>SRMA01027265.1:110641-271569 GCA_007224835.1 Danionella cerebrum | reverse complement strand
GCTCTAATGCTATAGACAGGAGCCGTAGACGGGACTTGGTGCCAGATTGGATAAGACACTGTTGAGAGACAGAATGCGAAAGGAAGGGTGTGGAGGAATGCACCCCAAAGTGTCAGGGGTGTTGTGTGACAGAAGAGTGTCAGCAAGAATCAAAGGAAAGGTGTACAGAACAGTAGTGAGACCAGCTATGATGTATGGGTTGGAGACTGTGGCAGTGAGGAAGAGACAGAGATGGAAGTAGCAGAGATGAGGATGTTGAGGTTCAGTTTAGGAGTGACGGGGATGGACAAGATTAGGAACGAGCGCATCAGAGGGACAGCTCAGGTTAGTTGTTTTGGAGACAAAGTCAGAGAGGCCAGATTGAGATGGTTTGGACATGTGCAGAGGAGGGATAGTGGTTATATTGGTAAAAGGATGTTGGAGATGGAGATGCCAGGCAAGAGGTCAAGAGGAAGGCCAAAGACGAGATATATGGATGTACTGAAAGAGGACATAAAGATAGTTGGTGCAAGAGTAGAGGATACTGAGTTAGGGGCAGATTTTGGACGTTATGGGATAGCTGTGTACACACACTGATCTGCCATATGTCTCTACAAACTCCTGTGATTTTCATCTGAGCTTTGTTCAGATCATCTACAACTCTTATATATCTGAAATAATTAATGCAATGTATAAAAAAAATGCACTCTTTATTTTGGAGTTCTTGTAAGTAAGCAGTGTACTGGTCGTGTAGGTTACGGAGACCGAGTTACAGTACCGACAGTGTGTGAATGATGCCAACAATCACCAGAAAGAGCTGGAGAGGGTGAAGCGCAAGATCATCGTCCACATCCGCAAGCTCATCTGCCAAGGAGACACTGTCCTGAAAGAGGTGGGTTCAAACTGAGAAAATGTCACCATACCCTTTTGACATTTCAGTGTCTCTGTCTAACTCTCGCATAAGCTCACGATACGATACATATCTCGATATTCTGTCTACGTTACGATATTACGCATCCCAATATTTTACAATGCTATTGAAAGTAAATAAAATTTAAGAATGTTTTGAGACCACAAAGCTAAGGAGGCTTGGGTCCAGTTGGGTTTGTACACATTTGATGCCACCCATCCATTAGGGGGCAGTCATCTTTTTTACTCAAAGTGATGGAGAGAGCTAATTTTGCAATCTTTCTAGTTTAAAATGCGAGTGAAGGATAATTGTCTCCTAGTAAAAGTTGTGTAACACAAGAAGAAAAGGTAAAGAAGTTTCAGAAGTAACTAGAATCACAATCACTCCAAGAGGCAAATACACTTCAGCTCCTCGACGATATCTGTTTAAAAAGGATTGAATGCGATTGATTCTCTCTTGACATTGTTTCAGGTGACCGTGAACATGTTTCATCACCAGCGACAGCAGACGAAGCCAGTTCCTCAGGGCTTTGAGACTCTGGAGCTGACTTGTCGACCCTGTGAGCCTGGTGAACCCTACCTGAACTTCATCCTGAGTAAACGGTTGCCCGACCAGCCCATCCAGAACTTCAGCTTCCAGGAGTTTGTTCCCCAGAGCAAGAGGTGAGGATGGAAAATGATCCATTTACTCTATTGAGGATGAACCTAGCATGTAGCTGTTCCGGAGGACCTGCCATTTTACCATATACGTGACGATAACAAGGAAAAAGTGCAAAGAAATCAAAATAAATATTGATTTAACTAAATATTTCTTTGGAAATCAATAGTGATCAAAAACAAACCTGTAAAATTGGGTAATTGATCAACTGAGTGATATTTAGTGGTGTAAAAGAGGTGTAGACAGAATAAAAACGTATTTTCAAATAATTTTTTTAGAATGAGTCCACGCCGGGCGAAGATAGACATTGTTGCTCCATGAGAGATGCTAAAAGTCTCTAACAACACGATTTTTTTTGTTGCTTAGTATCTCCTTCTCTACACTGTGTCGAATTCTCAAACTCTCAAGTGCCCCCTTCTGGCCTGGGGCCTCTTTTTGTTGGTGGCATCAATCATTTCCTCTTTAATTTTCCCAGAACTCCACCATCGGGTCGACGTAAACAGAGCAATCCCCCCAGCTACCAACTGGATTCGCCGGCGGATGATCTGAAACTGGATGGACGTACGTCTCTTGAACGTCTCTCTTTCTCTCGCCAGAGCATTTTGTGATGAGTTTCATTTACAGGACGGACTGGAAACAGTGACCGAGACAGCACTGGGGGAAGCCTTGAATCCCTCTCTAGTCCAGGTAGAAGATGCTGTTTTGAAAGCAACACTTTCAAAAGTGAGTTTCCAGAGTAAATACAATGCATTTTCTCTCTGAAGCCCATGGGAACCGAAAGCTGCCCAAGGTCTGGTCCACAGGAACCATGTCTTCAGATGATCTGGATGAGAAAGACTCTCTGCAGGAAGCAGGTGTGTTTTTAAAAGCTCGTTTTAGCATTTGTGTGGGATACTGATCACGTGAAATCGAATGATCTGTGTGCAGAGAGCGAAGAAGCTCTCTCTGATAGCAACGGGATGTCCGGTAAACCACGCAACGCATCACGTGCCGCCTTGACCCACAGGCTGAAAAAGATGAAGAGCAAGATGGTGAAGTGTAAGCAGTGCGACAACTACATCCTGGTCAACGGCATTGAGTGTGAGGAGGTGAGTGGAAGACGTGAGAGAGTTATAAATAAATGTTAAACTGGAAAAAAGGTGCTTTCTTTCTCATTTCAAACTGGAATATTCATATCTAACATTGTATGTTTCCCAACAAAAACGATGACTGTTTTCTCCCAAAATTTCTCATCCTCACTTGCCCTGTTGATGACGGTTAATGAAATGTATTGTGAGGGTGACGCCGGACTTTTGCTCTCTTCCCAGTGTGGGCTGGGAGTGCACAGGAAGTGCCTGGAGGTCTGCCAGCTGGAGTGTGAGCACAGAAGGGGGTTTGTCTTCGGGACAGACTTCTCCTCGCTGCCCAGAGAATGCCAAGACTCTGTGCACTTCGTTGTTTTGCGCTGCACTGAAGAGATTGAGAACAGAGCTCTCGATATACAGGTAGGACGTGATTGAGTCAAAGACTTTGTATGTCCCCAAATAATAAGAGGGTGTGGCTAAGTCTGCAAAAAAGACTGTATGTATATATATATATATATATATACACGGCAAGACTAATATATATATACAGTGGTACCCCGAAATTAATCTTCAAACATTTCGTATCTTGAAGCATGTTTTACATGTAAAACGCCTAATCTGAAACAACAGTATAAGTAGATGAAAAAAATGGAAAACCAGAGAAAAATCAAGTAACGTTTCGTCAATCCTTAAATCTACACATTGTTAATGTAATAAATGATAATAAAAGACATGCAAAATATGTAATTTGTACACAAATGTGAAACCTTACCTTGAGAGCAATGTGTCGGAGGTGGAATGGGTGGCAGAAATATTACGGAAAAAAAAATAGTTTGATTTAAAATGTTTTTAAAAAGTATCAGCCCCTTTTTGCACTTTTTGCAAAGGGAGAATGGAGCTCCAGGACCCGGAAGTGCAGGGCGACGTCAGACTTAACAAGCCGATAATAGAGCAGTATTGTTCGTATCTCAAATTTTTTCATATCTCGGAGAAAAAAATTTCCCGCGAGACCTTTCACATCTCGAACATTTCGTAACTCAAAGCATTCGTATCTCGGGGTACCGCTGTATTAGGCCTGTGCCATATTAAACATGTGCCATATCTAAATCACATAAGGCTGCAATTTTATCATTTCATTTGTTTAGATTTTTATTCAGAAAAAGTTCTTGTGCGCATAATTTTAATATGTTAACCAACCAGAGCTTACCTAGCGCACAACAAATCTTTGTATTTCTGCCACCACCTCACCTTCGGAGAGACTGTTTAGTACTGAAGGACATGCTGTTTTTTTTATTTAAGTTGTGACAGGACTTCAAGTTAGTTATTAATCTTTGTTTTTTTCATGTCTGTCTTTGAGACAATTTATTTAATTTATTTTATTCATTCATGCAGTTAGTACAACAATGTACAATATGCTAGTAACTAGAGTTGAGCTTAGTTAAACTTAATTTATTTTATGTTTTTATAATTTATTTTACAGTTGTATTATTTCATTGTGAAAGGTTTAGTTATGCACTTCTTGTGCACTGAACACATTTAGAATGTATATATATATATATATATGTATGTATGTATGTATGTATGTAGCTTGTTTGAAAAAACAAAAACAATAATCGTTAATAAAAAAAAATCACAATATGATTATTTGGTCCATATTGCACAGCCCTAATATACCGTATTTTTCGCCGTATAAGACGCACTTTGTCTTCCCCAAAACTGAAAGGGGAAAGTTGGTTCGTCTTATACGGCGAATGCAGCACGTTGAGGGTGGTCACGGCCGTAGGAGAGGCGTAAGAGAGGCCGCGGCTTTAGCCTAGCTCCTGTTATGGTAAAAAATATACCTTCTCATTTGATAATAAACACTTTTTGAGAAAACGTTTAAAAACGTTTGAGAGAGAACACAGCAAATGCTGCTATTTATTGTAAAGATTTAGCAGTCTCAACGCATTTCCGACACACGTGTTATCCGTATTGGAAGAAGAACCTCGAGCCTTTCAAAGAGACAAGCGCCGGAAGAAGGGCGGGACTGAAGTATGACGTGTGTTCTTAAAAGTTTCTCAAATTACATTTCTCTAAATGACCACTAGATGGTAGTATTATATAGGAAAACTCCCATCACACTCCGGAGCCGTCGGCCATATTTGTAGTTGTACGTATATGTATATGTCTTGTAGTCAGACAACCTATAACTTGAGCAGAGAGTATGTCAAGACCAAGACCAAAAACATTTACTTTTGCAAACAAAAGACATTGCTGTAATTTTATAAGTTATTGCCCTCTTTTCTGTAATGTTGTCCATTACGCAACGGTTGCCTCAATTTATTTCTTAAACATAATTTTATCAGCAGTTTTCACCATTTTATGAACACTTGGTATGTGCCAGGAAAATGTCCATATTAAGATAAATAAGTTAAATGACTTATTAGTATGGCTGTATTGTTTCATCCCACAAGGTTCTCATGTTAACATGTTTTAGAGAGATGTTTGGGAATGTGTGAGCTCTAAAAGCACAGGAAACTTTGTCAGAATTGATGGGAAGATGAATGCAGCATGTTCTTGACGGATCCAACACAAAGTTTTTAACACGACAACAATCAAAAACACAAGGCCAAATCCACTTGCCATTGTTTCCACCAGAACAAAGTGAAGGTTCTGGAGTGGATCTCAGTCTCCTGACCTCAAGATCGATGAATGACTCTGGGGAGAACTCAAACGTGTCGTTCATGCAAGAATTTACAAGAGCTGGAGGCTTTTTGACAAGAAAAACAGGTTGTTTTACCAACAGAGAAGATAAAGAACCTCATCGACAACTACCTCAAGAGACTTCAGGGCGTCATTGATGTTAAAGGAGGAAATACAAAATATTTAGAGATGTGTAAACTTTGGATCAGGGTCATTTGAAAAGTTTCTGTTGTCATTATGATTTAAAAAAAGAGAAACACAGTTGTTTTGACAATAAATGGCTTCACACAATCGCAAACTGTGAGTGAGAAAAAGTTTTTGTATTTTCTGAAACATTTCTATCTAAATCTTGCATCTAAAAGGAAGCTTTCATTTCACAAATGTTTTCTTTAAACTCTTGCAGGGAGTGTATCGCATCAGCGGATCCAAACCTCGCATACTGAAGCTATGCCAGGCCTTTGAAATCCAGAAAGACCAAGTTGACCTCAGTGACCTCTCACCACATGACATCACCTCTGTACTCAAGCACTTCTTCAAAGAGGTAAACAGTATTTCAAATCAAACAAGTCCAATTTTCTAATTCAAAACTCATAAAGTACTCTATTCATTCTTTGTATTGTTTCAAATGGAAGTGGAAGTATTTTTATTGTGATTCTATTCACTCAAAAACATCATACCCACCGAACGCATTGGGGAAGACACTGCAGCAGAACGGTTACACACCTATCGGATTCTGATTCTGAAAGAAATGATCAGTCCGTAAATGTTTTGGTTAATTTAAAAATACATTAAACAGTTTGTAAAAGTATTAAACAATTGAAGAAACTTTGGATAAAAAAATGGCTGTGAGTAGCACTCTGGCCTTTCAATTAGAGCCTCTCCGGAGGCATTCTTGTGAGAAGTTTGTCTTTATTAATACAGAATACCACCTGGAGGATGCCTCTTTTTGAAGATATTTCACTTGACATATTTGGGGGAGGGTCAATGGCATCATGTTACAATCCCCTTTATATTTACGGTATATTAATATAAACTAACAGTCTGCATGATGTTTAATTTTGTAATTGCATTTGGACAAAATTTTAGGGATATTTGATTATCTCAGAACTACACAATAGAATCTCGTCAATAGCCTCAATGCACCAAGAAAACCATTGGTAACTGCAAAATCTTCTGCTCACGAAAGCAGATGTTTACATTTTCTGAACATCTGAATGAGTCAGAGGAGAACTAGGTGAAAATGTGGTCAAATTAGATCAAAATCCAAAGTGAAATGTTGTTTGTTTTTTTTGGACCTGGTCTATATTAAATATTATTTCTAGTTTTAATCTAAATATACTATGAGGCTTGAATGAGGCAGAATTTCAACCCAAGGACATTGTGTTGTTGTGGCAAGGGGACAGAACCCAAACTCAGGAGATTGTTCACAAGGCTGTCTCCCTTAATATTTTGGATGAGGTGTTCCTGAAATTGGGTCATGGAAATGGGTATTCCAGGATGACAATGACCAAAAACAAATGAAAAAAAGGATTTCTAGCCAGTCTCCAGACCTCACGCTCAAAGAAAATCTGAGGAGGGAGCTGAAGGTTTGAGTTTGTGGAAGGACATATTTATATTTCATCATGTGTGCATCAGTATAAGTATAAGGATCAAAGCTGTTTAAAACCTCAATCTACATATTTAACTAGAAGGCTAGGGTCTAGTTTGATTTGTCTGTAAGCGTTTGATACCACCCATCCACTAGGGGGCAGTGTTAATGTTTGCATTAAGACATCTTTTTTACTCAAAGTGATGGAGAGAGATGGCTTTATTATCTTTCTTGTTTAAAATGCGAGTAAAGGATAATTGTCTCCTTGTAAAACTGCTTGAAACAAGAACACGAGGTAAAGAAGTTTCAGAAGTAACTAGAATCACAATCACTACAAGAAACAAATACACTTAGCTCCTAGAAGAAACAATAAAGGCGGAGATGTAAAGTTCTCTTCTTTCACAGCTTCCAGAGCCGCTGCTCACCTATGAACTTTACAATGACTTCATCGGTGTGGGGAAGGAGATTCAGCGGCTCAGTGAAAGAGACCACGCCGCGGAGACCGCTGGGATTGTGCAGAGTATCGTGGCCAGACTCAAAGAGCTGATTGGACGATTGCCTCTGTGCAATTACAACACAGTGCAGCACATGATGGCCCACTTGAACAGGTACCACACTGAGTCGTCTCTGTCACGCCTAGGCTCTCATCAAAGCAGGGCTAGACGACTGCTGAAGATCCGTCTCTGAGGATCATGCCTCATCCCTCATGTTTACATTGCTCACCACTTAACCGTTTCGGCTCAAAGTGCTGAATTCAGATTAGAGGGAGTTAATTATATTGTTTGCATTTGTGAGATTTCCCATCATGCTCTAGACGTCTGTATGTTATTATGTGACTCTAAAAGTCAATAATCCATTCAGACTGTGTTTTTATATTGGCCAGAGGAGCTTTGGAGTAATGGAGGACACGCACGGCATGAGGAAGAATGTGATGTGTTGTTTTTACCATTTCACTTGGTTCAGATCAGTTAAAATAGATAAAAACCTCTGACCTTTGTTCAAATTAATATGTTTAATATACTTTTGTTCTCCAACTGCTAAAGTGTGCTTTGTACTTTGTATGATTACGCTCTGTTGTCTCAGTTTTTTGTGTTACGGTCTCTAAGTAGGGTGTTCTTGGGTGATGGGAGTAGCTTTTTAGTAGCTCCCCCTACCATGACGAACCGTGCTTAAGAGCCATTGTCTGTGTTCAGACATGGACTGTTTACATAATTGGTAAATTTGGGACCAATTTGAAATTGTGTTGCCGCTATGCACAGATTGTTTAAAGTCAAAAAAGCTTCGCAGTTTTATATCCGACCCACCCTATAGTTAAACTGATGGAAAAAATCTGTAGGGTGACTTTGTTAAAGTACGACATAAACAGAAGTGACCATTTTTAGAGGTGTCTCTGTTCAGACATGGACCCTTAACATACTTGGTTCGTTTCATCCCGATCTGACATCGTAAGCTAGAGATATAACACCTTCCTGCTTCATTTTGGAACATTGAAATTCAGCTGAGCGCCAAAAAACGAACCATTCAAAGAAATTAGACAAAATTCGCGAATAAAAATTGCAAAGGCTTTCAGATGAGACTTTCAGAGTTTGATGGTGATCAAATAAAATCTCAAGGAGTTTTTTAAAGTACAAGGGCTGGAATTGTACTTTATTGGAATTCCTTGTAGTACAAGTACACACTTCAATAGACCTTTTTGTTGGTCTTGATGCCTTACATGTTTCAAATTTCTCACGTCCTTCAGAGACAGTCTGAAATAGCAGTATAAAATGGAAGAAAATAGCCAATTTCATGTTGCCACCAGGTGGCGCTATATATGACTATGGATTCTTAATATTAATGACAAATTTGAACCCGATTGGATAATACATGGCTGAGTTATTGGACTTTGTGGATGAAGTTTGGAGATGAACAGAGGAAATCGATAGGAGAGGTTCGTAAAAGTACATTTTGAACAAAAGTGGCCATTTAGCCAACTTCCTGTTGATTTTGGAAAATCAATCTATATTATTTATATTTAAGTCTTGGTACTCTACACATGTGTGCCTACAATAAACTGAGACTGTAAGCTGAAAAGGTGGCGTATAGAGCCATTTTGGCTACACCACTTTTCGAACCACAAACAAGACGTATCGTTTCTCCAGTTCTGACGTGTGGGTGTGAAATTCTGAGCTTATTTAGGTCCTCAAAAATGCGCCTAAATCCGAGAAACAATAATGCTCTGAGCAACTGCAATAACATTGTACACATATTCGGTGCTCAAGCCCTAATTAAAGTTATCGCCCCAAAAAATTTCGCTAGACAGAAACCATAATTTAGCTTACCGGTATATATCTACAACTAAATATCTTTAATTAGTAATATTTTAGTACAAATATTTAAAAATATGACAAATATCTCCAATTGGGTTAGGGACATATTTAAATGTAATCTGCACTAGTCACAGGAAGCTGAGTGTAGATGATTGGAGCATTTACTAGGATTAACTACATCTTTCAGGGGCGCGTCTGCATCTGTTTGACTCTAAAGACTTCAGGCTGTATATGAAAAAATGTATGTAAATTAAAACACAAAAGCGTACTGACCTTTGAAACACAAAAACGATTAAAAATGAAACTCTACATTGGTAAAAATAAGAAAAAAAGACATGCTCTGAAAAATAATGAAAGCTCCTATAGTAGGTGTTTCTGTTCATTTAGAACATTTCCTAAAAGCATCAGTGTCTTTCAAACCCCGTCTTAACTGTAACCCGTTGTTTACTGCGTTCTCCTCAGGGTGGCGGAACACTTTGAAGAGAACAAGATGTCCCCTGGGAACCTAGGTATTGTGTTTGGACCCACTCTCCTGCGCCCCCTAGTATCTGGGGATGTCTCGATGATCGCGCTCCTGGAAACCAGCTACCAGGCCCTTCTGGTGGAGTTCATGGTGTCCAACTACGACCAGGTGTTTGGTCCCAGAGCAGCATCGAATTCATCTCCTCTACCGCCACCTCCTTCAGTGCCCTTGCCAGACACCCCACCTCGAGCAAACTGTCCTCTTTCAGGCTCTCAGGACCTCGGAGGTGCAGGCAGGGAGCGGCCACGGTCTTTAGAGGTCAGTAATCACTGCTTGGTCTACGTTTATTATTAAACAACAGAACCACCACGGGGCAAAGAGGTAGATAACTCCTAGGATTTTGTTCAAAATGCTCCTCTCTTGTTTTGGTCTCTCAATGACATCACGCATAAGTTTTCCAATGAAGGGTTCTCAAACTGGGCATTGCCAGTCTTCTGAAGAGCATCACTTCAGAGTAATTGAAAACGAGCGAAGCGTTTTTACTTAGCTGTCAATGGGACCTTGCTCACTTCTGGAGTCAGCCTCTAGGGGTCAGTTGATGAACTACACAGTGCCGGAGGGACTTTGGCCCATTGTTCCAAGCTAGATCTGTCAGGACAGTCACAGATTTAGGTCTGGAGACTTTGATATGCTTCTTCCAGAGCCACTTCTTGGTTTTTCTTGTCGTCATTGTCATGATGGAAGACCCAGCCACGACCCATCTTCAATGCTTTGACTCAAGGAAGGAGGTTTTTGTCCAATATCTCACAATTCCCATCCCTGTTCATCCTCGTTTTAATACAGTGAAGTCGTTTTGTCTCCTGTTGCAGAGCATGATGCTCCCACCCCCCATTTTTGAGATGATGCTTTTCAATCCTTTTCCTCCAAACACGGCGAATGGAGTAAAGACCAGAAGTTTTCATCTGACCACAGGACTTTCTTTTCAAACTTCAGATGGACCTGGGCTGACTCAAGCAGGGGAACCCTGCATACGATGCATGATTTTAAACCATGACGTCTCAGTGTATTACTGATGGTAGTTTTAGAAACGGTGGTCCCAGCTTGCTTCACGGCATTGACCAGCTTCTCCCGTATAGTTCTGCTCTGGTTCTTTACCATTCTTAGCATCATTGATGCCCCATGACTAGAGATCTTCTGTGGGGCCATGTGTACTCCTTTCTAGCTTTGTGAAGGTCTTCAATTTTGTCTCTTGTGTCTTTTCACGCTCTTTGGTTTGGCCCATGTTGCAATTTAGACTATTAACTGATAGTGGGGTGCATAAGTGTTTTAGGACAGTTCAAGTAAAGGTACACTTAAAAAAAAAAGTACTTTTCTACAACTGTGGAAAAAGTTCCATTGCGGCTTTTTCCAGTTCCATTTTCTTAGAAAAAAACTATTCAATTACAGTAATTTGAGCATTTGTCATTTAGCTATACTACATTTCCATTTCAGTGGAGAATTTTTTCAAAGTTGTAACTTTTTTCATATATTTTAGCATTTGTAGATGCATGTATTTCAAGAATGATATATTTAGTTTTTGAAAATGTCATACTGAAACGATTTTAATTTACTTTCTCATGATTGGATTCACCTGTGTGTGGAGGTCAAGGGTCACTGAAGTGAAGAAACCAATTTTGAGTCCTGATAGCTAGTGCTAAAGGTATTGAAATTAAAAAATGACAAGGTCGCCTAAATTTCTGCACATATTTTTTTGTCTCCGATAGGATATTTGAACTGAAAAACCCAGACAACTAATGATTTTAAAAATCGTGAATATTTACGTTCAGCATAAGCTTTTGCATACCACTGTAATTCCATAGACCTGATATATTCTGAAATGAACAAAAAACAGCTAAAGGTTTGAAAAGTCTTTATAAATATTAATTGATCTAATACACAAACACCTTAAACAGCCCCTGTTATGCTTTTGGAATTTAGTTTTTGGACACACCTCAATGTCACACTCTTTTATTGTTTTATTATATGCTTTTATTTTCAACTCTTAACTCCCAAAGGATTTGTTTTACAACTCGTTCATAAAAACTCTTAATTTACGCGATACAATCTGCTATGATTGGCATTTTGAACATTTCACACATAGATCCCATGCTACAGTGAACGCTCTGAGTCCGAATTATTGACTCGCTTTTTCCTTTTCTGTTACGAGATAACTCGACGTGTTTCATTCAGAACTTTTGATGTCTTTGGTGAGTATCTGCAACAGTAAACAATCACAAAAATAAAGAAAAGCCATCAAACGAGATGTATTCTGATGCTTGGACTGAATCCCTGTCCAAGCAAACGCAGAATTTTCAGAAACAGAACTTTTTGCAGTTTTTAGTCTACATGCCGCCCTGGTGGTTCTGATTTAAATCTGGCTGTGTTGTTCCTGCTGAGAGGTTCTTCTCTCCTGGAGCTGTTGAAGCCCAGGTTTATCCTAATCTGCTTAAGCCGCTCTTGCTCTCTACAGGCCTGAAGTGTCCCGCCTGGGCTGTAAAAAGGCTACGAGGGATTAAACGCTTACTCTGCTGAGATTATTTGTGCTTGTCTGTGTGCTTGAGCTTATGTCAGAGCCTCACCTGAACTGCTACATTCTAAGAATCAGCCATTGGTGGGAGTTCTGGAAAAACAAACCCAAACCACACCAGTATTGGTGGAATCAAGCTGGACATCCGTAGAATCGAGAAGTGACCGAGTTTTAAACTGTTTCATCTGAAACACTCAAAATCAATTAAACACAACTTTATATTTGTGATCTCAAAGATAAATATAAACAAATGTCACAAGATACTTCCGATATAAGTTCAACATGCATATATTTAATGCACAAAACAGCATTTAAATCAATTAATATAATTATACAATATGTGTGACTCTCTCTCCTCGCCTGATGACCCGCAGACGGAATGAGTTTTCAAAATATTTATGAGTCTACATTTTTTCTGGTATTGTTATGGCCAAGATTCCTGAAATATTTTTAAAAAGTGGTAAAAATGGTGTACCTTGTCAAGGTTAAAGGTTATATTTTGTGTGGCCACCGACAGTATATGTTGTAAATCTAGATTCAATCAGACATTGTATGGCTCAATAAAACAACTTCCTCTTCCTGGCTAAATGTTGGATTTCAATGGTAGACCTGTGCACATAATTTACCCTAACATAATAGTGAGGGAGTTTTGAGCTGAATCGCTAGGAGGAGTTTGTTAAAGTATAAGATGTGCAAAAGTGGCATTTTTTAGGACTTTTTGTAGGTTTTGGTCCCTTATGTAAGTCGTTAAAATTTCAAATGTTTAATTCAAATACAGTTTGAAATAGCAATGACAAAACGGCAGAAAATGTTCACATGTGGGGTTACAACCATTGACTGTGTGGACGAAGCGTCAGTGACATCACCCATTCGTTTCTGTCAAAGTGAAATGAAGCTAAAAGTGGGCATCACCAGCAATCGCTGGAAAGTGCGTCACTTCCCGGTAATCAAAAATGGGCAAAAGATCCACAGAGACGGGATGTGGCTGTAGAAACTTTGACGGTCTAAAACTACACCAACAGTAAAATCTAAAAAAAAACAAAACAAACAAAAAAAAAACACAAGGAGTAGCCGAGTGCATCAGATGAAATTAGCTAAAATGAATGACTCCAGAGGATGAAGCCATGAGGTAACCGGCTGAAGGAACTGTCAATCATCTGCACGTCAAGAAACCACGCCCTCAAATTATGCACAGCTTTAAGGCTTAATAAATCTTAAACCAACAAATGTAAAAAAAAAATCACCCCCTCAGAGCGTTCATAAAGGTCAAATCTAGAGATTTAAATCAACAAAACTAGTGGAGCCAGGGGGAGTTTTAACATGGTAGTGAATGAGAACCTGCTCACTTCTGGAATCAGCCTCTAGTGGCAGGTAGAGGAATTGCAGTTCAAGTCTCTTCCTATTAGGCTTCAAGAGGGAAAGCTGGAGGAAATTTTATGTCCAAGATATAACAACATCCTGCTTCATTGCGAAACACCGAAATTCAGCTCACCACTACAAACTCACCGTTCAACAAAATCAAAAAAGCTACTTAAAATAGCAGAAGCCTTTGGATGAGAGGCCCGTTAGAGTTTGATGGTGATCACACGAAAACTCTCGGAGGATTTCGTTGAAGGCCTGGAAGTGTACCTCATTTTACAAGAACATAAAAAACAACTGTCTAGCTGTTGATTTTGGAAACTCACTCCAATTACATAAGTGTTCCAAATGTTCTTCAAACACAGTTGGAAATAGCAGTATAAAACTGCAGAAAATGGTATGTTCCATGCTGTCACTAGGTGGCGCTGTAGCTGAGACAGTAGGCAGATATTTGGTCAAACATGGACTTTTAACACACAATTTAAGCGCAATCGGACATTGTATGGCTGAGTGTTAGCAACATCCTGTTTATGGCAAAATTTCGACTTTTAACGGCCACTGTGCGGACATTGTTAAAAGTAGTCAAAAAAGCTTTGGAATTTAACATTCCACCTGCCTTAAGATAAAACTGATTGTGTTTGGAGATGAACAGAAAAAAATCTCTAGAAGCAGATTGTTAAAGTACACAAGAAAAATTTAGTGAAATAACAGATTTAAACCCTCAAAAATGCACTAAAGTCGCAAATTCTATGAGAAATTGCTATAGGGTTCAATGCACCTTCTAAGTTACAATTCTAAATCAATTTTAATAAAGATATTTGGAATGAGAATTGTTTCTATAAACTTCTTATCATTTTAACAGAATCGCACTATCAAGAGAGAGTCAAGCGAGGGCTATATTTCTGATAAATCATCGTCCAATGAAGCGATGGACCAGATGAGCCCAGAAGCCAATCAGAGAGCAGGTAGGAGGGCTTTAAATGACATGACCAACAGCATCTGCTGCTGCTTCTGCAAAATTGTGCAGTGTGTGTCTGGCTTTCCCTGTGATTGTCTTCCTTTTGTCCTCGGTTACATAAATACTCTTGATTGTGTTTACTAACCCTTACTCATCATTGTGAGTAGTTTTGTATTTTTCAATTTACCCCTTGTGATTGTGTTAAAATATTCTCCATTTTGGCCAGTAAATGTGTTTGTGAGTAGAGAGAACAAGGTTCTTTCATGGGCAAAACGTGTCCATTGGAAACATTTAAATTACATTTATTTTCCAGTGATAAATACAATAATCATGTGCAATAAAGCAAGCCAAAGCAAATTTAACCAAATGTTTAGGCCATTGTTATTACGTTGGCTTGTCAAACCTTATTTTTTTTCTTCTTCTTCTTCTACTTCTTCTTCTTCAATCAATTTGGGCATATCTCTATCTCAGCTTTGGAAAATGATGGAGACATGGAGGTTGGTTTATTTCACTCATGTTGACATGGGTAACATTATATTATGTCACTGACCCCTCCATAGCAACCAGACTGTTTTCCATAGCAACCAATTTGCATGTCTCTAACTTAGCTTTGGAAAACATAGTCCTGGGGGTATGGTTTATTTCACTCGCAGTGACATGGGGAAAATTATATTATACCACTGACCCCTCCATAGCAACCAGTCTGTTTTCCATAGCAACAAATTTGCGTGACTCTATCTTAGCTTTTGATAAAGTCGTGTGAGTTGGTTTATTTCACTCGAAGTGACATTGGGAAAAACATGTAATGTCACTGACCCCTCCGACTGTTTACTATAGCAACCAATTGTAAATCTTTATCTCAGTGTTAGAAAATCATAGAGACATGGGGGTTGGTTTACATTTCTTGTGCAGAATTTAGCCATAGTTTTATTGTTTCATCTCATAGTGGTGATTTATTGTCTTTTTTTCACAATTTTAATGTTTAATGTTGTGAAGCACTTGACTTTGGCTGCTGTTGTATTGAATTGCACGCTTGTTAACAAAGGAAAAAGTTGCTTTTATTATTTTATTCTAAATCCACTCAACGGTCATTAGAAAATGTTATGGTAATTAAAATTTACCTTCTTAATTGAAAATGAACACTGGAGAAAAAGAAGGAAAAAGAATATATTGAGATAGAAAAGAAAAGAAAGGAAAAGAAAGAAAGAGAGAAAGAAAGAGAGTCAAGTCCCAACGTGATCCTCACACCAGGGCAAGAGAGAGAGAAGAGAGCAACAAAGAGAGACGCATGTGCTTTTCTAACTTCCTCCTCCTTAAGGGCGGGACTAAGTATGACGTATGCTCTAAAAAGTTTCTCAAATTACATTTCTCAATATAACCACTAGATGGAGACATTACATAGGAAAATTTCTATCACAAAAAATACAGAATTATTACTGAGAACAGGGGCTCGTATGAATTCAGAATTCAGACGTGCTACATCAGCAATTTTGGTATCATCGCTGGACCAACCTGCATCAGTTAGTAATTTGATTTCAAACACTTAAAAAGCTGATTAATCGATCAATCGACCCTTATATTATACTTTTCTGTATATGGGATGTGATCTGAATATTTCTTGCTACAAGAAGAGAAGAATACTTATGAACATACACAGCCACTTCAGCCAAGTTTCCTTCAGGAGTGAAATCCACTGTTCCTGAATCAGCTTGTTCGTGTAACTTGGAACAGTATTCACCTTTGGTGTTTGTTTATTCAAGCAGAAGTGTCACCAAATGTAAGAGAGTTAATTAACTAAACGAAACTGTCTTCTGTCCTTCCTGCAGTCTTGGCTGTAAAGTCACCGGTGTCTCCCGAGGGACATCTGGAGTCAGATCTCCAAACTCAGTCACGCTCTCACTTCAGCCGGCAGCCCGTCAAGTACCTCAGACAATCGTCACTAGGAATGCAGTCCCCCAGAAACACCTTCTTCCTGCCTCAGGATGATACTGGCAGAGAAACGCTTGCGTTACGGAGTGCCGACAGCAGCCGCAGCTCCTCTCCCGAACACCAGAACCTCGAGAACACTCAAGGGCACCCCATCACAAAGAACGAAAGCCCAGGACCAGAGGAGACTGCTGCTTTATTAAGGGAACGAAATAAAAACCAGTCAAACAACACTTTGGGTGGAAGAGAGCGCCTGATTCGATCCCTGAGGAGGCGTCCTGCTGAGCAGAGGACAGCCCAGAAAGAGGTGTCGGGACTGAGGCTGAAGGGCGACCAGCTCCAATTTGTCTGACATTAACTGAAGCAGTACGTAGGGCTTGGTGAAGCCCCAATTGTTGCTTTGATGCCAGGGTGTTGGACTCTTGTTGTCTTTGCAAAAATTAACCTAAAAATGGATTTGCTGATGATATCCAAGCTGGTTCTTGGTTGACATAGCGTGATGGTTTTTCACATTTTGGTTGGTCAGTGTGAATATAAGTGTGACCCATAATTCATATACTCCTAGTACAGAAGGTGGCGCCATACAACTTCACGCTTCTAAAGGCTTCTACACACTGATCCGAATTGAGATCCGCGTGAATCTTTGGATGGCTTCTCAGAAGGATGCCCTTCTTCTAGGTTGTTTAGAGCGTCATTAATGCAATGACGCTCTCTGCCTGAAGATGGCAGTGATGTCCCGCTACAAATCCTCTCTTTTCTGTATATACCGCTCGTGATTTTTTTCAGGTTTTTTTAATTTCTTCTCTGTTGTCGTCATCTTCTTTTCTTTTTCCTGTGTGAAAATGTGGCAAGAGCACCACCTAGTGGCTCTTTTACGTCCTACTCCCGACATCAAATAGAGTCAGCTTTTATTATTCATTCTCCTAGTGAAAAAACAATCCGATATGGCAAAGCCAAACTCTTTTTCTTTGGCGCCAGTGGTTCGGTCAGATGTGTAAGCTCTCCTTGTTGCTCATGGTTTTCGGAAACTTGGATCAGAAATTTGGATAGGGGTGTAGAGGCCTTAACATACACTTGTCTACAGAGAAAAAGTGACTTCTTCTATACCGCGTTGTATGTAGTAGGTACGACTATTTTATTGCAAATGCATTCCAGATAATAGAGGCGAGCATGTTACCAATATTGGGGCCAACTTGCATTTGTTTGATTTTGAATACTTTGGTATCAGGCTTTTACCATTTCTTCTGCTGTAAATTTGAGCACTTTTAACTTGAATCTGAATGGAAATCTTTTCCCTTGATTCACCAGCCTCAAGTGGTCAGTCGATGAATTGCAGCTTCAGTCACATCCTTTCACACATTCGGAGAGAACATGGAGGTTGCTGCTTGTATTTGTTTCATTGTTTGGAGTGTGTGCTCCTCAAGGCAGTCTTGTGCTTGAGCTCAACTGTGTTTTGTGTCTTCACATTAATAAAAAGATGTCACACAGCAAAATGAGATGAAAGTTTACTTCTTGCTGGAAAATTGGCTTCAGACCTGTCTTGTAAAGAAAATATGCAACAAAAAAAACAACTTTCTTTCTGAAAGTACATCAAGAGCTCACCAAATTCCGATGCAAGGTGTTTGAGCATTTCCACCTTCACCCCTTTCGATGGCGACCGGACTCGTAGCGACCACACACGACCACGTCAGGCTGATTCCTCCGCGAAGGACCCCAGGTTCCTATCCCCACCAGGAGTGAAACCATCAGTCATCAGTGGAAAATGGGGTCTGTAAGTCAAATGGTGTTTTCTTCATGACCTCAGAGAGGGTGCCCGGTCGTGGTGTCACCCCCAACCCTAAAGATCTATGCCGCTGTGCATTTCCCTCTTCCATCGCCTGTTGGAAGGAAGGTCACTGGGCTCCCACTCGACCTACTGGGCTTACATAAACCTCCCTTTGAGCCGCCGGAGTCAGTGGAGCTGAAGTTCCAGACCTTTAAGACATCACTCCAGAATGGCCTAGCCCCAGTAAAGAGGGTAGTGGATCTCCAAGCACTGTCTGAAGACAAATCCTGCCTAGAATTCAGCAATTCTCATGTGATGAAGCCTAGGCTTGGGTCTGTGCCCAAAGTTCCCACCATTCCCTTCCGAAGGAACAGACTCAACCCTATGGTTGTGTTGTCATGGGTTGGACGTCACCTAATACTTTTGCAAGCTGAGGGTTGACTCCATTAACAGAAAGGACTGTCTGGAGTTTCAATGATCCTGAGAACCGGCCCAGAACTACAAAGGAGGATGTTAATGATATTAAGGCAGACAGGACCCCAGTCACCAAGGAAACAATTGTTAACACTCTGCTCTGATCACAAAGTACACACCCATCTTAGGTTTAACAATAATCAAGTAAATTATCCATTTACACTCTATGGGTGTTACCTTTAGGGTTTTTGAAGGTTCGATAACATACCAGCAATGTTTAAATATAAAAAAGGTATAAATGTGTTCCTTGGTTTAGGGGTACAATTGTGTAACCTCAGAATGTTCTACCACAGCTTCGGACTGTGTAGCTTTAAATGTATAATGAACCTTTCTGTATCATTTAATGAATCTTAGAACACTTTACTGAATCATTTGTCGACTATTTAAATTGAAAGTATGCGAAAGTTGCTTAGTATTCATTTAAAGTGGGGGTTGAATCTACAGCGTATAAAGCTTTGGATTTAATCATAATCCTGGATATCAAAGATATTATGCATGTTTACTTAAAAGTGTTCCACAAAGATAAAGAAGGTTACAATCCCTGTCACCAAATGCAAGCAGCATGGGAATTTAGAGACCCCCTTGTGACCTCTATGTCCCTTAAGAACTTAAAACCATTGCAATAATTATATTTTAGACATGATTGCTGACCATTTTGAAATCACTAAGCTCTTTTTTATCACGGTGTTACTGCTACTGTGCCACTAGATGGCAGAATTGACTTCTGATTCGTTTTACTCCGTGGGATTCTCAAAAAAGAAGATAATATAGCTAAACATAAACACATTATAATTGTTTTTTGTAATCATATTAAAACTTTAAAGTGACCCCAAATACATCACTCTTAATAGTTTCCGTGTTAAAAGAGATTTGGTAGGTTTATCTAAAAATAATCAAACGTTATATAATTGGCTAACTGTGCTTTGCTAAGTGTTTTTGATCTAAATATACAAACATAAAGAACTAATAACATATACTAGCATTTTTTAATCAAATATTTTCTTATATAATTGTTAAACTAAGCAAAGCAATGCTGTGGCTCTTATTCCTATTTTTTTCTTATGAGAAAATTATGATTTCTTGTAAAATAAACAAATAAAACTGAGTTTACTGGGGGGTTAATGTTGTTATCAACTTTAACAAATATTACATTGTTTGGCTTTGGAACAAACTGTTGCCTAATGACTTCTACTTGTATTAAATTAAACCAGTGAAGAGTGTCAGTTGCACTTTAAACTGAGGTTTAGAATCTTGCAAAAACAACAAGTAACATGAGGTGTCTCCACATCAAATGTTATTCTTGATAAAAATAGAGAAGGATACATGCATTTGGTAAAGCGGTTTCAAGAGCAGCAGTGAGAAGCATTATCAAGATGTTTAAAGAGACCAACACTGTGGAGAACAAAATTGGCAGAAGCAGGGAACAAACGTTTTCAAAATCTTCAGAAAGGAAACTAACAAAAGGTTTCTAAAGACCTAAGAACTGTCAAAACAACACTGAAGAGCTGAGCCAAGACTGGAATTAATGTTTTAATAATGATAGTCAATCAGTTTTTTTCTGAAATAAAATAAAAGTTGTTTTGAACTTGAGGTTTGGGTTAACGATAACGATAATGAACAAATACAGATGAGCAAACTTAGTGAACTTCTGTGACCTTTATAAAGCCAAGACTTGAATGCAAGAGAAAATCTGTGGGGCACAATAAAGTCCATAGTTTGGGCCTGAAGACCAACAATTCTGGAGGAGATTGAAAAGTTACTAATTTACTAAAGTTACCTACTTCCCTCCAAATCCCTTTCGGAGTCACAGGGGTCTAATGGTGCCTATCTCCAGCACACATCGGGTACACCCTGCACCAGTTTCCAGTGTTGATTGTGCACAGTAAAATCCTAAGAGTTAAATTAACTCTCCTCAGAGTGTATTTGGTCCCACTCTATATAGAGTTAAACCAACTTTGAAGGAGAGTTATTTAAATAAGTCTATTTGAACTAAACAGTCTATTTTTGTCTGTTTTTACTCTTTCTAGAGTGGACTTGGTCCCTCTCTGAATAGTTAATATTTAGTTTGCATTTTCCATGCAGATTTGGAAAAACACGAAGAAAATAGATTATTAAATTACTCTTTCTCAGAGTCGGTTTAACTCTATATAGAGTGGGACCAAATATACTCCGAGTAGAGTTAATTTAACTCTTAGGATTTTACTGTGTGGGGGAAACCGCAGGAAACCCGCACGGGGAGAACATGCAAACTCCTTCCAATTTAAAAGCGTATTGTCATGGGGGCTACTAATTTAAACATCTGAGAATGCTAACAATGTGTTGAATTTAGCACAGCAAACAACCAACCATTCAAAAGAAAATAGGTACGCAATGGACCACCTAAAGAACCTCGCCGAACAATTTTGTACCAAATCATTGACAGTACCTTTGTTGATGTGTTTAAATCCTCCGATGGTAGATTAAGCACCAAAGAACTGATAAAGTTAGAAAAATGTTCAGTAGTGACGGCGTCCAGTGCAGGAGCCGTGTAACGTCACACTTTGCACTCAGCTCATTGGTTCGTCAGGACCACGTTATGCATCTCATTATGGCTCTATCTATCGCGCATATAAAACCCGTGATGCCAAGCCGACGGCATTAAAGTGCAGCAACAAAGGGCAGCCTGGTTTGTTTCAAGCTAAAACCATATCGATGCATGATCAAAAATGTATTGGACTAACTCAAAGTTACATTCTGTCTTTCAATAAGAAGGTAGCGGTGTTCTCCACAAGAACAAAATCGTGGTTAGTTTCATTTAGTTCCCTAAATTTTATTTAAGAGTGAATGTGTGTGTTACTGGATGGACTGGCAGCGTGTACCACCGCGTTTCACCCCGAGTGCACTGGCACCAGCATAACCCTGAGACCCTGAAATGGAAAAAGCGGGTTGTGGTAACAAAATACCACTTTTGGAGCACAAAAGTCACATGTTGGTGCAATCTGAGTTTTAAAAAGGTGCATTGTTGAACAAGAATATGTACAAAACAGGTCATTTAAAGTACACATGGTAAAGGTATGAGTACCTTGTGCTCACATTTGATCATTGGTTCCGTTGACATTTCTTGCTAGTGACACGTGTTGAACATATGTAAATAACACGTGAAAGATGTTTATTTCTCTTTTAGATATACGCAAATCTATTGTCTTTTAGTTTTTTTTCCTCTGGAGCACAACGCGTGAACTACATTCGTGAGAATGGGCCGCCTCTCCCGCGTGTTCCTCCTCCTCCTCCTCCTCCAGCACTCCTTCATTGTGCGTCTTCCCTCCATCACTCGCGCGCGAGCTCCGCGCGTAACCGGGCTGTCTTGGACTATTATTCTGGGGTCCGGCTTTTGGAGACAGACATCTTCCTCAAAGCTGCTTTTGATGTTACCTGAAATCTCAGGAGGAGTGTGTTTCAGCACAAGGTGAGCGTCCCCTCAGAAGCGGTCAGAGGTTCCTCTAAAGAAAACTATTGGCGACTCTATCTTTAAATAAGAAAAGTTACGACTCTGTTTAGATGAAACATGTGTTGACTTAGTTTTGCATCTGTTTACGCAGCTATTCTTTATTTGCGTCTATGTTAGCCGTGCACTAATATGTTTAATATTCATATTAATGCAAAAATACTTGCAGTCAACGTCAGGAACCTGTGACCTCCGAGGCGTTCAGATATGAAATATCTTTTGCTTAGTGTCTGATATAAGAAATAAAAACATACCACCGACAACATTTAACTGAATGCTGCATTATAATGTTTATATAGTGTAGATATTATAATATATTGTGTAATTCAGCGTTCATTGAGATTAAAAGACTTTTGCAAATATCTTCATAGTTCGGATTAAAATGACGACTTCTGTATACACTTAAAATTAAGAATTAAATGAATAAAGTGTTTTTTTTAGACGGTTTATGCTGAAAATACTCATTTTTGCACATAGAAGCAGAAATCACGAAAGCATAGACAAACAGATTGATTTCTGGGGTTTTTGATGCACGGGACAGATTATTGGAGAATATTTTAATAAACGTGATAAAATATTTTCCTGGATGAGTTTCTAAATGAGGGCAAAAATTGAAAGTCTCATTTAATGTAGGAAAGGTTTAATTAAAACGCACATCCGACTGGAGGCCAGAATAATCCTATGGGAGTGCGACATTACATTGCGACACTCAAATATTTTACCAAAATAGAACAAAAATCTTTTCTTTTTTTTTTGTAATGAAACCGAAAAGTCAAGTAATTGTATTGTTCCAAGCTTGTATTGTTCCATTTGATGACTGAAGGTCGTTTTTAATTATATTGTAATTAATTTCACTGAATTGTTAACCGCAAAGGGGGTAATTAAACATATTAAACCCCCAAATAGATTGTTGTTTAACAAACGAATGAACCCTGATAAAATATTATTTTTGCTTTATTGCAGGTGGTCTTCGTTATTTGAAGCAAGCGTTTGTAAATAATTCCAGTGGACCATTTTTGATACTGAAAATTTGGAAATCTAAGTAACAAACGTGTATTTTCTATAAATGTAAAACATGGATAAACACATTTTCTGTTGTACATTTTTGACCTTCTACATCATGAGTTTAATTTCTAGAAGAAGAAAAGATTAAATAAATAATGTTTCTCTTAAATAGTGATAAAATAAAGTGAGGCTTGCAGCGGTTGTAGCGCCGGTCTTGTTTGTTATTAAACTATCATTAAAGGCTCTTTTAATTGTCGACACTTGACAAACACAATGATGACATTTATTCGCTAAAATTTACTCAAAGATGATCATTATTTTAACGATTGTATTTTAAGAGTGATGGGGAATATCAGTTGCTCCTGAGTTAATAAGACCTAAATATTTGTTATCAAGTGTATAGTTTTTTCCATATAAGTGTCTGTAATTAGGCCTATGGAGTGCACATGCGCATTTATGTCATTTATTCTCTTGTGACCCTGAGTTTTCTGACAATAAAATAAAATAAGATTTGTGTTGAGTTATGAGTTTGAAACTAAAAATGCATGTCACCAGTTTTACATACATTTTATAATAATAACAACAACAACAACAACAACAATAATGTAAAGTGTTATTGTTGTTAATAAAATACATTTCCACAGATTTGATTAAAGTTGTCTAAACGAATTTAAATAAGTTGAAACAACATGAACACTTTTTTGAGAACATAAAAAAATGTGAACACACCAAATGTGTATGACGAAAATAATTACGTACAATTAAATTTATAATGTAATAATATTTATAGTAATAAAATGTGTATAATTAAATACAAGAATATTTAGGTTTAGGCAATATTTGCAGTTTAATTAAAAATAAATTAATAAACACATGGCGCGATTTAATATACATAATTTGTATTTTAAATGTATGACATGTATTTTTTTTAATCAAATATGTTTTTTGCACACGCTCTTCTGCGTTGGAGTTGTAACTTCCGGTATCCACGTTTTTAACTCGCGCCAACGATTAAAAACAAAGTAGGTCATCAAACTACGTCAAATATACATGATATACTTTTATATATTTATACTGTTTTTGTATTGAGGCTTGAGACACCAGTGCTTCGATATTTAATAATTTTCTTGCTGCACGTTTTTTTACTTATAAAAATAACACGAGTGCATGATACGAAGAAAATTATTTTATTTTTTTTATCGGAAATGCTTCAGTGTTTCGCGCGAATATACCCCACTGTCAAAGATCAGTTTCTAAGTACATTACACCGTGGATTTTTTTTTACTTCATAATTAATAATAATTAATTAATTATTTATTGGGGCCTCATTCAAAAGCCTCCCCGAGAGAGTCCTTTCTTCATCTTCCACTTGGCGCATGCCATTTGTCCCTCTCAGTAATTAGTTGTGGCTGTTTACACACTGGGCACTGCACAAACCTGGGTCAATGGCCTCATTTGCATATTCATGATAAAGTCAGCTGGAATAGACTTTTGACTGCTTTAAACAGAAAAAACATGCACTTCTTTGCTTCTCTCCCAGTGTTTAACCACAATGGTGTGAGGGGCTTAGAAGGAGGTCTGTGGTTGGCTGTGGGAGGCTACCGGTTGGTTTTATTGCCAAACTCTAGACTGTTTATCACAGATATGGTTATGTTTCCATAATGTATTAAAAGAAAATGTCATGTAATTTTTTTCCCTCACACACAAGGCATCACTACTATGAAATACCTCCAGTTTAATATTTTATTTCCTTCATTCAAACACGCTTTGCTTACTGTTTAGCACACATCTAGCTTTCACTTGCTGAACTTTTCACAAGTTCCCAGCGCGACCGAGCACTTGGTGTTTTAGCTTTACTCTTCAACAGTGCTGTAAAGAGCACCGAAGTATAACACTCGTGTAAAAGTACCATTACTTGGCAACAAATGTAAATAAAGTATATAAAAATTATCTGTTCTAAATACGACTCAAAGTATGAGTAAAAAGTAACTCTTCTAAAACTACTCAGGAGTAGTGAGTATAATACTGATAAAATGTTTCACCTTGTATCCTGCAAATTAAGTGTTGAGTGTTTCAAAGCAAGAAATGGAGGAGAGGTATAGAGAGAATGGGAAGAAAGAAACAGATAGAAAGAGCAAGAGGGGAGAAGGGAAGAGAGAAAGAGAAAAAAGAGAGAGTGAAAGAAAATAGACAAATAGTTAGCATAAAGAGAATGACAAGGGAAGAGAGAAATAGTTAGCATAAAGAGAATGACAAGGGAAGAGAGAGGGAGAAAAGAATGAGAAATAGGAGAGAGAGAAAGAGATGAAAGAAACAGATAAAAAGAGTAAGAGGGGAGAAGGGAAGAGAGAAAGAGAAAAAAGAGAGAGTGAAAGAAAATAGACAAATAGTTAGCATAAAGACAATGACAAGGGAAGAGAGAGGGAGAAAAGGATGAAAAAAGGAGAAAGTGAAGAAAGAAACAGATAAAAAGAGCAAGAGGGGAGAAGGGATGAGAGAGAGAAAGAAAAAAGAAAAAGAAGAGAGTGAAAGAAAAAAAGATAGATAGCATGAAGAGAGAGATGGATAAAAGAATGAGAAAAAGAAGAGAGAAAACGAAGAAAGAAACATATTGAAAGAGCAAGAGGGGGAAAAGGAAAGACTGAGAGTGAGAGAGAGAGATAAAAAGGAGAGCTTGAAAGAAAAAAGACAGATAGATAGCATGAAGAGACAGTAGACAGGAGGAAAAAGAGGAGAAAAACAGAAAGGAGAGAGAGAAAGAGTGAAATAGAAGAAAAACAGATAGAAAAGAGAGAATGTGAGGGGGAGACAGATACAAAGATATAAATACAGGAGAATGAGAGAGAGGGAAAGTAAAGAAAGAGGGAAATAGTATAGAGCAAAGAGAAAGAAAGAGAGAAATTTAGTGAATGGGAGAGGGATAAAAAAGAAGCAAGGGTAAAATTAAGCGAGAGAAAGAGTGATATGGAGAGCATAAAATAGTAGAAAGACAGAAAAAAGAGAGGATGAGAGAAAATACCTGATGCAGAGATGAACATTCATTTATTTTCCTGGCGACTGAAAGAAAATAAACGAGTTATTATCAAATAATTTTGATTTCTACTGATTGAATTGGATTGGTTTTATTCACTAGATCTCATTTTTTGGGGGTAGTTTGCTTTTATAAAGTATTTGTATTATAAAATATTTGTAGTATTAAATTATAGTATTATATAATATTTGATTGGACGGGACAGAGGCCAATCGCTAGAAAAGTACAGATACAGAAAATTTTAAATCTATTCTGAGAAAAACGACTCAATTACAGTCGTATTTGTAATTAGTTGCTTTTCACCACTGCTCTTCAGTCAATCTCGTCACAAACAATCTCCATTAGGTTTAGGTGGAGGCCAGTTCCATAATTCTCATCGGTGCACACTGGAGGTGTGTTTGGGGTCAATGGGATGCTATGGAATTCATGCTGGTTAAATTTGCCTTATATTTGTAATAAATCTCAAGCAAAGCACCCCACACAATCACACGGGCCGTGTCATGAACTCTTTCTACCCAGCCACACCCACGCTCCTCCCTACTCTGCGTTGTATGACACAGCGATTTTGTTTACTTTTTTTTTTTCAAATGATCTCTGGCAGAAGAACCCTGAAGCCAGCGGGGCACGTGACCCTTTTAAATTCTTGACCCATCTGTATTTCTTTTGGTTTAAAAGTGCCAAAATAACCCGCCACAGTTAAACAAGGTTTATTAAGGTTTAGCTATTCAACCATAAAGGTTTGGTACAGAACAGTTGATGTAGAGATGTGTCTGCTACTAGAATTTTTACTAATTTGCATTTTATATGTAAAATGGCTTTCATAACAACAACAACCATGGGATATGTGCATCGTTTATTGTAAACCTCAGCATTTATTACAGTAAAATTTAGGAGAGACATTTCAAAAGTCTGATCTAGGGGTCGTTAGCGGTCCATGTTGATATTTCCGCTCTCAAAAAGGTGTAATATGCAGCCTATTCACCACTGTTTGAAATACACTCATACAAAAACCTATTTTACATTCCACCAGAAGATGGCAGTAGTTTATTAATCACCAATTTCTAAAATGTTGACCTTGATTATAAAATCTTATACCTATTTAAAATCAAGAGTACTAGCAGATGGAACATGCTAACTACGACAAGCTAATGGCGACAAATGTAGAGGAGAAAATTTGAGAGCGTGAATTTGTGAATCAAATAAAAAAAAAATTCTGTGGAATATTTCCGTGAATTACATTTTTAAAGAATTTTCATACAGTTTTGAACACGATTGGTACTTTTCTGTTAGTTTTATTTTACTGTTAATAACGTTTAATGATAGTAAATACTATGTTTTAAATTAACCCTCTCTATATTATTCTTTTTTTTTGGCTTTTGTAGTTTTTTTTTAATCCAGACACTTTTTCTTACTCAAACGTAAAAGCAAAAGTTTGATAAAACTTGTTAACATCTATTTGTGTTTCATAAAGTAGTTAATTTTTGTGTAAAACCAATGCATCAATAAGTTTCACCTTGTCCAAATTGACCCTCTTTGCACAAAGTTTGGTCTAGGATATTAAACAAGCGTTGTACTTGATTACTTTTTTATCTCTAAAGTTTTACCAGGTATGCCAATCTGACATTCCATGTGCATTTCCTGATAATTTCAGTCTTTCTGCTGTCTTCAGTGTAAAATGCAACTGTATTTGTAGATATAATGGTTTTATTTAATCTATTTTTTACATATCGCAATACAAAATTGTCACAATACGTATTTTGGAGCGACTGGGAGATATCGTTGAGGAGCTGAAGTGTCTTGGAGTGATTGTGATTCTAGTTACTTCTGAAACTTCTTTACTTAATCTTCTTGTTTTATGTAATAATTACTAGGAGAAAATTATCCTTTAGTCATATTTTAAGATCATAAAATTATCTCTCCCCATCACTTTGAGTAAAAAATATGACTTAATGCAAACACTGCCCCCTATTGGATGGATGGCTGGATCAAATTCTCTCATGCAAACCAAACTAGTCCCTAGCCTTCTTTGCTTTATGGTCTCAAAACTTTGGTTCGTTATGTAAACAGTTTCAATTGGTTAAAATATTGTGAGCATATCATTACGTAGACATAATATCGAGGTATGTATCGTATTGTAAGAAGAGTATCATTTATATATTACCTCTAACCCACATTTTAATCCTAGTTATGGTTACCTGTTTCTCCTGTTGGTCCAGCTGTATGGAATAGTCTTTTTTACCTGGTTAAATTACTAGTTCTAGCTCTTCTCAGAGTTATTGTATATGACCTGTGGTTAATGACATGTTGTCTATGTTTTCTCTGTTTTCATCATTTTCAGTCAGCACTCCAAAGGCTCCAGGAGCGGCATGAAAACAGAAGAAAACCAGTCATGTCTTCAACAGGCCCCCTCCGCCACTCCATACGGTGAGACACTGTAGCTAATCATTTCTAGTGATGTAGATGATTCTGATTGGGTGATGATGCTGAAGGGTTGTGATTCACAGTCACCGCTAAATTATTTTCAGACAGCCTCAAATCTTTTTTGCAGAATCATACCCTTAGAAGTCTCTACACGTACCAATGCGTGTGCCAATCGGTCTCGGTTTTGAATTAAGTAGGAAGGAGGCAAACCAGCCATTGTTTAATTTTTATTTTAGATATTGAGTACGTTTCAAAAAGGCTATTAGTTTTGATATTTTTTGGTTTGAAACGAACATTACATGAGTTATAACATATCAATTGCAAGGTAATTCGAATTAAATTTTTAGATAATCAACTTTCAGTTTCATTTTACAGACCCAAAATCGGTGCGATAAGTGCCATCTAGTGGTGAAAAGAAGGGATAACCATATGAAGTACAATAGCTGTGATATGGCTAGTGTTGTTGCAAGTTCTGGCTGAAAAAAAACAATGGAACAAAAAGTACTTGGAGTGTATAAGATTTAAGAGAGGTTTGTCTGCGTTCCGCTACAATTTAACATTGTTTTGACCTTGTCTTTGCTCTTTTTGGGGATTTATGAATTTTTATGTTGTCTCAACACTTTTGATTTTTGTTATAAAACATAAAAACTGTCAGTTCTCAGTTTTTGCGATTTTTGCAGTAAAAATACTATTTAATAGTCGAATGGTATTTTTTTGTACAATTTCAGGTTTGTTGCGGAATTATTGTGTAATGGGATGAAAAAAATACTTGTATAAAAAAGAAGATGGGGTTGGGATTGCTACAAAAATCTGTTTTGAAGACGTTTAGAGCAAATTGTAAAGTAGTAAAAGCTCAAGAAGGACCCGGACTTAAGGGTTAACCTTCAGTGAGATTTGGAGAGACAGAAAACTGCCTTGAATCACAATGGATTCATCACAATATCTAAACTGTATGTGGAATAATTACCTACGTTCATTTAAATATTACAAATAATTGAGAGAAGTGAGGAACAACAAGCCCATTCAGTCATGAGATTTAAGAAATATCACTGAAATATTTCAAATAAAGTGTTTTAGGGTCTTCTGTTTTCGTAAAACTGAGCCCTAGCTGAAGGCTTTGAAGCTGGGAATGACTTGATTTAGCTTTTGATCCAATCGAATGGCGTATTCTGGAGTGTCTACCTTCATTAAATGACAAATGGACATGGAATATGATTTAGATTCTTTTATAATTTCAACAAATGCTTAGAAATGTATGAAATTTTTAACATTTTACACCAGAAAACGCTTTAAGTCAGTTTTAAATCAAGCAAATGTGCCATAGAAAAAACTGCTTTTCGTAAACAAAAGCTAAAGGTAAGATCCCTGAAGTATGTGGAGATCCTAACTGACCACTTCCTGGCCTGCTACAGAAGAAGTATGCTTCCCATAGTTATTTATTCTCCCATTATTAAAAATAATCTTCATGCAGGACAATGCTGCAAAGAACACCTCTGCATCAATGGCTGCTATTGGGTTACAAAGAGAGAAAGTCATGATGTGGCCTCCATCCTCTTCTGACCTCAAACTTTTGCAACATCCTAAAGCAGAAGATCTGGGCAGAGAGATCCCCTTTCTTCCACATATTGCGTGAAAATGGTGCTCTACCTTTAGTAGTAACTGCCTCCACCTAACTGCAATCGAGTTATCACAGGAGATTGTTTTCAGTGGCCCAAACAGCCCTGAGACACAATGCCATCAATGAGTTGAACTGAAAAACACAGATTTACAATATAAGAACACAATATAAGATAGTTTGCTGCCTGTTTCAGGTATTTTTGTTGTCCAGTACACCGCAAAACTTTCACGATTAGAAGAATGCAAATAGAAAATAGAGCTGTTTAAATCAAAAATCTGACGGCCGCTCTCTTCTCTTTCAGAGCGTGTGGGGGGTGGAGAGGTGTGCGCCGGGTGCGAGTCTCCCATCGCTGACCGGTTCCTGTTGCGTGTGAACGAGCTGTCATGGCATGAGGCATGTGTGAAGTGTGCAGTGTGTCGCAGTGTGCTGAGCGGGAGCTGCTTCTGCAGAGATCGCCTCCTGTACTGCAAGCACGACTACCACAAGTAGGGAAAACTCTTTAGTTTAAGTTATTGACATCTTACATTTTTGCAAAGTGTTGGGTGTATGCACTGTAAAGTTTTTTTCTGGATCGATGATACTAGTCTTTAAATGCGCACAAATTGAGTGATCTAAGCATACATTGTGGTGTTGTAATGGAGTTTAGTCTGTAAGGGGATCTAAGTGGCAAACCGATTAAAAAGGCAAGTTATACTTAAACTTACACAGGAACTAGAATTTACACTTTGTGTTGGCTTGAGAAAATCTCTTTTACAGGTTCATTAAACAATTAAAATTTTGAAACAATGTGGAGTTTTGGTTGCTAAGGTAAACATTCTGGTTGCTATGGAGAGGTCAGTGACATCATATACTCTTATGCTTGTTTCTTTGAGTGATGTAAACCAACTCATGCCTACAAATTTCCTGAGCTGAGAAATGCAGATCTGCAGATACGGTTGCTAGGCTAAACACTTTGGTTGCCATGAAGGATTCTTTGATGTAATACAGCTTCTCCATATAACTATGCGTGACATAATCCAACCTTCCATGTCTTTGTGACTTATGAAGTTAATATAATGAACTGCTGGAATTGTAACTAAGAAAAAATAATCTGGTTGCTATGGAAGGTCAGTGATGTCATAATATCACTAGAAGGGATCCAATTCAATCATCATGTCTTAATGACTTTTTCAAGTTGAGATAACTGCAGACGCGGTTGCTAAGGTGGAAGACAATGATGTCACACACGGTCCCTCTTGTCACAATGAGTGAATTAAACCAACCTCCACGTCTCAAATGTTACCATTCTAAGCTGATTTGATTGCTAGGGCAAACCGTTGTGTTGCTATGGAGAATTGGAAACAAAATGTCATAACCAAGAAATTTAATGGGTGGAGTTTTGGTTGCTAAGGTAAACATTGTGGTTGCTATGGAAGGGTAAGTGACATCATTTACAGTTACACTTGTTTCTATGAGTGATGAAAACAACTCAAGCCTCTAGAAATTTCCTGAGCTGAGATGAAGATCAGCAGATATGGTTGCTAGGCTAAACATTTTGGTTGCCATGAAGGATTCTTTCATGTTATACAGCTCCCCCATATAACCATGCGTGACATAATCCAACCTTCCATGTATCTGTGATTTATAAAGTTGATATAACGAACTGATGGAACTTCAATCCATAGAAAATAATCTGGTTGCTAAGGAAGAGTCAGTGATGTCATATAGTGATACAAATAGACGAACGTGCCTCAGATTTTCCCAAGTTGAGTTAATGAACTGCAGATGTGGTTGCTAAGGTGGTAGTCAATAATGTCAGATAATGACCCTCTTGTCACAATGAGTGATATAAACCAACCTTCACAGGTCTATAAGATGACTTGATCGCTAGGGTAAACTGTTGTGTTGCTATGGAGAGTATAGCAACACGGGTTCCTTTATGAAGATATTCTGATTTGTGAATGCTTCCTTACAAAGAGTAAAAACAATATTAACATGATCAAAATTAATTCTTCTAATCATCTGTAGTTTGTTTTTAAACTGTGGGAGAAAACCTTGAGGAATTAAAACTGTAGAATTTCTAGCCGAGGGGAAGCAGCACTTCCAACAGCACCAGCACACTTCCTGTTTTTAATAGATTTAGCTTAAAGCTCACAGTGTGTGCACCTTCTTTTGCTCTTCTGCTGATTGAGGTTTCGAGAACTGATACAGAGTAGATTTCTGAAAGACGAGATCCTTTAAACTCCAAGCTTTGACACAGTTGAAAGGCTGGTGCTCAGATGAGTCAGACTGTGTTAGTTTAGGGAGATTCGGTCGCACCATATTTTCTCTGTGACATCATCAGCGGGAGTGCAGACAGTTGAAGGGCGATTGTTTGGACGGTTATCACTGTTGTGAGAAGTGTCAGACACCCTATGATGCGGAAATCTGGAGCCTAACGGAGAGCGGAGAAACCACCGAAGTGTTTAAATTGAAATAATTCTGTAGATGTTTCTATGCTCTTGTAAAGTTTGACCACTGAATTAGCAAATATCATTTCTCTTTTTAGAAATGCTGACTAGATGTGGGAGAAGGAAATGAAACAATTGTTGGAGAGAGATGCTGCATGCTTCCAGAACCAGTAATTAGCATAAAATACCTGAAGAAACATCCGAGTATAGTTTTGATATTTGTTTTACAGTCAGACTCTAAGGGAGCTTGTCTCATAACTAAGGTTAAAATTAACATATTGAACGAGAACATTGCTGAGGGGTTCTTGGGAAAGGTGTTGCCTTTGATCTGGGAGATGTATCCGCCTGGAGTCACGAGTCTTTTCGATTCAGGAGATCCAGTAATCTGCAGTGTATGGTACAGCTGTTGTAAATTAAATCTTAACTGGTTGGATTTTGTTAATTTTTTATGACCTGCATCAGTGACTCTGTACCTCAAGTAATGCGTCATCAATAAGTGAAAGCAATGCGTGTTACTATGTTAAGACAGGTAAGATTTTGTGCCTTTATTTGATACAGAGATCAAAGTATTGCGACAGGAAGTGAAGTAGATATAGAAAGGGGGGAGGGGGGTGTTGCTTAATGACGATGGGTTTGGGATTGCCCCGTGTGAACATGAATCATGTTGTCAATTCTATTTGTGAAGGGTTGGGGGTTTCCTAAAGGATGAAATCATTCTTTTGTTGAAAGAATATATTTACAAATGAATAAATTAAAAAATGACACTGTCACTGAAATTCGTCAAAGATGCCAATTCATTTAAATCAACGGTTGTGTATTTTTGTAATGAATCAAATGCACTGTTTCACTTCGATGTGAACAAAAAACCCTCATATATTCATTAGTGGGTATTAAAATAAATATTCTGCTCATGTTTGACATTAATTGTGTACGTAGTTTTACGATGCGTTTTTCAAGGGCAATTTAAAGGGCTACACTGCTCAAAAATTGTTTTAAAAGTCTGATACCTGCCATAACAGAGGATTTAAGTGCTTAGCATCTTTGACCGATCTTAACGGGGGCTTCAATGTAATAGACAGCTTGATTATAATAAAATAAAGAGCAAACCTACACATATGGAAGGTGACTCATTTTGTACATTGAGTATTAAGATCACTCATTTGCCTGGAGGCACGTGCAGCAGCATTTATTAATGGGATGAGATGTGTAAGTGCAAGACTTGGAACCGATACAGGACCTGATTAAACATGAAAAATGTTGGGTAGGAAAGTGCTGAAATGGTTCTAAACGCAGTTTTCTACTCTGCCCGTCAATTTGTTGCATGATGTCGTACCCCAGGGATCCATTCAGGCCCAATTTTGTTTAGGTATCAGATGCTTCCAAAGGCTGACATTAAAAAAAAAAAACGCTATGTAGCGATTCACATTTATGCAGATGACTTGCAGGTTTGTGTCCTCCTGAAAGAGGCTAGGGCTCACTCTGTGGCATGTTCATCTCTGCTAGCCTGTTAATGCTGGCTCATTAAGAAATTTCTCAAATGAACTCAAAGAAGTGGGATGCCTTTCCTTCAGAAATCACTAGCAAAGAACCTCACAATTTCTTTTTATAGTGACCTCTCATTCAAAGCCCAGGTGAATGGTTTTATGAAGTGAGGACATTTGTAGACAAGCATGCAGTGGAGTTACAAAAGTTACCGCTGAGTTTTTGACAAACACTGCCATATTACACCTGTTCTGTTTAATCTTCATAGGCTTCGTGGGCTCACTTCATAAGACTCCTGTACGCTCTCAGCGATCAGACAGTTTTTATCTTTAGTTTGCATACTCTATACTGTGTTCATGTTGTACAGTGCCCTGGACAAAAGAAATGTGGGGTGCGTTTATAAAAAAAATAATTAAAATAAAATAAAAATGCCATGTCAGTATACAATCTCTACATATAGATTTGCTTTACAATCCACCTGATGCTATTAGGATGATTTACAACTCTTTTATCCGTTTTGTTGGGACGATATCATTTGCAGACCTCATTTGTTTCTAAATCGTCTGTGGGCAGTGTGGTATGTGGAGAGTTTGAACAGGAGAGTTGGCCCGCTCCAGAGCTGCTGACCTTGAGTGAATCCTCTACATTACAATGTCTCCTTGTGTTTTGGCCGTCTGTCCATCAGCACCCTCCTTCACCAGCCTCCCGTCTGCAGCAGGTGTCTGCTGCACTTGCTGTATGCCAAGAAATCTCAGAGGAGGCACAAAAAAGTAACTCAGACATCTTTTTGTGGTCAGCATGTTTATTATTATAATGCTTTACACTTCGAAATGCTCAGGAATTTCTCTGAGTTACAATGAACCTAATTCAAGTACAGTGGTACCCCGAGATATGAAATTAATGCGTTCCAGGGGGTAATTCACATCTTGAACATTTCGTATCTCGAAGCAAGTTTTACACGTAAAACGCCTAATCCGTGCAACGGCTCTCAGAAACAACAGAATAAGTAGATGAAAAAAATGGAAAACCAGAGAAAAATGTCAGAGGAGGTGGAACGCATGGCACTACGTATGAAAGTTAACTTTCTCGAGATATTTCACGAATTACTAACACCAAGCACAAGCTTAAACATTTGCGAGCAAACTGGAGAGACGCTTCTGAGAACGCGTCACGGGGGGTTTTCTAACTTGCGCTACAGAACAGCACTTTCCACGCTATAAATGTTATTTCTTTTACGACACCCTGACTCTAACATCTGTTATAGTAAATTTTTAGTAATCTATACATAATGTTTCACTGTGTCGCATCAGACCCTTTTTGCACTGGGAGATAGGAGTGCTCGAATTTTTCTTGGCATCTCGAAGCAAAAAATTTCCAGCGAGAATTTTCGTATCTTGAACATTTCAAAACTCGAAGCATTCGTATCTTGAGGTACCACTGTACTGTTTTGTCCACTCTGAAGAGAGTTAAAAAACTACTGTAGAGTTGTTTGAATATAGTGTGTGTATTAAAACACCCACCTCACCCACAGTAGCTGCTGCCCTTGAAAAACAAGCACCTCTTTTTGGTGTTCAAACAGGAAACACCTGTATATAATCTTGTACATGCTCTAAAGCCAAGATAGCAAAGTGAACAGCAACACAGTCCACGTTTTGTCACTTGGTCTTTGTAAACAAAGTAGTGAAGCCAAGCACAGGGTGTGACGATAATGACAAACCCCACCCCCAACATCCAGGTAAACTCATTTTGTGCAATCTACATGAAAACAATCCTGTGTTTACATGTGGACAAACAGAAAAAAGCACAGAAAAACCTGTGTGTGTGGGGATCCAATGGTACATAAAGTTCACGGTTTGGTACGTACTGCAATTTTTAACCACCGTTTTCGGTTTAGTTCGGTTCTGATGGCTTAACAAATTGTATTTTTTTTTTCTATGGATTACATGAACAGATAAATAATGGGCGTTTGATAGAATTCACTTTATTGCTAAATAAAACCTGAAGACAGATCTACAATGAGCATGAGCTTCTTCAGCAGCGAGCAGATTAGCACAGAAAGAGAGGGATTTAAGGCAGACAAAAGTTACGGGCACCTAGGGGTCCTGAATCCGGGAACAGCTGTCTGAAGATAGCGCAGATGATCACTCGTGTTTCATATGTTTCCTTTTGCATAATAACATCTGACAAAACATTGCTGGCACATGAAGACATTTTTGTTAACTGTTCTTTTTCCATCTTTGTTGTATTCGTCAGCAAAGCCGTTGATGGAGTCTCCTCATAGCGGCTTGACAATTCCTCCACTGGCCAAGTGAAACACGAGAAGTCCCACTCTTCTACTAACTTAGGGATCGCTGATTGGATATTTACACAAAGGGGCAGTTCATTGATTGCCAGTCAACTCTCTCTTTTTCATCCATTTTTCTATGAATACTTAACAGTGAGAGTGTGAAAGACATGAAAGACTACAATAACTGGCCACTTTATTAGGTACACCTGTCCAATCACTCGTTAGTGCAAATTTCTAATCAGCCAATCACACGACAGGAACTCAATGCATATAAACATGGTGACGATGATCTTCTTGCAGTTCAAACCGAGCATCAGAATGATTCGAACCAGACTTTGAACATGGAATGGTTGTTGGTTCCTGATGGGCTTAATATTTCATCTCTAGGGTTTACAGAGCATGGTGACATAAAGAGAAAATATAAACTGAGCAGCGGTTCTGGGGAGAAAAAGCCTTGTTGATGCTAGAACTCAAGGGAGAATGGCCAGACTGGTTTGAGCTGAGGCAACACTAACTCAAAAACTACTCGTTACAATCAAGGTCTGCAGAAAAGCATCTCTGAACGTACAACATGTTGATCCTTGAGGCGAATGGGTTACAGGAGCAGAAGAAGAGTTTGCTGATTTCTGCTGGACATTCGGATGGCAGGGTCAGAATTTGTCGTCAACAACATGAAAGCATGGATCCATCTTGCCTTGTGGCAACGGTTCAGGCTTGTGGTGGTGGTGTAATGGTGTTGGGATTTTTTTCCCTTGAGACACTTTGTGTCCATTAGAAATAGTTGTGCATCGTGTCACCACCACAGACTACCGGAGTATTGTTGCTGACCATCTCTTTATGACCACAGTGTCCCCATCTTCTGATGACTTCTTTCTGCAGGATAATGCTCCATGTCACAAAGCGTTAACCTACTCAGACTGGTTTCTTGAACATCACAATCAATCCACTGTACTCAAATGGCCTCCACAGTCACTAGATCTTAATCCAGAAGAGCCCCTTTGGGATGTGATGGAACGGGAGATTCACATCTTGCATCCGCAGCAACTGCATGATGCTGTCATGTCTAATCAGGAAGGATTTAGGCAATTTTGAAGGCAAAAAGGTGTCCAACCTGTGTACCTAATAAAGTGGCCGATGAGTGTATATTTTGACACATTCCCTGTTTAATATAAAAGATGGTGATTACAGAAGGCACTTGCTCTCTTCTTTTCTTGAGCAGCGTAAAAGCATTCGTTTCATGTGTCAGAGAATGAAAGAGACCCTTGGGAGGACACTTCTTTCCAGCAAAACCTACTCCCTTTCCTGAAAATATTCATTAAACCCACGTACACTTGCTAAGAATATCCAGATTCTCTCAGTCATTGTCTTCATGGTCTCACAGCGCATCCCAGACAAGTCAGTCCCAGACCAATAAAGGCTCTGAGCCCCAGGGTACGGTGCCTAGATCCCTGGCAGAAAATTAGACTACGGCGAGGGTCTCAGAGGCCAATCAGAGCGCAAGCAGGGGACCGGATATTTAAGATGGCTCTCATTTAATAGATCACTCTATGGGGTGGGAAACAAAATCAAAATAGCCCCCAGTGTCAGAAGAGTTTCAAGGGGCAACACATGTATATATAAACAAGACGTTTCGGTTGTTTATGCAAGAGAATGGACAAAGAATCAATGGAATATGCGATAAATCATGCCCCTTTTTAAAAATGCATTGCTCGTAAGCATTTAAAGTCTCGTGCTCGAGGAAACCCTTGGCTTTTATCAGCTCGTACTCCGCTCCTGCAGCTCGTCCATCATTGTCTGCTTTCTAATAATATTTCTCTTCCAAACTTCATTTCCTACTTGTTGAGATTTATAGCCGCGATGACACCAATCAGTTTATCTCTCCATTTATCCCACATTTTGGCTAATCATCACCGTGCTTAGTGTCAGGAAGGGGGGCTTGTGAAGGGGGGTCATGATTGGGGATGCTGCTAATTCTTTTAAGACATGACTACACGCTGCGCTGTGCTTAGAGGGTTGTTGTTCTGTCAGACACACATGAATATGATGCATGGGCTTTGTTATTGTACGCTGCTGTACACAGTTTTAATTCTACGTAATGGTGCCTTTAGGTGAACGGGACTAATGAGGGCATTCGTTTTAATGCTCTAACTTTAATTGTGATTTCTTTGCTAAAGATTAAGGAAGCCTCATTATTGTTAACCATGTCATGCTTCAGGTTTATTGTAAAAGAGTTCCGCAAAGACTGATTTAAACAGTGACACATTTTTCTACATATATTTACTGTACTGTCTTTTACTTTCCATGTCAGCAATGCTGTAAACAAAGATGCTAATCCAAAAAAGAAATAAAATCAAAGCAATATTTGAAGAGGTTTTTTTTTTTCAAAATGCCATAAATCCAGATTTTTCAAATCCAGATTTTAATGTGTAAAGATTTCCTAGCAAACATAGTCCTGATATTGATGTGGATTCTGATTCTGACGGTTCGCTGGTGTCCAAATCAGCCAAAGCATGTGCTTCAGAAAACATATAAACAGATGTCCCGGGATTGCATGAGTAGTTATTTTACAGTCTATGTTAATTTGTTGTCAATTTGAATCCTTTTCGAGGGTGTTCAATAAGTCAATAATTCACATCATCTACACATTTAAAAACAGTTCACAAATAAACTGGATGAACTGGACAGAATCTATTTTGATTAAACCATCACAAGGCATAAAAATGTCCCTACATACACGTCTAGAAATAGTCCAATAAAGATGTCCCTACATATACATCTAGAAACGGTCCAATAAAGACGTCCCTACATACGCGTCTAGAAACTATCCAATAAAGACGTCCTTACATACACGTCTAGTAATGGTCCAATAAAAACGTCTCTACATACGCGTCTAGAAAATGTCCAGTAAAGATGTCCCTACATGCACGTCTAGAAACTCTAATAGAGACGTCCCTACATACACGTCTAGAAACTGTCCAATAATGATGTCTTTAAATACATGTCTAGAAACGGACCAATAAAGACGTCCCTACGTCCTGGCCCGTGGTGTAGTGGATGATGCACAGGACACGTAAGCGCGGTTACCCAGGTTCGAATCCCGAGTCGTAGAAACTGTCCAATAGAGAGGTCCCTACATAAGTATCTAGAAATGGTCCAATAAAAACGTCTCTACAAACACGTCTAGAAACTACCATGTAAAGACGTCCCTACATGCACGTCTAGAAACTGTCCAATAGAGACGTCCCTACATATACATCTAGAAACGGTTCAATAAAGAGTTCCCTACATACACATCTAGAAATGGTCCATTAAAAACGTCTCTACATACGCGTCTAGAAACTGTCCAGTAAAGACGTCCCTACATACACGTCTAGAAACTTTACAATAAAGATGTCTCTAAATACATGTCTAGAAACGGACCAATAAAGACGTCCCTACGTCCTGGCTCGTGGTGTAGTGGATGGTGCACAGGACACGTAAGCGCGGTTACCCAGGTTCGAATCCCGAGAAACTGTCGAATCCCGAGAAACTGTAGAAACTGTCCAATAGAGAGGTCCCTATATAAGCATCTAGAAATGGTCCAATAAAAACGTCTCTACAAACACGTCTAGAAACTATCCAGTAAAGACGTCCCTACATACACGTCTAGAAACTGTCCAATAGAGACGTCCCTACATATACATCTAGAAACGGTCCAATAAAGACGTCCTTACATACACGTCTAGAAACTAACAGCTCTGAATCGCAGCTATCTGATGCCTATCCTTTTGCCTTCCATGACTTTGGGATGTCGCTGTCCAACTTTATTAAATGTTATCACCTGTAAAATGGCCTGATTCTATTCTAACTTCATGGACTGATTGTAAAAAGATTCAAATCTTTTGACAGCCAGCACTCTTCCACCTCCTCAGCCACTTATCTTCTTTCCGCTGATGGACATTGTGGTTTGCAAAAAAACGGACAAACTCATATGGTGTTATGCCAATTCTTTTAGCCAAACTTGCACACAGTTTTTGAAGAAACTCAGCTGGATGTTGTTCCAAACATCTCGGAGAACTAACCATATCTTCTGTGGATGTATCTTTCTTACACTCTCTCAGACACACTTGAAATCAGGGCTCTCTAGCAGCCTGTGTATCAGTTCCAGCACTTTTTGTTCTTCTTCACACTGGATGTAGTTCTTAAGGAGTTTGGTTTTATGTTCGGGGACATTGTCCTGCATTAGAATGAAATCTCCAACTTAATTTGCAGAAATACAGCCCCAAATGTTAACAGTTGCTTACTGTCATACATTACTTTCCTGCTCTCCATCTCTTTGATAAACTGCTTTCTGGTGCGGCCAAATATTTCCTGTTTAGACTCATTAGTCCAGAACACCTTCTGCCATTTTTCTGTACCCAGTTCCTATGTTCCTGCTCCTCCTTCCTTCCTTCTTTCTTTCATTCCTTCCCTACCTCACTCCCCCATCCTTCTCTCCTTCCTTCCGTCCCTCTCTCCTTCCTTCCATACGCCTTTCTTTCCTGCCTTCATTTCTTCTTTCATTCCATCTTACACCCCCCTCTCCTCCTTCTTCAATTCCTCCTTCCTTTCACACCTTTCATTCCTTCCTTCCCTCACTCCCACAGTCCTTCCTTTCCCCTTCAGTCCTAACCTTCCTCCCTTCCTTTTTTCTTTCTTTCCTTCTTCCCGCCCACCTTCCCCCACTCCAGCTTCCTCTGGTTCCTTCTTTAATTCCTTCCTCTGTTCCTTCCCACCCCTTCCTGTATTCCCTCCTTCCTTCCTTCCTTCCTTCCTTTCCTTTTTCCTTCAAGTTTAAAACCTAAATACAATAAACATGCCAGTTTTCTGACTTTATAAAACATGGCTAATTACAAACCACTTGCTGAAAAAAACCCAAAAGTTTGAATTTAAACTCTTCAGCAAGCAGTTCTTCCTGGATTTAGAAGTGCATCAGGAAGCTCTGAATGACAGTAGAGAGGACAGAGAGGTGATGCTTAGACCTGTGGAAAAGAAGAGGAGCATATTAAAATCAAAGTGGAGCTGGAGGTGTCTCCTGTCCTCATATCGCCACAGTTTTTGCATAATTTGTGATGAGTCTTCATCACCTCTCCTGCCGCACAACAATTTCATTACAGACGGCTAATAAATGTTTCATGACAGAACAAGCTGCTCGCCTCGGCTTTATTAAATCTGAGATAATAAAAGAAGAATGGCAAAAAATGAAAGTGGGAGGGGGAGAGATAGGGAGAATGCCATAGATATCTTCAAACAGGGCTGCCATATCTTCTGTTTCTGAGGCAACCAATCCCCCGTCCCCCCTCTCGCCCCGGCACAGAGAAACAGGAAATGAGAATCTGCCAGACAGGATATTGCGTTCTGGTGGCCTGGGGATTAGTTGTTTAATCCAAACACACACTCTCTCACAGACTCACACATCTCGACACATCGATCGTATCTGTCTCCAAACCCTGGAGCATCACCCACGAAGTCATGAGGGATGCTAGACACCCGTCCGTGTTTGGGATTATAACGTATGGACCAGGGGTGCTGTCAGTCAGGAATGTGCATCTGTAGCTTCTCAAACAGTAGCTTTGTGGTTTTAAAAACAATATTTCAGAATTACCATTTCAAGTCAAATTATTTCCTGTCTTTCTTGTTGACACTCTCTGAGCTTTTGATTCAAATTTTCGAAGGTACAATTTTTGGAAACAAAGAAGAAACACAGAGTTATTTATCTGGAATGTCAGATTAATCTGACCTTGTAACAAACTGCTTATGTTTACTCCTGAACCGTAAGTCACTTTGGATAAAAGCGTCTGCTAAATACATAAATGTAAATGTAAATGTCATTATGTCATGAGCGATATAGCATTGGGAAAAAGTCTTATGCAGGTGTTCTAAACAGCTGTAAACAAAGGATGCTTTTATTTTACTAAATGCAAAGTGACAAAACGAAAGAAAAATCTAAAATAAAGGGATATTAGTTGTTGCTATCTATTCCCTACAAACCATCAATTCTGATTTTGTAGAATTATAATCAGGTCTATTATCTATTTTTTCTGGACTGTCAAGAACCAGGCAGTTTCTTCTGGACTGTCAGACAACCAGGCAGTTTCTTCTGCACTGTCAAGAACCAGGCAGTTTCTTCTGGACTGTCAAGAACCAGGCAGTTTCTTCTGGACTGTCAAGAACAAGGCAGTTTCTTCTGGACTGTCAAGAACCAGGCCGTTTCCTCTGGACTGTCATGAACCAGGCAGTTTCCTCTGGACTGTCATGAATCAGGCAGTTTCCTCTGGACTGTCAAGAACAAGGCAGTTTCTTCTGGACTGTCAAGAATCAGGCAGTTTACTCTGGACTGTCAAGAACCAGAAATTTTACTCTGGACTGTCAAGAACCAGAAATTTTACTCTGGACTGTCAAGAACCAGGCAGTTTCCTCTGGACTTTCAAGAACCAGGCAGTTTCCTCTGGACTGTCAAGAACCAGGCAGTATCCTCTGGACTGTCAAGAACAAGGCAGCTTCTTCTGGACTGTCAAAAACCAGGCAGTTTCCTCTGGACTGTCAAGAACCAGGCAGTTTCCTCTGGACTTTCAAGAACCAGGCAGTTTCCTCTGGACTGTCAAGAACCAGGCAGTTTCCTCTGGACTGTCAAGAACCAGGCAGTTTCCTCTGGACTGTCATGAATCAGGCAGTTTACTGTGGACTGTCAAGAACCAGGCAGTTTCCTCTGGACTGTCAAGAACCAGGCAGTTTCCTCTGGACTTTCAAGTACCAGGCAGTTTCCTCTGGACTGTCAAGAACCAGGCAGTTTCCTCTGGACTGTCAAGAACAAGGCAGTTTCTTCTGGACTGTCAAGAATCAGGCAGTTTACTCTGGACTGTCAAGAACCAGAAATTTTACTCTGGACTGTCAAGAACCAGGAATTTTACTCTGGACTGTCAAGAACCAGGCAGTTTCCTCTGGACTTTCAAGAACCAGGCAGTTTCTTCTGGACTGTCAAGAACCAGGCAGTTTCCTCTGGACTTTCAAGAACCAGGCAGTTTCCTCTGGACTGTCAAGAACCAGGCAGTTTCCTCTGGACTGTCAAGAACAAGGCAGCTTCTTCTGGACTGTCAAAAACCAGGCAGTTTCCTCTGGACTGTCAAGAACCAGGCAGTTTCCTCTGGACTTTCAAGAACCAGGCAGTTTCCTCTGGACTGTCAAGAACCAGGCAGTTTCCTCTGGACTGTCAAGAACCAGGCAGTTTCCTCTGGACTGTCATGAATCAGGCAGTTTACTGTGGACTGTCAAGAACCAGGCAGTTTCCTCTGGACTGTCAAGAACCAGGCAGTTTCCTCTGGACTTTCAAGAACCAGGCAGTTTCCTCTGGACTGTCAAGAACCAGGCAGTTTCCTCTGGACTGTCAAGAACCAGGCAGTTTCCTCTGGACTTTCAAGTACCAGGCAGTTTCCTCTGGACTGTCAAGAACCAGGCAGTTTTCTGTGGACTGTCAAGAATCAGGCAGTTTTCTCTGGACTGTCAAGAACCAGGCAGTTTTCTCTAGACTGTCAAGAATCAGGCAGTTTTCTCTGGACTGTCAAGAATCAGGCAGTTTTCTCTGGACTGTCAAGAACCAGGCAGTTTTCTCTAGACTGTCAAGAATCAGGCAGTTTCCTCTGGACTGTCAAGAATCAGGCAGTTTTCTCTGGACTGTCAAGAACCAGGCAGTTTTCTCTGGACTGTCAAGAACCAGGCAGTTTTCTCTAGACTGTCAAGAACCAGGCAGTTTTCTCTCGACTGTCAAGAATCAGGCAGTTTTCTCTGGACTGTCAAGAATCAGGCAGTTTTCTCTGGACTGTCAAGAACCACACCGCTTTTTTTGGACTGACAAGAGCCAGGCAGTTTACTCTAGACTGTCAAGAACCAGGCAGTTTTCTCTAGACTGTCAAGAATCAGGCAGTTTCCTCTGGACTGTCAAGAACCAGGCAGTTTCCTCTGGACTGTCAAGAACCAGGCAGTTTTCTCTGGACTGTCAAGAACCAGGCAGTTTTCTCTAGACTGTCAAGAACCAGGCAGTTTTCTCTCGACTGTCAAGAATCAGGCAGTTTTCTCTGGACTGTCAAGAACCACACCGCTTTTTTTGGACTGACAAGAGCCAGGCAGTTTACTCTGGACTGTCATGAACCAGGTTGCCAGTCCGTCGCAGGGCAACAATTATTCACTCATTCACACTTAAGGGGAATTCATATTATTCAATTAACCTGCCACATGTTTTTGGGATTGTGGGTGAAACCGGAGTAAACCCACGCAAGCACAGGGAGAACATGCAAACTCCTTCCAGGAAGGTCAACGGCAAGCCACGAACCGCCAGCCTTCTAACTGGAGGGTTACAGTTCCTCCCACTGCGTCACTGTGCCGCCTCTTTGTGAATTTAATTGCATCTTATTATTTGATATTATTTATGTATTATTTACTGGGTTTAAAATAATCAAGAAGATGTTTTGACTGTGACACTTTAGTTCCAGTGAGGTGTGTCTGCAGTGAATGGTTCACCTGTTCTTTCCAGGGGTCTGATGTCTGCACAGTTTTATCAGCTACCTGTTGGTCTTCTCATATTTCATCTTTGGCAATAACGATATGTGTGTTTGTGTGTGTGCGTGTGTGTGTTTCATGGAGGGAGGTGGTGGAAGCTGTGGGTTGTAGGGAATGCTGGGAGATTTTAATAACGCAGAAGCAGTGCGGTGAGATTTAATAAAAGAAGATGATGTGATTACTGAAGCCTGGCTCTGAGCCACCTTCCCTCACAGCAATATCCGCTCTCTCTCTCTTTGGAACTCTCTCTCTCTCATACACACACACACACAAACACACACACACACACGCACACGCACGCACGCACACACACACACACACACACACACACACAGAGCACCAACCTTTGCAATTATGTGTACATGCATGATTTACATACTGCTTTTCTAACTATGCACCAAAGCGTGTGTGAGGAACCTCGCGACTGTGACAGTAAGTGTTTGATTATGTTAAATTGTCCTCATGCACACAATGGGCCCCACATTATGATTGTGGCTGTAGATTCATGTAAAACTGAACTGAACTGAGATCATAAACACTGCTCGTAGGTTCATAAACCGTGCATGTTTTTCTCTCGCCGAGGTCCTTTTCTTCCCACTTGATCAAATGCAAAACAGTATAAATAAAATCAAATGTTTCTTTGCAGGACAAATACCTTTTGGAAAACATTATGTATGTTTTTTGTGAGTTATAGTGACAAATGAGACACAGAAATATTGAGAACCAACAGAATAGCTAAGTAGCAAATATCAAGTTGTTGCTTAAAAGCATGTGTTCCACTCATAGTTATTGGTTGGGAGAAGCCATTTATTGTCAAACAACTGTGTTTACTCTTTTTAAATCAGAAGGACAACTGAAACTAAGGTAAATGTTCTTGGGCTGGGATTGAACCTGAGTCTCCCACTACACCACCAGTGCCAGGAATTCAAAGATGCTTCTACATCTAGTATTCAAAGTGCACTTTGAATTTCTGAATGTATAAACATTAAGTGCATTGAAATCCTCACTGGATTCAAGTACTTTTTCTGTCTGACAATTGTCAATAAAATATTTTTTAAGATACTTTCCAAACTAGCAAAACCTTTTCTCCTCTCCCCAAAACCTTTTCTCAGAAAATTGGTGTCTACTGAGTGCCATCTAGAGGTGAAAAGAAAGGATAACCCTTTAAAGTACAACACCAGTGATACGGCTTGTATTTTTCACATTGTTTTTATCTTTTTGTGGGATTTAGGAATTTTTACTTTGGCTCAACACTTTTGATGTTTGTTACAGAACATAAAAAAAATGTTTGATCTAATTTTTTTTATATTTTATACCAAAACTACAACATTTATACTGGTAATTGGATTTTTTTCCCAGGTTTGTTGTGGAAAAATATTTGTTAAAAAAAAGAGGCTGGGGTTGTTCAAAAGCATTGCTTCAAAAATTTGTTTTAGAGATAATTTATTAGAGCAATTACTCTAGGAGGTCCTAGGCTTTTTTTTTTTTTACTTTTTTGTTGTTGTTCAAATTAATTTCTTATAGTTCTATATTTTAAAAGATACATGTATAGATGGTTGAATCCCATACATGTGGTGCTCATGGTCCTCTATACCACATGAGTACGACCATCTCAACCTTTGTTTAGTTTGACATCAAGCTGCAATTTCAGTCAACTGTACAAAGAGTTTGCATGTTCTCCCAGTGCTGTGCTTGGGTTTCCTTCGGGTACTCCGGTTTCCCCCACAATCCCAAAAACATGTGTTAATTGAATAATCTAAATTCAGCTTCGGAGTAAATGTGTGTTTCCCTGTGATGGATCCACCTGCCTCTCGGCTGAAGTGTTCTTCTAACCCACTTGTTCTCTGTGACCCTGAAAGGGAACAAGTGGGTTAAAAGATGAATGAATGTTTACAGCTGTGAAAATCACTCATTTTCTGTTGGTTTTAGTATAGGATGAGATCAAGTCTAATCCAATGGTGTACCTTCACCGGCCACTTTATTAGGTACATTTTCTAGTACTACCTTTTACCTTCAGAACCTTAATACTTTGTTCTTAGCTGACAGAAGTTGCCCCTGCTGCTGTAACTCATACGCCTCAAGATTCCACGTGTTTTATGTTGTTTAGTTTTGATTTCAAAATAATGTGTAGGTAACAAAATAGTTATTCGTTGTGATATTTTTGTTTTAAATTAATATTATAAAAGATAGGACACATAATTGTAAGATAACTTGTATGATTGTCTTTCCGGTTTTTTTTCCAGACCCTAAATTGGTGCCATCACTGCCATCTAGTGGTGAAAAGAAGGGATAACTCCAACAATTGCCAGTATAACACCTGTGATATGGCCGGTGCACAGAAAGTGCTTAGAACAGCGTAAAAGGTTTAGGAGAGGTTCACAGTTTTTTTTTTTTGTTTTTTTTTGCACATTGTGACATTGTTTTGACATGTCTTTGCTTTTTGGGGGATTTATGAAAATTTATTTTGTAATTTATTAATTCTCAATTTTTGCAGTAACAAAATAACAATACTCAGAACTGTATTTTTTGTGGAATTGAAACATGTGGAATTATTGTAAATAATGAAAAAAAAGTAAAAAAAAAGCTGGAGCAAATTGTAAAGTAGTAAAAACACTTGAAAAGGTCCTGGGCTTCTAAGGGTTAAATGGCAAAGAAAATCTGTCGGTCACTGTTGGCCACTTTTAAGGCGTTCTCTAAAATCGTTTTCCTGCCGTGCTAATCAGTGCCAAAACAGCAAAGAAGTTTGTAACTAAAGGAGAATAAAACGTGAGAAATGTATTTTTTGGACGAGCTTCAGTAGCTTCTTAGTCATAAAGTAAAGGATGATCCGGATTCTTGACTGCTTTCCTGAGATTCCCCTCTCGGCGGTTGTGTGAATGGTGCTTGGGGGGTTTTGGAGTAGCCCCTCTTTGATCTGAGTGTATTAGGTGCTGATTTGGGGTAATTTTGGCAGTTTTTGGCAGATGGATTGAGACAGATTAGCTAGAGCAGCTGGGTTTCGGACAGGATCGACACATCCGGCCAGATTAGAGGCTGTAATAAGTGAACCTGGCTGTTGCTCCCTTCAGCAGATTTTGGGGTTCACACCTTCATCTCCTCTGCACATGCTCGGTGCAGGGAATTCCTGCTCAATCAAAGTGTTATCTCTCAGTGAGCTGCTCCTTAGATAATTCACTAACAGACACATTTTATCTTGAACCAAAAAAACATGGTGTACGACTCTATTCAAGGGAAACGCAAACAGAAGAAAGAGACTGAAGAGTGGAAACTAAACGAGTGGAACAAAGAAAAATTGACCAACCATTGATTTATAATATGAATATTTTTAACTTTACACACTGCCATCCTTCTCTTCACATCTGATTTGTTTCATTATTACATGGCTTTATCCAACAATGCAGCCTTGTATTTTAGGATATAATGCAGTGTATGGTGAGATGTTGTAGTTTTAAAAGAGAAAATACACTGGATTTGTTTTGATGATGGTTTCATTTGTAGATCTTCATTTGTAAAGTCTTTAAAACCTCTGCTTTGTTTGGTCCCGTGGTATTGCGGACGGTACACCAGACATAGAGACGTGGTTGCGGAGGGTGACATAGGTTTGAGTCCCTAGCACGTTTTCCTTTCTCCACCCACTTCTCTTCTTGTCCTTTTAACTGTCCCGTCTATTCAATAAATGGAAAAATGGCCTTAAAAAACAATATTTTAGACCCAATTGACCGGTGTCATTGAAATGACCAAATTTATTAAAAAAGTCAATAAAAAAATTGTTTGTTGAACCTTAACCCCAATTTGCTCTAATAAATTACCTTTAAAACAGATTTTTGTGGCAATGTTTGATATCATTTTCATTACATTACACAATAATTCCACAACAAACCTAAAATTGTACAAAAAAAATTCTGATTATTACTTTTTTGTTCTGCACAAATGTCATAAAGTTATAACAAAAAAATTCAGAAATCATACAAAAACATTGACAAGGTAAAAAAATAGTGTTTAAAAAAACAGATGAACGCATTTATACACTGTTCCACTTCTTTCAATTCCACAAAAAATACAATTCTGAGTTCTGCAGAAATCTCAAAAGTTGAGAATGAAAAGTTTTTAGGATTTTAACAAAATAAAATTTCACAAGTCCCCCCAAAAAACAAAGACAAGGTCAAAACAATGTCACAATGTACAAAAAAAAACAGTGAACCTCTCCTAAACACTGTTCCAAGCTCTTTCTGTGCACAAGCCATATCACAGCTCTTGTACTTCCAATGGTTATCCCTCTTGTGGTCATCAGATGGCACGAAGACATTGATTTGGGGTCTGTAAAAGGCAATTAAAAGACGATTGTGTATTTTCTCATTTTAAATTGAATTGCCTGCAAATTATGCGTCATAACTCCTGCAATGTTTGTTTAAAACACAAAAACTATACACAAACTGTAACCTTTTTGAAACCTAAACATTATATTTGAAATCAAAATTAAACAATGGCTGTGTTGCATTATTCCTATGTCATTTAAATCAGCCGGTGTGATTGGCAGACTTTTAAGGTTAAACATGCTTCGGGAGAACACCCGCATTTATTATTCTACTAAGCCAATTCCTTATAATCAGGTCTAATCTTCTCCCAAACCTGCATTACCCCGCCTTCCACCCCTCCTCCATACGGGGGTTTCTCAGACACATCCGAGCAGACTGCTGTAGTACTACTCTCTAACTATACAAAAAAAACCTACTGAAAAGTCTTAATCAATGCATATACAAGAGTAAATGCTGGAATATTGATGGGAAACACTTTACTCATTCTATTATGGTTTATATATGATTTGTATATTTGTTTTGTATAGTTTACAGTATTAACTGCAGCTGGGTTTCAGACTTTGACAAAAAAGTATAAAGATTTTTGACTCAAATGGTCGGAATGTACAGTGTTAACACAAAACGCTTAAAGTACTCAAATAGTTTAAATGGCTCATATTATGCAATTTTAAAGTATTTATAATACATTTTTGATCCCTCTATATCAGGGGTGCTCATTACGTCGATCGCGGCGTGAAATTGAAACAATATCAGCCGATCATTCATCCCGTTACAGTTCAGTAAAGTTAGCTGCAGATTCACGGATTCGGTTTTCTCTGCTCAATAGCTCGAGACCAGAATGTTCTTAGTAAACAAATAATACCTATTTTTAATCTGTGTTATGTAGCGGACAAACTACAAAACGTTTTTTATCAAAACAAGTTTCCCTCGGCATTCGCAGAAACACATTACCGTCTATGAGAAACCCGCTGACATGGAATCACTTAGGGACCGTCTGCAAATGACCAGATCCAAAATATGTTTTACCCAGAATATGCTTCATAACTTCATTCTAAATTACTCTATTACAACCAAAATCAAGCAACACGCCACTCCTCACCTGTATATTGTACTGCACGACTCAGTTTCAATAAATATTGAAATATTTATTAGAGCATCTTTTTAATTCTTCATTATTTGGATCAAAGCTCAATTGCTTCCATAAAAATCCCTCTATTACCAGCAAATTCAGGTCACACACAACTGTTCTAATGATTCAATTCAGTGCAAGTCATCAAATTAAACTCACGTTATTACAAAAAATGTAAATAATTAATATTATGTGTGTTTTGTCAATTTTCAATAAAGTTGAAAATAATTGTTTGTTGATTGATGTTTTACATTTTTGTAGCTGATAGATCACTTTGACTTGGTCATTTTAAAAGTAGCTCACAAGCTGAAAAAGTGTGAGCACCCCTGCTCTATATTATCACTGACTGCATCATAAGTAACTTCATAGATGCAATATTAATCAAAAAGGCACCGTATATTTGCGAATCATGAGTAACGTAGTGCGTAACAGCCGCCAGTCCCAATTCAAATAGAACGGCATGAAGCTGTTCAAATGAGAATTAAGAGTTGAATGAATTTACCATAAACGTGTATAAATAATGACATGCTTCACGCAGTTCAGTGTCTGTGTATGCTAACACTTTTTGGGTGAGATTAAGTTTGTGAACAAAGTTTTTGATCTATTTCATGCAAATATTACAAGGGTTTGAAATAGGGAATGTGTTTAGTCTTTCTAATGATGTTTTGTTCACATTATTTACCGATTTCAAGGGTTTTGTTAAATGCTGGGTTGGTTAGCATAACCGCTAATATTGCTGCATCCCCATTTATTAAGCAGCAATGCTCTCTGTAACGATGGGTCTGTTAATAGATCTAAGGTGATTGGGTTGTTGAGGATGTCCATCGCGATGTTGAACATCGGACATCCTCAATGCCCAAAATGCTTGACATGGCCCAACCCTGATGCCTATTACGTTATAATAAAAAAAACACTTTCTCTGAATTGTTCTTCGGCGCACATCTGCTCACAGGCAGAACATCTGATCTGCATAGAGATGAGCTGTTGTAGTGATTATTCTGATTGGTCAGTGGGCGAGGCTAAGAACTATGGATGTCTTAAGAAACTCTTTTACTCACCAATTATACTCACCTGATCTCCTTTGTCTCCAGCACTGGTATTCATCTCTGTCAATTCTTCTTTTTGAACTGACGTTCCTGCACAGATCCTCAATCACGCGAGCAGCCTCAGATCGAGAAATTTCCAGATTTACTGATAAGCCTGCTTTTATTCTAAGGAATATTTGCCTTCCTTGTCTTTAACAGCTGTAACAAAAACTAAAGCACAAATCCAGGCTCTGTTTAGGTGATGGTTTCTTAATTACTCTGAGGGAGAATTGTTTGTAAAAAGTAGTTTAAATAATTAGAGAAAAAAAGATGCTCTGAAAGTTTACACAAAAGCAAAATAGAAAACTAAGTGACCCTAAGAAAGACTGGTGATCTGTTCAGAGTTTTTTGTAAATTTTTTTATCTAGTTGCAAACTAAACCATGCCAACCAACCGCTTTCCCAGGTGAAGCCAATACGAAAGGTACTGAAATGGTAATTCACCGACTGCTCCCTCGAGTCTTGTCACAAAAGAGAAATTTAAAATATTTACAATTAACAGAAGAAAAAAATAACGGCAGTACTTTCTCTTCATATCATTATGTAAAACTGTGAGAGAGACTTTTTTTGCTAGAATAAAAAAGACTTTTTTTTTTAATTATTTGATTATTGACTTGAATTCATAATTGACTTGAAAGCCAATGCATCCACAATATAAAACTAGAAGCTCCTGTCTATACTGTGCGATTCTGTGTTCTGCTTGACCTGTGATCTCGCATATGATTAGAGATTAGAGAGGTCACATGCGTGTGCTTTTTAATAACTCAATATGAAGCAAATGTACATTTTTAAGAGGTCAAAATGATTTCAAAGTACATTAGAGAGCACCCTGGTATAATTTAGATGAGTTTTATAGTGAATTAGTTGCTTATTCGTGGTAAGGGTCACAATGGACTATTCACAATCAGATTTGATGAAATTCTGCATTTTTCAGGAGTAGTGTGACCGCCCCTTTACGATTTGTACTGAATGCTACCCAAATAATTGGCCACTTTATGGTTTGTTTAGTTGTTTTTTGGGTCAGATTTTTTTCAAAAACACCCATACACGGATAATCCCTAAACAAAGTAGAGTCCATTGAATCCACACTTACCAGCATGCCGGAATCAGCGATAGAGCATTAACTTTTTAGAGCATTTAATTCCAGAATGTAACTTTTCTAACCCCAACAGTTTTACATTTGACATTTTGACAAAAAAAAAGTTTTACTCTCCCTGCTGTGTGAACAATCTGTGAGTTGTTAGCACGAAGCTCTTTCTGACTGAGCTACGGGAAAGTTAACATTATGAAACATTCAACCTGACCTGACCAGTCAGACATTTTTGAAAACTATAGTTTTGAAGCTTTTCACAAAGTGATATTAAAACCTTTTCAAAACGTAATTTTTTACTGAATGAAAATTCAATTTAAAGAAAATCTAAATAGTTTTTAAGCACAGCACTATCATAAAACTTTCGAACGATGCAATTTGTTTGTCATCCACACAGTTTGAGTGGATCATAACTGTTGCTTTGGCTTTATATCATTTTCACAAGGATTAGATTGGGTTCATCTGCATCATACGAGTATTTTCTTTGGAGACCACATCAGCACCGATGAGAGTACATGAAAGCACTTATACCAGGGTGCTGGTGTGGCTCTGTTTGTGTGTTTATGAGAGAGTGTGAAAAAGAGAGAGGAGAGATTAACCCCATGCTATCCTCAATCCCTGGTTATGAGTTTACAGCGTCTGTCTGGGCATCGCACTGTTTAAACAACAATCTAATTAATCCTGTCTTTATTAGTTTGACGGAGCTGGAGAGGGAGGGAGTGAGGGAGGAATGGGAATTCTGGCAGAAAATATCAAGCCATGAGGGAGATAGGGCAAGAAAAATCAGGGGATTGTGAAGATTGGTGCGTATTTAAAACCACAAGTGCTTGTGCACCAATATCACAAGCACTTATTTTAAAAATATATATTATTTGGTTGGGTTAAAAATGCTTGAGTTTGATTGAAGTTGTCTGTGTGAAAAGGTGCAGCTATGTGCAGGTGCTTTGATGTGTAATTTTAAATAAGCTTCAGGTATTTATGTATGAGCCATTCCACCGAATGGGTGCCATTTGCTGGGACTTATATATAATATATATATATATGTATATACAAAAGCATTAACATTACTTCATAAATACATTTCATTACCAAGCAAAGTGTACTATTATTCTTATTGCAAATTTAAGCTTTAACATTTAAAATATTGATAAAATCCACTTAAAATACTGAAAAATACCATATATTCCTTCTCCTCAGGTCTCTGATGCTACACTTCACCCTATAATATAATGATTAAGATCTTTTTTTAAAGAAACTTTCTTTTGCATTGAAATGTAAATATATATAAAATAATTGTTTTAAATACATTTAGTTACACAGATATTAATACTTTCTTGTTTGAAAAAAAAAAACATTATAGTCATGTGCCCAGTTTTTAACTCATTCCTGTTACCCTAATCCCTACCCTTCCTCAAAAACTGGTGAATTTCAATGTCAGTTTTTCAGCAGGGAGTTGCATCACTTGGATCTTTACAAGTCCATACGTAGAGCACAGGTAAGTTAATTATATATTAGATGATTGCGTGATATCTTTTTAAAAATACTATCCTGTTACTCAAATTATTTCAAAGATTTAATCATTTTGGTGTAAAAATGCACATATTTGTCCTAGCCCGTGGTGTAGTGGATGGTGCGCAGGGTGACGCAGGTTCGAGTCCCGAGCCTGTCGTCTTTCCCATCCCACCCCATTCTGTCTGTTCAAAAAAAAAAACAATAAATATATATATTTTTTTAAATGAAAATATTTGGTAAATAACTTTGTTAGTAGGATTTCATGGTTCTAGAATCCTGTGCAACATCTGGCTATTTAGCATATATTTGCTAATTCTTTGCTAAAAATGTAAATAAACAATACAAATAGAGTTAGTTACAAGAAAAAATAGCAACCCTCTTTTGGTCATGAATCTTATAAAACATTTAAATACGTTACTGAAGATGGACCAATAAATACCCTTTTGGAATACTTTAGTATGTTTGCTATGGGAATATGTTTTGAAATAAAGTAAAAAAAGAAAATTTGACAAGTTACAAGAAGCAAATGTCCCCCATTTTATGGAATGGCTATATGGCAAAAATACTTGATATGTTGTTTTATTAACATTTAATTGGGTTTGGAATGTAAATATAGTACAAGAAAATCTGAGAAACACAGAGTTGAGTGAGTAATCTGAGTAAATTCCCTAAGTGTGATTATTATTGAAGGTGTTTAAGTAAAGAAACACTGCATTCTTCCCTCACTTTCACTCTTTTGTTGCTTGAGAAAACCACGTAGTGATCTCATTACTTCGTTGAGACGTAACACTATAAGCAGGAGGAGGTGTCGTCACATCGGACGCAGCGGCCATTTTGTTTGTATTTACCAGGAGTCAAGCTTGAATTGTTTTGGTGTGAAATATTACAAAATATTAAAAATAGAAAATACACAACATTTACTAATACAACAGAATAGCAAAACTCAAAAGTAATTAGGTTCAATTGAGTTTCTATCAGTAGGAGTCGCTCCGTTTAATGTGTAACCATGACAACAGTGGTGGCAGACTACAAATATGGTGGACGCGAAAAGGTCACTCCTCTCGATCTATAGTGATATGATTGAGATGCTGTGAATTTAGTGCGCTGTGGTTCGGTTAAGTGTAGCTAAATAATAAATAATATAAAGTCAAGAAACAAAAATGTGCACACTTTTATTTTATTTTTATTTATTTACTCTTTCAGAATATTATATTTTCGCTTTTTTTTTTAGATTTTAACCAAAAAAAGTTATAAAGCAGACAATTTTTTGATTTCCAATTTTCCATTCAGAATCAAAAATTGAATGAAAACAGCGTACACGGACCGTTCATTCTTGGAAATTTAAGTCATTCGCTAATGTTTATGATATTGCAGGTAGGTTACGCACATAGACTTATTGGGCTTAACTTGTTTCAAATAAGACGTGGAATATGTTCTTTAGTTTTTGTACTTTTTTCACTTTGCTTCCTGTGACTAGTATAGATTATATTTAAAGATATTTTAACTCATTTATTATCAACCAAACAAACATTAACAATATCTCTATTTGGAATTATGATCAGAACAGAGTTTTTAATATATATCTGATTTGGAAAGTTCACAACTGTTTTGTTTGGATGTCTGAGTATATGATTCATTTTTTAAATGCTGCAGACATTTTTATGCAACATTTATATGATTTTATGTGAGTACGAGTATATGATGTTTTGCACCTGTTTTATGCAGCCCACCAGCCTCCAACCATTCAAAATTCAAAGCCCTTTGATTGATGTTTGCAGATTTAATCTTTACTTTTGAGTTTTTCCAAAAAATGACAGGTTTAGAATCTTTCTGAACATATTTAAACATAGGGAATGGTCCATATTAAGAGGATCAGTATTCTGTCAAAGCATATGTCTATTGCATCTCTATTGTGTACCAAAATAAAGCAAAGGAACTATTAGAAATCCAATCGATCCAAACATTTGTTTACTTTATTTACAAAAACATGACATGTCCAGCACGCACACCAAAGGCTCTAAACTCATCATGCAGAGCGCCGTATTCTATAGGTTGAGTGGGGGAAGAGTAAATGTCTGCAGTGTTGTGTTGAGAAAGATTGCCACCTAGTGTTTCCCACTTGAACCAGTACTAACAAATACTCTCATGTGCGCTGTGCCAGGCTCTTTGTGCGTAAGTGCAGTGCCTGCCTACAGGCGATCGGGCGCTCAGAGCTGATCATGCGGGTGCTCGGCCAGGTCTATCACCTCAACTGCTTCAGTTGCTGTGAGTGTGAGCGCCCCCTGCAGAGGGGTGATGAGTTTGTGCTGAAGGAGGGCCAGCTGCTATGCCGAGGAGACTACGAGAAGGAGAGGGAGATGCTGGCCGCCATAAGTCCTGCACCCACAGAGTCCGGTATGAACCTTTACATATAGCAGATATAATGACGTACAAATGTTAATCTCTTTGTTTGGTACCTATTTTGTTACCAAAAACTAAACCCATAAAGTGCAAACCCCATTTATCATCGTAAAAGTTGGGTCATTCTGTTTCCCATCATATTTGAAGCACACATTTAAATTTTCACAAACATAGGAACTATGGGAGATTCGAAATCAGATTGTTTTTAACTTTGCTGGGCAGGTAATAGGTCAGTCAGAGAATTACCACAACGAGCTCTTATAAGCATACAGTAAAGCAAATAAGTATTTTATAAACATCTACGTTTTCAAAGATTTGTATCTCCTGACCATTAGAAGTCTCTGCACACGCCAGTGCGTGTTTCAATCACAGCAGCTGTTGTAATTAAGTAGGAGTGACGCAACCCAGCTAATGTCAAATACAATGTTTAGGTTTTTAAATGTTTTAAATTTTTTTGTCTTAAAGGAACATTACAAGAGTTGTGACATGATTTGTAAGGTAATTCAAATTAAAATGTGAAAGATGTGCAATAGCCTTTCAGTTTCCTTTTACAGACCCCAAATCAGTGCTTTCAGTGCCATCTAGTGGTGAAAAGAAGAGACACTATTGAAAGTACAATACCTGTGAGATGGCTTGTATTTTTCAAAGTTCTGGCACAAGCAGTGCTTGGAACAGCGTATAAGGTTTAAGAGACTTTCACCTATTGTTTTATATATTTTTATTTTGTCTCAAAAACAAAACAAAATTGAATACTTGCAATTGTATATTTTTACAATTTCATGATTGTTGTAAATTTATTGTGTTAATGTAATTAATAAAAATGTAAAAAGAATTTGGGTTTGTTCTAAAAAAAAATTATATTTAACAAATTGTAAAGTTATTAAACCCTTAAAAAAGGCCCCAGGCTTCCAAGGGTTAAACCAGAAGTGGTCTGTAATTTTCATAACTGGTTCTACTCACACCTTTAGTCTGAATGAAGAAAAAAAAAATTCCAAAGTAAATCACTTAACCACCAGCAAGAAGACCAGTTATTTTGCCTTAAATCATCACCTGCATTTATTCAACTGGTTGAAGTTGTTACTTGCAAAAAACACACTCGGTCAATCCAAATTAAAGCTCACCACTATGGGAAATACCAACTAACTATCTAAGGACACAAGGGACAAAACTGTAGACCTGCACAACAATGGGATAGGCTACTGAGCTTGATGAGAATGAAATAGCTGATGGCACATTGCTATATAATGGAGCTGGGATCACAGTCTCACTGGTCACCTCCAGTAACACACTGCACTGTACGGGAGTGCAATGTGAAAAGTCATGTGGTCAGATGAGACCAAAATAAAACTTTTGTATAAACTCCACTTGCATTTGGTGGCAAAAGATGAATAAGTACAAACTAAAGAGGGGTGGAAACATCATGCTTTGGGGTGCTTTTGCATAAATTAAACAGGATTACTGTTTGTCAATGGCTTAGCCTCTCTGGGGTCCTCCCAAACATTCGGTATCTTGCTGGCACCCAGTGTTGGCGCCAATTGGGTTGGGTGGGTTTAGTGTGCACCCCTGATCAAAAGTTTACCTACCCCAGCTCTTGTATTCCCCCCTTTAACATCAATGACAGCCTGAAGTCTCTTGAGGTAGTTGTCGATGAGTTTCTTTATCTTCTCTGTTGTTAAAGCAGCCAGTTCTTCTTACAAATTCTTGGGCTGTTTTGCATGAACTGCTTGTTTCAGTTCACCTTTCTCTGTATTTACTAATCTTTGAGGTCAATGTGCCGTTTCTGACCCAAATAACAAGAACTTGGCTCTCAGCAAATTAAAGCTTACTCAATGTTTTAGATTATTCCTTTGGTCACTGTGATGTGAGCTTTTGATAGGAATTTTCTTGACTGACACTGTTACAGAGACAGATCTTTACCAGAACACTGTTGCCATCCACAATTGGCCTTTGAGACTCTCCCAAACACCTTTCTTCTGTTTTTTTGTCTTCTTCTGGAGAACGTACCTATTTGGCAAATCTAAAATCCACAGGGTGAACATGCAAATTACACTCAGGAAGGCCACTGCGTCACATTTCAATAGGCTGAATCTGAACTCTGAATCTGTTCTTTGATACAGTGAAGAGTGAAGATGAAGAAGGTGGAGGCGTTTCTGGCGGGGGCAAATGTGGGGATGATAGTAAGGAGCATAAGAGATCAAAGAGACCACGTACCATCTTAACCACACAGCAGCGACGGGCCTTCAAGGCTTCTTTCGAGGTGTCTTCCAAACCCTGTCGAAAGGTCAGCAATTATAGATCAGCTGTTTCTCTGTTACTGTTTAATCCGAGTTAGTGACACTGATGAAGATGGTTTCTGCAGGTCAGGGAAACTCTTGCAGCTGAGACCGGGCTGACTGTTAGAGTCGTACAGGTGTGGTTCCAAAACCAAAGGGCAAAGGTAAGTGGGCTTCTCATGGATAACTGATGTAGCATGAAAAAGGAACAAACAGAACTCGTATTTGCTCAACAAAAGACTTCAAATCTGGCTCATAATTTAGGCATGAGGAAATATGACACAAGACAAATGCAGAAAGCCGTCAACAGTCATCAACCCCTTCAACCAGAGAAATGGTGCCTTGCTGGTAGAGGGTTCCATGTTTTATGAGAGTTTCTGCCTCAAATATTTTAAACATCATGAGGTTCTTGTTTAGTAAGGGCAGAATTGAGCCTACTTGTAACCAACAGAAGGGGGCTGCAGCTCTCCTACCCTCACCTGTGGTTGTGAGCTTTAAGCCATGATCCAAACGATAAGATCTTTGATGCAACGTCATTAAATTTATTTCCTCCACAGGGTTCTCCCCTGAAGGAGGTTCTCCCCACTTCAGACCTTTACCCTGGCTTCTTACCATGGTAATCTCTCCTCAAGGAGAGGCCACTATCACACCTTTGCAACCACCTGCAGGTTGCCTATTGTTTTCCACTCATCCCTGAGCTCAGACTCATTTACTTATTAAAGCCCTTCACACCTCCATCCAGGCTAGCTCTGATGGTTATCACTAGAAAGCTGCAAACTAGGGATTTGGGTGGTTTAACAGTGTTTTCCAAATTATACACCTCCTCGAATCGCCAAATAATGCTCTTGTTGTGCAGTGGCTGGCATGGGAATGTTGGCGTGTTTAGGTAAAGTAAATTCGCTTCTACACAACGATGTGAATTGAGATTTGCACAAGTTTTTGGATGGCTTCTCAGCAGTAATCTTCCTCCATCTTGAGGAAATATCGATGCAATGATGGTCCCTGCCTGAAGATGGCATTTGCGATACAACAGATGCACTCTGATGAATTACAATGGCAATAATTAAATTCAATTATGAACTTCAGTCTCCCTCATACTTGTGTTTATAATTACAAAATAAGTTTTTGTGAAACGGGTCCCTATGATCAGCCACCAACACTATAATCCGCTTAACATCCATGATTTTTTTCGATGTGGTCTTTGATTTCTTCTATTTCAAAGTCTTCCTAGTTTCTGTTTCCCCATGTACCATAATCGCCATCTTCAGGTAGGAAGCATCATTGCATCAACATGTCCTCAACCCAGAGGAAGAGCAATCTGTCGAGAAGCCATCCGAAGATTCTGGAAAATTTTATGTAAATCAGTGTAGAACCCTTGGTCCCCAGTTCTGTGCGTTCTTGCTTGGAACAATGGCTCGAAAATTCAAATATGTATCAAGAGGCCTTAACTCCAGTGTTGTTTTAGTCAATGATGACGATAACAAAATTATTTCCTTGACAAACCTTTTTCTTGTGACAATAACTTTTTAAATACTCGATGAATTGACTGCCACCTGTTGGTTTGATACAGTCATTACCGTGTTTCAAGGTTTTTTTTTGTTCACAAAAGTGCCGGATTGACCTAAAGCTGAAAGATTGCCCTTTTCTTGTGTGTGGCCCACACGAAATCTTTAGCCTAATAACAATTAGTACACTCACGTGACACGTTTAATTGATATGTTTACAAATATAAAAAAAATACAAGGAGTAATGAATTAGTCTGTTTTATACAGTGTCATAGGGGTGTCCCAATTCAAAGGGTTTTTTTTCTTAGGAAGGGCAAATGGTAAGTGAGAGAAATGGAACCAAGACAGTCAGATAGATCGTTTCTTGCCAATAAATGATCAAGTGCATTGTATAAAAGGTCTGGAGGGCAAGTTTGGAAATTGCTGAGATTTTGTTTTGTCATCTTGTGTTCAGATGAAGAAGATCGCTCGACGTCAGCAGCAGCAGCAACAGCAGCAGCAGGAACAGCAAGAGCAGATGGGTGGTGCCCGTCGCGGTTCCAGCAGAGGTGGGCGACAGAGTAATGATGACAGTGAGGGTAAGACATGAATGGAAGCAATGCTGTCTGAAGCTGTCAATGGACTCCATGAACAGACTCCATCTCTCCTCAGATGGCTCCAGCACTCATGGACTGGACGGGCTGCTGTCATACTCTGCTCTGCCACGCCAGCAGCTGCTGGCCCTGGATCCCAACATTTACGGCAGTGAACAGTTTCGACACGGGCTCACACCACCACAGCTGGGCCCAGACCAGATGCATGTCTATGGTAAACGTCTTGTTTTGTTTACACTGCTTCTCTGATAAATGATGATGCGGTGAAAAACTGGTGAAAACCATGGTTTATTTTTGCTATACGCATTGGGTAGCAATTTGGCCTTTCAGTAGGACAGTTGCCTTTTAGAGGCTGCGTTTGCAGAAGGTACCAGCAGACCTCTGTGAAGGGAACAAGCAGGGTTTTTTTCCACTGATAGTTAACGGTTGGGTAAAGCCATTTATTTGTAATCAATGCTTGTGCAGAAAAGGTTTCTGAGTTTCTGGCTTCTCATGAACCCTTGCCTCTTTTATCAAGTGATGCGTTGATATTTCTGAAATCTGAGTAAAAGAGCCATCAAAGGACCTACTGGAAAGGTAGCTGAACTGGAAAGGAATTTGAACGCATAAGGTTGGATGGTCTATTTGCCAGATAAAAGCCATTACTAGGTAAATGCCACAAAGTAGCGGCTTACAATACGCTCAGCGAGAAGCTCACAAACTTTTGGAGCATTGATACCAAAACTGAACTTTTTTGGAGGACCATTTAGAGAAGAGTCAACATGAACGGAACACCATCCCCATTGTGAAGCACGAAGGCAGGTCCCTGATGTTTTGGGGATGTGTGAGCTCCAAAGGCACAGGGAACTTGGTCCACATTGATGGGGAGATGAATGCAGCCTGGATACTGGAGGAACATTTGTACTAATCAGCCTGGAGGCTGCATGTGGGACGATACTGGACATTCCAAACCGACAAAACACATGTCCAAATCCACTTGCCATTGGTTCCACCAGAACAAAGTAAAGGCTCTGGAGTGGATCTCAGTCTCCTGACCTCAATATCATTGAACCACTCTGGGCAGAACTCAAAAGTGTTGTTCATGCAAGAACGCGCATGAGCTGCTTTACTAACAGAGAAGATAAAGAACCTCATCGACAACTACCTCAAGATACTTCAAGCTGATGTTAAAGGGGGGAATACAAAATATTAAGAGCTGGGTAAACTTTAAATCAGGGTCATTAGGAAAGTTTCTGTTATCATTATAATTTAAATGGAGTAAATGCATATGTTTGACAACAAATGGTAACCACGAATCATGAATGGGATGAATCAAAAACTGAAGTTTTCTGTGAAACATGTTTGGGTGACTTTAAGCGGATTTGGAGATCACAAAAAGTGTAAAGATGAGCTGTCCGAAAGGACCATGAAATGGGTCAAGAAGTATGAAGCCCCGACCCTAAGCACCCTATTTTAACAAGAGGAAGTGGTTAAGGGATTGCTTCAATGGAGCCAATAGAGATGACTCGATTTGAAGACGTCAATCTTGCTGCTTCCAGAAACTTGTTAAGTTTAACTTTGCAAAGTGTTTTGTGTAACACATAAAAACAACATGCTCTCTAAATGCTTTGATGTGCCGACCGGGTCAAAATTGAGCCTTAATTTGTGCTGCATTTAGTTAATTTTCTAATATACAGTTGAGCTCATAAGTTTTATATATATATTTACTCTATATATCTCAATATGTTTTTTTATCTCATTGTTTAGATATGTCATTATGATTTAAAAAAAAGTAAACAGTTATTTGGCAATAAATGGCTTCCCCGAAGTGGTTTTCTGAGAGAAAAAAAAAAAAGCCAAGAAAATGTACATTTATGAGCACACTGCATGATTTGAGCCCCTACTTCTGCAACAAGTACAGTTTGCACAATTTTGCAGTTTGGTACAATAACCCAAATAAAGAAAGTACGGTTTTTGTTTTGGCCAGTTTCAGTGAAAGGTTGTCTACTAGAACACTATCTTCGTTTCAGATTCGGAGGCTGTTTTTCACGACCTGGACAGTGATGGGAGCCTGAGTCATCTCGGAGACTGTCTCCTGTCGACCGCAGAAGGGGGTATTCTGGCCGGACGGATAGGAAATCCCATTGATCGCCTCTACTCCATGCAAAACTCCTACTTTACTTCATGACCCTTGTTCAACCTTCCTAAAGTACTCCTACACCTCTGTAGGCAGTGGCAAATAGACGGAGCCTTCTTTCATCATCAAAACTACTTAAATTCAGAGATCTCCAACAAACCTGAAAGCTTCAATCAGACCCAAACGCAAGGGGAACTCATTGGGAAAATCATTTCATAAAGGTGCTCTTCTATTTGTTTTACAAAAGATTTGCTCTAATCCATATTTACCGCAACCCTGGTCACTTCAAATACAGTGGTAAGACGTGGGACCTTAGAAATGGGACATCCCCTATCAATACCAGCAGAAGTGATCAGTGCTATCCCTAACTTCTTCTTTGATATTAAATGTTTACAAGGTTCAAATAGTCAGTATTCAGCGATAAAGTAAACTAAATTCATTTAGCTCACTCAATAATATGATGGTTCTGGGAGGGGCCTAAATGGCCTCTGCTTCTCAGCAGGGTGCTCTTCGTCTGGGTCAAGGGAGATTTGGTTTTCTGTACTCCATGCCACATGGGGAAAGAAGTTGTTGACAGTCGTCAGATGCCATATTGGTGCCCATGGTTTTTGAATGCGCAATGGTTTTTCGATTGTTGTCACACAAACCTTAAGAATGGTTAAAAATATTCCAATGATGACACAAAAAAGGCCAGATACAACACCTGAAGAGCCTGGACCGCACCATAGAGCCAAGTTTGTGATCTGGGATTGCAGCCCGGTGATTAAGTCTTTCCTCGCATATACTAGCCAGACTCAAGCCAAACGCGCTTTGACCAAAATCCATGGGTGCCAATGTTTATACACAACTTTGATGTTACCTTGTAAAAGTGCAGTTTAAAGTAGCCTTCAAAATGTTCTTAATGTAATAAAAAACAACCCTTATGTCTCTGTGACTTTCCTAAGCTGGGATAGCAGTATGGCAAATTGGTTGCTATGGTAAACAGTCTGGTTGCTATGGAGGCCTCAGTGACACCATATCAAATCCCTCATCTCACTGTGAGTAAAATAAATCAACGCCCATGTCACTTTGATTTCCCTAAGCTGAGACAAATTTGGTTGCTAGAGTAAACTCCCATATGACGTTTCATCTTAAAGATATTTTTGTTGCCCTTTCCCATTTATTTTCAATGGCCATTTTAAGACAGATTTTTAATATTTAACCCTTTCTAGAGCAGTCCTTCGTACTCTTGGACAGAGTGATAGCCTCCACCAGTTTGGTCAGCTTGAGGTTTCCAGTTTCACAAAGTTCAACCCCATGTTAAGTCAATGGAAAGGTTCCGAGCATTCTCAGTGATTTCCCAGATTTCTGGTATCAGTCTGACGTCTTGGTAAAGTTTGGTGGCTGTAGCTCAAACGGTCTTGAAGGAGATATGTTTCGAATTGTCAGCTTTTAAAAGCAAACATACCTTTACTATAAGATAATGTATAAAATTGAGGATATTTCAAAAAACAAACGAGGAAGTCTTAAAGAGGTTCATACCTCCTGGTCGTTGGAAGACCAACACTGAACCTTCTGTGGAGTATATGATGTTTCTCAGACTAGCCTAGATCTCAGGTTTTCGACTGGACACAGGGTAGATTTTTTAATATAGCTATTCATCAGGAAAAATGTAGGAAAACTGACAAGAAAACAAGGGAATTATCAGGGTATACGACAGCGATCTATCCATCAATCTGCAAAACGTATTAAAAATACCCCAAACCATTACGGAACTTGAAAACGTCTTTGCCTGTGCTTTATGTAACATACTAAACGTGTTGTAATTGGCACTACTGTGAGACTACTGTGTGGTTATTTCTCTTTTTACTCGTTCTCGTTGGCTGTTTTTAATGCTCAGTCTCATTGGAATATTTATGTTGCAGCATGAAACTATTGGTGAGATGTATTATTTATATTGAAGAATGTACAGCCCACACACACACAGCACCCCCTGACAATGTAACGTGTAGATTGGATCATTTGTGACACTGCAGTATTGTGTAATATATTGTTGTGTGATTACATTCACAATACAGTGATGACTGTATTTGTTTTTCCAATAGAACTCCTCGTTTAAAGCACTGATGCGTGGCTGTGTGGTTCATTCCTCTTGTTCTTCCTCAAAACACAATTTCGTCACACTTCAGAGCAATGGAGCAAAAATTGTGTCGACCATCAAAGGCTTCCTCCCTCACATTTCCCCAACGGTCAGCTTTTGTTCCTGGACTAGAGGAACCAGTGGAGATAAAACACCCCTGCATTCCCTGGTTTAATATTAAACACTGGTGCCAAGACACGGAGAGGAACACTCAAGCAATGCCTCATTCTGGGAAAGAGAAAAAGACGTATTACAAACTTGAAGATACAGTGCTCAGAATAAATGAGTACACCTTTCAGAATCAACATTTCTATGAGATACTAAACTACAAGATGCAGTGGGCCATTGATTACAAACAATATTTTTAATTTTCAACCACAAAAGAGTGATTTTCCATCAAATATATTCAAGCCCATGCTGCAAAAATGAGTGCCCCCCAATTATAGTCTTGGGAGAAAAGTTCAAGCACAGGTGATATTAAAAGGGCATTACTTAACGAAGAAAAGCGCTTTACATCTCATGCGGTCAGCAATGGCTCCCCATGGATGAAAAATGTCACTAAATCTGAGAAAGGAGATCATTTCTTTACACATTGCACTTGGTAGACTACAATGATCCAAAACACACGTCTAAAGCTACTGCTGCATTTCTGCAGAAGAACAGGGTGAAGATATTTGAATGTAACCTGATCTGAACCCGATCGAACCCCTGTGGGGAATTCTGTTGAACATCACCCTCCATCCAGAACCTTAAAAGAGGTTATCTTTGAACAATGCAGAAAGATAGATGCGGTAATATGTCGCCAACTTTTTCATTCATTGTCTCAAAGATTTGGTGCTGTGCCAAAATGTTCAATAAAACTCAGCCTTGTGAAAAGTATGGAAAAAAAAACTTTGGTTCACTGAGCTACTGATTCAATTTAAACCTTTTAAAGGGGGTGTACTCATTTATGTTGGGAACTGTATCTCTGCAATCATGGATGAGTTTGGGTGCAAGCACATAATCACCCAGTGTTCAAAAAGAGAGAAAGTCATGGTGTGGCCTCCATCCACCCCTGACCACAATCCTACTGAGAACCTTTTGAGCCTCCTCCAGTAGAAGATCTATGAGGGTGTGTATGTCCAAACTCACAAGATAAATAGACGCAAGACCTGTGAGACTGATTACAAATAAGTGTTGTGTGTTAAAATATAACATGGGCAGTTAAAATGTTTTAAAAGTTCAAATATCGTTCAAAGTTTGTTGAAATGCCTTTTGATTTCAGTAAATATGCAACAAACTTTACAACCTACAAAGGGTTTTTGAAACTTACTACGTCTAATACTTTGGAACAGTGCATTTTGGAAATGCACCTAGCAGAACATTAAAGCATAGACATTTAACCTTAGATATGAGTGTGTGTACGTGTGTGTGCGTGTGTGTGTGTGTGTGCGTGTGCATGTGAGCTTCATGCTCCCAAAGCATAAGGAACCGTGAAAGTTTCTCCCTCCGATGAAAGTCCAAATGTGAAAATGAGCTGGTTCTTAAATTTGTAAAAACCTTAACTTTAAAAACGTTTGAATCAAACTATGAATCCATTTCAAAAATAGAAATAAACTATTACTTGCAAAAATAAACAAAACTGGTCCAATCTGTGAGAGATATAGACGAGTAAAGAGAATGTTACTATGGCAAAGGTTGTATTACTTTTCCACAGTATGAAAAAACGTATGTTTTAAATGATTGTCATTTGAAAGGGTTTACTATTAAAAAGTGAAAAACTAAATTTCTTAAGGAAAATTTGTTTAATAATCCACCATTAAGACTTAAAAAGACTTATTGCTAAACTTTCCAAATCAGCTGAAATTATTTTTTCACTGAATTAGAACAAAAAAAAACCCATACACAAATAAATCGTTAAAATTTGCACGCAAACTTTCATGTTGTCTTCTAAAAGTACAGTTTTAAACTATTTTTTGTTAAATGTTGCCTGAGATAAAGATATGCCAAGTTGCTATAGTAAACAGTCTGGTTGCTATGGATGAGTCAGTGAAATAAACCACCACCATATCTCTATCTTTTACCAAAGCGGAGATAGATTTCAGATGCATTTCTTTGGTAGCTAAAGTATACAGCTTGGTTGCTAGGGAGCTGTCAGTGATGTCATAAAAATTGTTGTTACTATGATCAACATAAACATTTTTGTATGATGCTTTTTCTTGAAAATATTTTTGTTTTGGCCACTTATTTTCAATGCCATAATAAGTGGTATTTATTAACCCCTTATAGAGCTTTCAAACACTTTTGCACAGTGGTTGCTATGTTCTTGCACATGCTGGTAACCTCCAGTGTGATCAGATCAAAGTTTCTATGAGGTTGGAGTTAGTTTTGCAAAGTTTGGCTCCATGTTAAGTCAATGGAAGATTCCCCAGGATTCTCAGAGATTTCCCAGAATTCGTTTAATGGTAACTGTCTAAAAAGATATAGCAACCAAAGTCAGACCAGGTTGGATGTTTTTATAAGGTTTTGTGGCTGCAGCTTTAATGGGCTAGGAAGAAATGCGTGGCATTGACAAGCCAACATAAATATAAAAATGTCATGTTTTTAATGAAAATAATTTAAAACTATTTATCTGAACAGCAAAAACAAACTGTGTCTGAGGTCTCATTTTTGTTCCATTTATCAAGGGATGTTAGGCAAAGTGGAAACGCAAGTATCCTTGATTCATGACAATTAAAATGATTACATTTTTTGTCACATGCCTCATGAAAATGGAAAATATACACTGTTCAATTTCACTAAAAGATACAGGAGGAAGTTAAACACGTAACATTAAATAAACCTTGCATTTGCATCATTTATTTCTTCGGGTTGTGCTTCGGAAGAGTTCCCGCTCCTCAAAGATGAATCCATTGGTCGACCATTCTTATAACTCAAGCACATTCCTGGGGGCTCTCTGTTCGTGCTGTGGAAGAAAGGGTTCACTTCTCTCAATAAGTCAAGTGATTCAGGTGAGATTATTCACAAGACGTGGTATATGGAGCGTAATATGGGTAATATTCGCAAACAAATACAATATAAACGAAAACACGACTCGCAAACCAAGCGAAACCTATTTGCAAAAGAAAAGTCAGTCCGACTGACAAACAAACTGAAACCCACACAGAAGATGTGTGCCATATTCATAAACAAATACAAGTCAGTGTTTCCCCTAGGATCATGGCCGTGGGGGGGGGGGGTTGTGGTGTTATGGGTAGTACGGCAAAACACTCACACAAACACTTAATAGTGTTTATATGTTTCTTTTAATTGCAGTATACCAATATATTATAATGTCTGAACAATTACTGTACAATAACTATTTGTCACTGCAGTGCATCTTTCTGGGCTTCTGAAAGAACATTTCCAGAGCATCTTGGTATGGATAGTCTGAAAATTCTGACCCATTTATTGAGATCCGCATGCAGGCTGCAAGATGGTCCCCTTGCAGCCTATTGCGAATGTCTGTTTTGACCTGTAAATACATTAACTGTTAGGCTTTAAAAGTGATAACTGATAGTAACAACAGTAAAAATCAACTTAACATAGTGATAGTTTAAAGCAGGAAATGCCATTGTATAACTAACTAGCTAGCTAGCTATTAATTAAGCAATTTTTTTATCAATTCGTTCATTCATGCTTGTGTGTATTTACTTACTTACCAAGATCAGTCTTGTACAGCCAGGGGGATTATTTCGCCTCTGACAGCCAAGCTGGATCAAAACCTGTCGTTCTGTGGTGGCTAGACATTTGCTGTTTGTCAGGGGCAGGACATGCAGCACTTGGGCTCTTTTCTGTACTTTGTTTTGGAGTAGGAAAGCTACACCGGCTGCTGCTCGCAGCAGAACACGTGCTGTCATCGTCACCACCTTGGGAGCGTTTAAAAAACGCGGATATTTTTGCCTGCTGCGACATACTCTCCGACGCGCGGTCTCTGTCCGCTGATGGGTGTGTGTGTGTGCGCGCATCGGAGCGGAACTCCGCGGTGCGCGCGCATCGGGGCGGAACTCCGCCGTGCGCGATACGGAGGACAATTGTAAACGCGCAAACGTTGAGACAGAAATTACATGCCATCGTATAAATAACATAATGCTATTTAGTTTAATAAAAGAAAAAAGCAAAGACCTGTTATATATAAATTACTTCTGTCGTTATTCGACGAAATAAAATAAAATTAACTTGACCTTCAAGGGGGGCAGGGGGTGCCGTTGTGGGGGCGGGGCGCCCCCCTAATATAATGGTAAGGGAAACACTGCAAGTCCTGGTCTTGTATTCACAGCGCTATGAGTCCATCGACGGTCCTCTGGAGAAAGGCTCGAGTACTTGGTTAACTTTATTTGTGTTTTTTTTTTTTACTAACAAAACTTGACAGATTATTAACTACATTTCAGACATGGTCAATTGCAGCTTATTAGCATGGTCTACCGATAGGGAGGGGCGAAGAGCTTTGATGAAAAGCTACATTTTTACCATGATTACTGTTTGTGACAGGCTTTGGGTGGTCAGGGAGAGCTTCCAGATGACTGGGAAACTACAGCAGAAGTGATCAGAGAGACAGGTAGGAAGGTGCTAAGGTGTGTCAGCTGGAAGGAGGAAAGAAGATAAAGAAACATGGTGGTGGAATGAGGAAGTACAGGACATCATCCAGAGGAAGAGGCTAGCTAAAAAGAAGTGGGACATTGAAAGGACTGAAGAAAGTAGACAGGACTACAAGGAATCGCAGCGCAGAGTGAAGAGGGAGGTGGCAAAGGCCAAACAGAAAGCATATGATGAGTTGTATGCCAGGTTAGACACGAGGGAAGGCGAGAAGGAATTGTATAGATTAGCGAGACAGAGATGGGAAGGATGTGCAACAGATAAGGGTGATTAAAGATAGAGATGGAAAGGTGCTAACAAGTGAGTAGAGTGTATTTAGAGAGTATTTTGAGGAGTTGATGAATGAGGAGAATGAAAGGGAAAGAAGGGAGGAAGATGTGAATACTATAGAGCAGGAAGTTGAAAAGATTAGAAAGGATGAGGTGAGGAAGGCTCTGGGGAGAATGAAGAGTGGAAAGGCTGTTGGTCCAGATGACATACCAGTGGAGGTGTGGAAGTGTCTAGGAGAGACAGCAGTGGAGTTCTTGTCTAGGTTATTCAACAGGATTTTAGAGAGTGAGAAGATGCCTGAGGAATGGAGAAGTGTCCTAGTACCAATCTTTAAGAACAAGGGTGATGTGCAGAGTTGTAACAACTACAGAGGTATAAAGTTGATGAGCCACACAATGAAACTTTGGGAAAGAGTAGTGGAAGCTAGGTTAAGAAGGGAAGTGGATATTTGTGAGCAGCAGTATGGCTTCATGCCCAGGAAGAGCACTACTGATGCAATTTTTGCTCTGAGATTGTTAATGGAGAAGTACAGAGATGGTCAGAAGGAGCTGCACTGCGTCTTTGTGGATTTAGAAAAAGCGTATGACAGGGTGCCAAGAGAGGAGCTATGGTCCTGTATGAGGATATCAGGAGTGGCAGAGAAGTACAGGATATGTATGAGAGGAGTAAGACAGCAGGATATGTATGAGAGTAGTTCAGGATATGTATGAGAGGAGTAAGACAGCAGGATGTGTATGAGAGTAGTTCAGGATATGTATGAGAGAAGTAAGACAGTAGTGAGATGTGCTGTAGGTCAGACAAATGAGTTCAAGGTGGAGGTAGGGCTACATCAAGGATCAGCTTTGAGTCCCTTCTTATTTGCTATGGTGATGGACAGGTTGACAGATGAGGTCAGGCAGGAATCTCCATGGACAATGATGTTTGCAGATGTTATTGTGATCTGTAGTAAGAGCAGAGAGCAGGTGGAGGAACACCTGGAAAGTTGGAGGTCAGCTCTAGAAAGAAGAGGAATGAAAGTCAGTCGCAGTAAGACAGAATACATGTGTTTGAACGAGAGAGAGGGAAGTAGAACAGTGAGGTTACAGGGGGCTGAGGTCAAGAAGGTGCAGGAGTTTAGGTATTTGGGGTCAACAGGCCAGTGTGGCGGGGAGTGTGGAAAAGAGGTGAAGAGACGAGTGCAGGCAGGTTGGAGTGGGTGGAGAAAAGTGTCAGGGGTGTTGTGTGACAGAAGAGTGTCAGCAAGAATCAAAGGAAAGGTGTACAGAACAGTAGTGAGAGCAGCTATGATGTATGGGTTGGAGACTGTGGCAGTGAGGAAGAGACAGAGATGGAAGTAGCAGAGATGAGGATGTTGAGGTTCAGTTTAGGAGTGACTAGGATGGACAAGATTAGGAATGAGCACATCAGAGGGACAGCTCAGGTTGGTTGTTTTGGAGACAAAGTCAGAGAGGCCAGGTTGAGATGGTTTGGACATGTGCAGAGGAGGGATAGTGGTTATATTGGTAGAAGGATGTTGGAGATGGAGATGCCAGGCAAGAGGTCAAGAGGAAGACCAAAGACAAGATATATGGATGTGCTGAAAGAGGACATGAAGGTAGTTGGTGCAAGAGTAGAGGATACTGAGAACAGAGTTAGGTGGAAACAGACAATTCGCTGTGGTGACCCCTAAACTGGGAACAACTGAAAGGAAAAGATGAAGACTCTTTGTCTCTTCCTGGAATGTGGATGAAATGGTCTAAAATGAAAATTTCACAATGATATACAAATAGGAAAGCTCAGACATGATTGTAGTTGCTTTATTTTTCTTATTCATCATTTTATTAAGAGGGTATTCAAATTGACGTTTTGAACTTTATTTGTGCCATCAATGTTTTCATATTTCCTATAATTATTTAACATAAATGAGCCATGCGCAAACATACATGATATGACTTCTGAAAAGATGGGAGACTTTTTTTGTTGATGAATTAGTAAATGTAGACATACATTTTTATTGTGCCTCAATCAAATCGTTACGATCATCAGCTGCACCGTAGCTTAAAAGCCAGAGCCTTGACGAGCGCCACCTGACAATGCTGATTATACCCTGCACTCCGACACAATTCATTGTATTTATTCATTTATTCATCATTAAATAATTCATAAGTTGGTAGGATTGCACAACTCGTTTTTTTTAATTCACAGTAATACAGTATACAGAGGTAAGATAGGGAGGGGTTTGATGGCATCAAAATTTGGATACCGCACAAGCCTGACTAGGCCTAATTTATATTCAAAATGAATAATGCCAATAAAAAAAGCTGCTAAACACTGAACTATATATAAAGTTAACCCTTAGAAGTCCCTACAGTGACCATTATAGCGTCTGTTTTGAATTAAGCACAAATGACAAAATCCCCTTATTGTTTAATTTTGACTTTAAATATAATGTGTATGTTTCATAATATTATTACTTCTTACATTTTGTGTTTTAAACAATCATTACAAAAGTTATGACATAATTTGCAAGGTACTTCAAATATAAATGAGATAAAATGCAGGATCTGAAATGTGATCTGTTTGAGTTTTGGTTTAGACCTCAAGTCTGTGCCATAAGTGCCATCTAGTGGTGAAAAGAAAGGAGAACCCTTTGGCATAAAAGACCTGTCATAAGGACACTTTTTTAAAAAAAACCACACAATTTCTGCAAAAAAACAAAGCACAATGAAAGAAAAAGGACTTTGAACAGTGTATAAGGTTTAGGAGAGAATTTTCACATTGTTTTGATCTTGTCTTCACTTTTTGGGGGGATTTTTATTGTGTCTCAACTTGTTTTTTTATTTTTACAGTAATAAAAACAAAATGTACTCCTTGGAATTGTACTTTTTATACAATTTCAGGGTTGTTGTGGAATTATTGTGTAATGTAATGCAAATGTATTGGTACAAAGAATAAGCTTGGGATGTTCTGACAAATATCAAGCATTAATAAAAAAAAAAAAAAAACTAAAGATATTTAAATTACATTTAAAGATATTTTTAGAGCATATTGTAAAGTAAAAAAAACACACCCAAAGATGCTCCAGACTTCAAAAGGTTAATCCAGCACGTGAGGATTTCTCCAAAGGACTGTTTGTGGAACAATAGCACCCTCTGCTGTCTCGAAGACAGTGTAAGGACCTGTATTTTCGGGAATAAGGCACAGATTTTCTGTGTTTTTGTGCCAAAACTGATTTGAGTGAATTGGGGATAAAATCTTGTTGAGATGTAAATATAGGTAACGTTTCTCTTTGTTTGCAAGTCGTGTTTTCTTCTACGAAGCACACTGTATTAGTTTACGAATATGGCTCATAATTGGCTCCATAGTCGTGACTCACCAACTCCTGAGAGGTCGACTGTCTGGGCGCATGCGACGAACCGTTTGAGCGTGGGTTCACACAACTCTGCATAGCTCTGGTTGGCTCGCAGACATCGCTCAAACTCCGTAAACTCCCCGGCGCAGTCAGAGCTGATCTTCCTAATGACCGGACTGCACACGGGTGGAAAGAAAAGAGAGAAATGCAGATTTACAATGAATCACTAGTTATGTTAAATCTTCTCTGTGTGAAAGTGTTCATAAAAACAACATTTTATACACAAAAAGGAGGCGCATTGAAGGAGACATGACTTATCTCGGGCGCCTCGTCCTGGGCACTTCTGATGTTTCTAAACTAAAATACAGTTTCCAAAATTTAAAGTACTAGGGGTGTAATGATGCGCTGCTCAAGGTGTGATACATACCTCGATTTTAACCTTTCCTGTAGTGCTATCCTATGCGACTATAAGATAATTGTATCCTAGTAAATATGACATAAAACAAGAAGACAAGGTAAAGAAGTTTCAAAAGTGACTAGAATCACAATCACTCCAAGAAGAGGTTATTCTTGAAGAATGGAGAAAGATAGACGCTGCAATCTGTCACCAACTTGTTCATTCCATGCCTAGAAGACTTTGATTTTGCAAGTTTTCCATGTAACATTTTTCACCTGGGTCTTCTCAATGTTTTACCAAATACAAGTTCGGATTAAACAAATAAATAATTAATTGTCCTCCAGCTCTACGTTAAATATAAAGGATTTTAATGATTACGACTCCAGAGATGATGGTAAGAATCAAATAAAAACTCGTACTGTGATGAGGTGCACTGCGCCACCTTGAGCTTCAGATCCGCACATTTCTCCTGCCAGGATTCCGGATGTGCCGCCACACAGCCTCCATACTCGTCCAGCTCCTTCTGACAGAACCGACTGACAATCGCCATCGCCGCCTCCCTGTCAATGGCAAACACATCAAAGTCTTGTTTCAACGGGAGGTTTTTCGTTCTTCCTTTTCAGAGTCACTGAGTTCACACTTCAGGCGAACAACAGGGTAGATCCAGGACCAGTCCATCACCGGGCTAATCCAGGCATCAAATAAATAAATAAAACTAGAACTGTGGGATCTAGCCAGGTTTCAATTGCTAGGTAACAGGGGGTCCCCGCACCAAACTGAGTTTGAAGTCTCTAGCCCTGGGTCTCAAGCAGAGGCACAGAAATACGCAGATAGTGCCCTCTTGAGGACGTGAGAATTTCGACGAATTCGAAATACTATGGGTGTAACGATACACTCTGCTCACAATACGATACATACCTCGATATTATATCTACGATACGATATGCGTCGCAATATTTTACAACACTATTTTTAACTATTTAAATTGACGAAATTTAAATTATAATGAACCCACGGGGAAAAATGGACCACAAGGCTAAGAAAGCTAGGGACTAGTTTGGTTTGTATGAATGTATGTGATACCATCCATCCACTAGGGGTAACTGTTAATGTTTGTATTAAGTCATCTTTTTTAATTGATTGAGAAAGAAGAGATTATAACTTTTCTCATTAAAAATGTGAGTAAAGGATAATTGTCCACTAGTAAATAATACATAAGACAAGAAGACGAGGTATATTAAGGACAGGTGAAGCCATCCGAAGATTTGTGTGAATTCGGATCGGTGTAGAGGCCTTTATGATTAATAACAGTTATTTCCACCATTTATTGGGGACACCATATCTTAAACGTACTACTATTTACACACAGTACACTCACCAGCTACTTTATTAGGTACACCTGTCCAACCGCTCGTTAACGCACATTTCTAATCAGCCAATCACACGGCAGCAACTCAATACATTTAGATATGGTGGAGATACCTGCTGCAGTTCACATTCAGTGACTGAATGTGGCATGTTTGTGCCAGTAGAATTTGGTATTTCAGAAACTGCTAGTTTTAATGGGATTTTCATGCACTGCCATTTCTATGGTTTACAGAGAATGGTCAGAAAAAGAGAAAATATCTGGTGAGAATGCACATGAGGATAGCTCTGTGGGTGCAAATGTCTTGCCAGACAGCTGATGGTTTAGCTGATACAAATGCAAGCTAAGAACAAGAACCAGAGGCTATATTTCTCACCAAAATTGGACCATAGAAGATTGGAAAAAACGTTTCTTGGTCTAATGCGTCTCGATTTCAAATACATCTTTCTCTTTTTGTTTTTAGTCTTGATAAAAATGTGCATTAAGGGAATCCATGTAAACATCAATGCTAGAGGCATTTTACGTTGTACCTAAACGCACTCTCAAAAACTAAACCAGGAAAAGGTTATAAAACACGTAATAATACCCAATTACTACATTACGTTTGCGAACGTAAAATTAATTGTGTCCTCCACTGCTCGGAGAGAAATGCAAACTAGCTGGGACAAACTAATACCAACACCCAGCTGACTTTGTGCGATACTCACATGTTGACCAGATTCTTTTGTTTTGTCTTAAGTGAAGGTTAAATTTTACTCTTGCTGGAAAGACACGCACATGTCCGGAAAAACCGGCCCGTCGACTCGCTCCCGTCGCCGCCACGTGATTGGTCGTGGTTTCCACGCACTCTTATTCTATTAGTTGATTTTGTCAGTGACGTATAAATGGGAGTGGCTTACATTATAATTTAAAGCAACATTTAGATCACTCTAATATTTATTATTTTGTTTTGCTGTTAAATTCGGTTTAAAATTGAGATGCCGCAAATTATAATTATAATCATAATTGTTGTTAATAACGATTATTTGTATTCATAGTATTGCTGTCATAATTTCTTTTACTAATATACATAACTTAAAATATATATAAAAAAACATATAGTGATTTGTTTACGTTTTATAAATAAAAAACGTCACTTTTTGTTTCACTTTGTAACCAATCAACGCACCGGAAACTACGTCTCAGACGTCCTCGACTACGTACGCGGAAGCTGCTGTGTGTCTGAATTTTTCACAAAACTGTGAAGTGGGAATCTACACCGGACCGGTATCAAGCAGCCTTCTTCCCCCATCAGCGGCTGCACGGTGGAGGAGGAGAGTAGGAGGGTCGTTACTCAAGAATGGACGAAGTGAAGAAACAGGGAAATGGCGAAACTGATGCACCGAGGGCACCGAGCGATGAGCTGGTGAGGTCGGTGTCCCTCCACAGCAGGAGGCCATGGGTGCTTCACGGAACTGTGCTTCCCTTTCTCTTGCTGTACCCGAGCTGTTTGTACGCGTGGCTCGGGGTGTACGGGGCGACGGAGCACGCGGAGGCCGGTTTATTGGCGCTGGCTGCTCTTGGGATGGCGCACGTCTTGACTGTTCTGTCTGGATACTGGTCCGTGCACGCTCACTGCCTGCTCACCTGCTCCAAGGTGATGAAAAGGAATGAGACACACATCACTAACAATAACAGTGTTACCAGGGTCTTGCAAGTTCAAATGGACTAGTTATAAAAAGCAGTAGTTTTCTCAACTGTTAATACTGTCTGCTGTTAATCACATAGCTGTTATTGTGCACCTTCACCCATCTTCATCGTTTAGGGACTGATCCCCTATTGAGACCAATGACACTGTAACAGTCCACTTGATCCCAGCAGATCAATCTTAATCACGTGACTGAAGCAATCATAATCAACTCACATTAAGCTCTTACTGTTACTGAAATAATAAAAGCTTTGGTTTCTGAGGAGGAATAAATGAAATGTTTGGCTGAAACATCCTTATGTTTAAGTTTTGTCCTGATGGAAAGTGTGAATTGTGTGTTAAACAGGAGTCGGACCCGACCAGAGCCACCTTCGCCAAAGTCATCCCAACTCCCAACAATGGCTCGGCTGAACTAGTGCCTCTTCTGAGAGACAAGGTGAGATCCGTTTCCCCTCCTCTCAGTGCATTGTTCACCCTTTCACCGGTTTATAAAGATTCTTAACATTGTTTAATTACTCTTTATTACCACCATTTAATGTCATTTAACCATTATGTGTTGTTGGGGATATTTTCAGCTATTTTCAGCTACTACAAATCTTATGTTTTCACATATTTTTGGAAAATTTGTGAACCAAAAATGCACTCTGGGCATATTTACTTTCCTTTTTGTGTTGTTACTAAATTAAATTGCTGTAAAAATCCATCATATCAATATTTTTTTGCATTAAAGTCTTCATCTTCCTCAGCTCTAATCAAAACTACTAAGGTTTTTTTTTTTAATCCAGGAATTTTACCCTTTAATTGCCAAGATCTTATATGCACTGACCAATTCCCCTTAAAGATAAGGGAAAATTGCTGATTTTTCTAGTTTTTTTTAAAGGGGCCATATTATGCAATTTTTACAGCATTATAATAAATATTTGAGCTCTCTATACTAGCACTGCACCGTTCCTCCCACAATGATTCTTTTGCCACACCTATTTTGTAGGGGTGTAACGGTTCACGGTATGTATTGAACCGTTTCGGTACGGCCTGTTCGGTTCGGGACACTTGCGTACCGTTTCGGTATTCTGTATTTTTTATTAAATAATATAATATTATTAGCGCGATATTAAGCGCAGCGGAACAATGTTCCTAGGCGAGTTTCTGCACGGACGCTATTGACTGACGAGCACGAGCGCGAGAATCATATCAAAAGCGAAAGAGAAGCCAGAGCTTGAAGACCCTCTCACCTCACTGCGGTCTCGTGTTTGAGAACACTTTCGCTTCTCTGTTAAAAGACATAACGGGGATAGACGAGTGGATAAATTTAAAGTTGTATGCCGACATTGTTCCACGGAGATCGGGTATGTGTCAGGCATCACATCTAACATTTTTCTACTGCTGGAGATATTATAACCAGATATATGCTCTCTTCAGAAAATGTGGATAGGTAATCTATCCTAACTAGTTGCAGTATTTCATTTTTTATTTAAAAAAAATGTGTTTTCTTAATAAAGAGTGCAATTAATTTAAAATATCACCCAAATGTGTCACTTTTATTTATTTTATGCAAGAATTCTACTGTGTATTGGCAGCTTTTCAAAATAAAGAATATGTAAGTTCTTATTGTTTTGTACCGAACCGAATGAACCGAACCGAACTCTCCAAGACACTGTACCGAACCGAATACGATTTTAGCGTACCGTTACACCCCTACTATTTTGGGACTTGTAGTTCAGGAATCATCGGTTTTGTAGTGCATAATGGCCTCTAGTCACAATCAAATAGAATGGCGTGATGTTGTTTAAATGAGAATTAAGAGTTTTATGTGTGTCACCGGCTGGAAAGGGACATAAATAAAGTCCAAAGTGCATCGAAGAGTTCTGTGTAAGTCTCATCCCTTTGCAATCGAATGAATCCACAGTAAGCATGTAGAAATAACAACACACTTCACGCAGTTCAGTGCTTGTGTATGCTAACACACTCTGTTGCTGTTTATGGGAGATAAAGTTAAAGAACCAAGTTTGGATCTTTTTTGAAGTCAGTTTTGCATAATATGGCCGTTTAACGAAATGATACAAAACTGTAAAAAAAACAGTTTTTGTTTATTTACAACTAATATATTTTTTGTATATTTTAAATTACATTTTATGGGAAAATACTGTGTAAGCTGTGTTCTGTCTTTCAGAGCTTGCTAGAACTTTAATTATTCAATATAACTCTTATCTGACTCCATTGTTTTATAAGAAGGTTATTGTTAGCATTAGCTTTGATCAAAGCTGCAGGTAACTATGAATGAACTACTCATAGTTGTTAATAAGTATAGTTATATAATGTTACGTGAAGAAATATTATAATTAAGCCTTTAAACCTTTGTTACATAATGTGATACTTTAGTTCTTAGCATTTAACATTATTGTAGAAAGTGATTAGAGAGCAACTATTGACAAGATTGAACAAGATGACCGGCTCAGTCTGTAGACAAAGAAAAGAGCGCAATACTCTTGACACGTTCTCCATAAGCAACACGGGAGGGTTTAGTTGAAATGTAAGTCGAACAGTAGAAGATGTTTTCGATTCCACATGATCATATATGGTGTTTCTTTAAGAGGCAGACACTATTGCGGAGCAAAGCAATCACAGATGCGGATTGTAATCCTGTTTGTTCTCTTTACAGCCTCGTGAAGAGGTTGAGACTCTCAGCCCCCCTGGCTTAAACTCCTTGTTAAATTTATGTTATTTAAACATTCAAAAATTGTATTATACACGTATATAGCTATATACATATTTATTCACAGTCTTACAACTGTAATAATATTTGAATAATTTTTTTGCCTATATGTAGTGTATTTTTTTTCTTAAAAAAGCAAAAATTCATATTTGTGCATTTAGTGTTTACTTGTCTGTCTTTTGAAGAAAAGTTAATTATTTATTAAAGCGTAAACTGGTATATTTGAAGGGAAGCTCACCAGGTTGTGAGCAAAGTGACACTTCTGTTTTTAACACTGATATAAAGCACAAAGTCAATTGTACAAGTGAAATGACCAACATGAACTGAGTTACTTAGCAATTATTCAAATATACAGCTGAAAGTCCACAAACAAGTGAAGTCCACCATCACCAACTGGCAATCAGGAAGTGTTGTTGTACAGATGTATAAATAAGTGGGTGGTGGTCTCCATAAAAGTCCATGAAGTTTCTCTGTACGTGGGACAAAGTTGATTCACAAGGTAGTTTTACTGTGTCAACAAGGTCTCTCCCAGACAGAGATTGGGGTTTCAGACTGTAGATCCAAGAAGTGCTGTTCAAGCTCTTTGGAAGAAGCACAAGGAAACAGGCAAACCATAGGATCATAGAGACAGTGGTCATCTAAGTAAACCAAGTGCAGCAGAAAGACACATCAAGCTAATTATGTTTTGAATATGGATGATGTCCTGTAGTGCGTTATTACAAACCAAGCAAGAAGAGAATGAAGCTAATAAAAATGAAGATTTAACAGAAAATGCAGCTTTATTTAGCGTAGACATGTCAGCTCACCAAAGCATTGCTAGTGTAAGAGATTGTAAGGGATAAAAGGGAGGAAGAGAGAAAGAGGAGCAATTACATTCTCACATGTCCAAGGCATGTGAGCAAATGTCTTTCAGCAACTGTACTTAAAGAGCTTTTAACTTCCTGATTGTGATGTAACTTCCTGTTTGTGATGTATCTCAGAAATCAACCAGAAAATAGGATTGTAAGTATTGTTTTTTTTTTTATATACTTCAAGGGTAACAGTTCAGAACTGGCTGAGAATCTGTTACAATATTAAGCGTCTGCAGGCAAAAGTAAAGTGTGACGGTGGTTCCTTGAAAGTTTGGGGCTACATTAGGTCAACAGAGTTCTCAATGCTGAAAAATGCAGGCAGATAACATCAGATACGACCAATACAACCGAGATATTGATTGAAAGCAGAATAAGAAACAACATTTAAAGGTTTCACGGTTTTTGGAGTAGTGTTTAAAAACCAATAGTGATGAGAGGATATAGAAATATATATATATAATAGATTTTTTTTGTTTTTTTAAATGCAGGATGAGGATGGAGCTGAAATCCTGTCGTTTGAGTTCCAGAAGATCCGTTACGTGTACGACGGCACAGAGAAGACGCGTTTTCTGTCAGTGGCGTTCCCAATTAGTTTTCCCATGAGCCACTTCCAGAACTGGCGAGGGTACCAGGAGGAGGCACAGCTTCGGGCAGCGGAGAAGCGATACGGTACCAACAGGGCAGAGATGGTGGTGCCAGACTTCCTGGAGCTCTTCAAGGAGAGAGCCACAGCACCCTTCTTTGTCTTTCAGGTGCCCCTTCTGCTTAATTCATCTAGAAGAATGCTGCAAGTCTCATTAATCTTGTGTCTCGAGGAGTTTAAAGTGTTTTTGTTCCCCTGCAGGTGTTTTGTGTGGGTCTTTGGTGTTTGGATGAGTACTGGTACTACAGTGTCTTCACACTCTTCATGCTTGTGGCGTTCGAAGCTTCTCTGGTGCAGCAGCAGATGAGGAACATGTCGGAGATCCGCAGGATGGGAAACAAGCCTTACATGATACAGGTGAGGTTAAAGATCAGCACTTTTGATGTTCTTCTTGAAACACTTAGCCGACAAATGTCGTTTGTACGGTGGCCGAGGGGAAACTAAATAACAAAACAACTAAAAGGAAAACAAATTTACACTTTTGAAAAAACAACAACATTTCGACTAAAAAGGAAAGGGGTTGTACCATTTGAGAACCAACATCTTCGTGCTGATTGGACGAGACTTCTGTCAATCATGACAAGGAGTCAGTGTCTTGAAGTTTCAATAATTTCTTTATCAATAAGTTTACAATGACAGAAATAGAATTACAGTATTTTTCACCGTATAAGACGCACCGGCATATAAGATGCATCCAATTTTAAATGAGGAAGATCTAGAAAAAAAAAGATTCTGAACCAAATACTGTAGTAAAATAGTAATACCGTAATAGCCAGTAACATTGTCACCACATTGCTAATAATAGCTAGTAAGGTTGCCCCCATATTAGTAATAATAGCTGGCACAATGCAGCTGCTTACCTGCTCCTTAGGATCCGCGCTATGGTAGGATCCACGCGCAGAGATGGGCGATGACGTCAGCGCGCACTGTGGGTGTACAAATATGGCAGCCGGCTTCGAAGCTAGGCCGAAGCCGCAGCCTCTCTTACGCCTCTCCTACGGCCGTGATTGCCCTCCACGGCGCTCTGCATTCGCCGTATAAGACGCACCAACTTTTCCCCTCAGTTTTGGGGAAGAAAAAGTGCGTCTTATACGGGAAAAAAGTGCGGTAATTAAATACTATTTTGAGGAAGGACATTCGCATCCCATGATTTTGGACATGCTATCTAGGGGTCGACCGATATGTGTTTTTCTTGGCCGATAACGATTATTACAGATCAAATGCACGATATTTTGAACCAATAGCAATATTCAGGTTCAGGTTGCTACGAGGAACTTTTACATTTCTCTAGCCTATGTATATGATATAACGATAGTTTTACTCAAATGAAACGGTCAAATGCTCATGAAGTGATTCTGAGAGCAGCTCTGGGGATGTTGTTAATGTATACGTCCTCATTTAGTGAGACAGTAACGTTACATGCTGAAACACCACGAGTATACAGACAGAGACAAGCACAGCGCGCTGGATTCATACGCGCTCCCGCTATACGTTCGTTCTTTGGTCGGACTGAGTTTGGTCTCAGACAAGTGATTACTGTTGGAGTCTGCCGCACGCGGCATGTAGCTCCAGCAAGCGCGTTCTGTCTGTGTCTTCACTTCCTACAGCCTTGGAGTTGATTGGTCGGACTCGCAACTTTCAGAGTGGGCGGAGACTGTTCTAGGGCACAGAGTGGTGAGCTCTGACATGCTGCGTCGGAGCCAAATAGCAATTTCAAAAATAAAGTATAGTTAAAGTTTTGAAAATAAATAAGTTAGTTTTGAAAATAACCGATAATCGTGAAAATGCTTAATATTGGCGCCAATAAGCTGTAGGGCCGATAATTGGTCGACCCCTAATGCTATCAACACTCCTTGGAATTACGATCAGTCTGTGCACTGTTAAAACACGCTTAAAGGAAGCAGGCTTGTTTCGCAGGAAGCGCTATGCTCCATTGCAGGCTGTAAGGAACCCAATAAGAGCAGAAGTTTGTGGACCAGGGCAGTTGTTTGGATACTGGATGATGTGGCTAGCTCTTGTGCTGAAACCCAAGTGTTAAATGCAATGATTTTATACGTTTTCTTAAAGAACGTAACCCACAAGCAACTGAACAGAGAACACATCGTAGATTTTTTCGCTGTTGCGTTTTCTGAATTTGCTGCTGTAATTTATGAATTGTACATTTGTTTTTGCTTTTGTTATTTTCTTAAATTTTTAATTGTATTACACCTCTCAGCCTCCATTTTGGCCTTTTATTAGCGAGACCAGTGTTGGGTTTTTTTTTATCCAAGAACTTACTGAAATAGACTTTTTTGTGAAAGAACACATTTGTATCGCCAAGTGTTTTCATTTAAATTATTGCAGTGGTGTCCACAGATGCTTTAAAATCCTAAATTCACATAAAAATCTTGCTTTAGCCTTTATCTGGTAAAAAGATAAAAAGTTAATGGGATGCCAGCAAATGGCTTTGCATAAAAAGAGAAATGCATAAAATGCTGTTCATTGTTTACAAAAAAAAACACAGTCACAATTTAATGACTGGAAGTGTTTGTAATTTAACGAGTGCCGTAGAAGTGAAGGATTGTTCAGATGCTACCAGCAGAGTGAGACCAAACCGTGGCGATCACCCCCATGGTGCTGGCTGCAGACAATACAAAACTTCAAATTCAAGTCTCTGGCAGAGCTTAAAATAATTTCCTCAAAAGTTTCATTATTTACACAAATGGATTTAACAATTTTCGGAAGATACCCATACAGAGAACAAAGTTCAATATTTGTTTAGTTTATTTTTGTGTGGTTCTCAATGGCTCAATTTTCAGAATCAGCGTTATTGTATTTCCTGTGGCTCAGTTGGTAGAGGATTGTGCTAACAACACAAAGGTAGTGGGTTCATATCCCAGGGAAAGCAGCAACTGACACAAAATGTGTTCATTTGTTCAAATGTAAGTCTCTTTAGATAAAAGCGTCTGCTAAATGCGTCAATGTAAATTGTTACTAAACAGTTACATGCACCACAGACAAAAACAAAGGGTAGGATTTGGAAAATGGAGATATAGAATATTGTTAATGGGTAGCCCCTTTATTTAGTAAAAAATGTCCCTCCCACATTGTCCCCTAAAGTTTGTGCAGTGTGGAGCAGGGGTTAAATATAAAGCCTTTGCTGGAGAAAAACTAAAGCTAAAAAAAACAGGCGGGACTAGTTTTTGCTGCCAATGATCAAATTCAGAGAAGGCATTCTCAAATTCTTGTTTAATTACAAATCAGTTGTCTATAACAGACTGTGTGTGAGAGAGGTGTGTGTGAGCCAGACTCGAAGCGGAGCTCTTGAAAGCACGACAGTTCCAAGTCGTGAGAGCACATCTGCACCCGTCAATGACAACACCCAGGACAGCTCGCTGTTGGCCTAATTTTCCGGTCGCTAATATATTTGTTTGCTGAGCCCACAGCCGTGTTCGTGAGTAATGTAACGATGGACTGACACGGGTAAACTCAAAACGTATTTATAGCTTTGCTTATTAAAGCTCTTGTTTCCTTTAAGAAACAATGACTAGTACTTTGTGGCACAATTTCCTTTTAGAACAGAAAGTGTCAAAATGAAAATAAAGTATTCAGGCCAGTCATGATAAATGAAGAATTATTATACATGCATTGTAATTTGTCTTCCATTCTGAAGCCAAATCTGAACGTACGCCTCGATTACAATCAAAACAAACACCATTTGAAGCTCTAACACGTCACAACAGTTCGTACATGGTTTTTATAGATTCAATAGTTTTTCGAGATTTTGGCTGTCACCATCCTCACATGGTGGAAAAACGACCAGAGGATTTAATTGTGCTCTTTCTGTTTGAAGGTTTATCGTAACAGGAAATGGAGGCCTATATCCAGTGATGAACTGGTGCCAGGAGACATCATTTCAGTCGGTGAGGTTTCATTTTTGCAGGTTTACAAAAAGATTTAACTACCAGATTCTCTTTTACCCAATACACTGCTGGTGAAACAAAAAACAACAATCTAAGCATTTTTTTTTGCTTGTCTTTACATCTAGAGGTATGGGCTTTCAAATAGTTTTTTGCTTAATATGAATCTATAAATATGGTTTAAACTGGCTTTTTTTGGTTTCTCAATGAGCGTTTATTTACAAAACATTTCACTTTTTACAGTGTTTGTACATTTTTTTTATCTAAAGGTTTGCTCCGAAACACAGAAATAATCGCTAAAAGCCTCTTAGAACTTCTAGAGTTGCCTTAGATTGGTCTCTAGTAGGTGCCATGGAAAATAATCCATGTTTTGCCTCAAGTTTTTCTGGATTGCGAGGAAGAAGACACAGAGACCAGCTCTCTCAGGTGTCAGGATCCTAACAGTTTATTAGAGGAAATTGCCCCCTTTATAGGGAATTCTTAGGGCATCACTTGGCTTTAAGGGTACGTTTTGGTCCTCTGGCAGGAACAATAGAACAATAAAAATGGAGGCCATCCAAAGCCTGTTCACTACCATCTGAGTTTTAGAAGCATTTAATGGTAGGGGAAACACAAAATTAAAAATTCTCCAATTTTCAGTGAGTTGAGGAATCATGTGAAAAAAATTCCCTCCGATTGGATGTCACTCGCAATGGTCACGTCTCATTAGCATAAAGTTCATTTTTAACTCTCATCGCTGGCCACGCCCACAAGCTGTCCTCTTTGCCAGTCTCCATTGAATATGAATTGGTTTATGTAACATGTGTAGTGTGTTGTTTTTTGGAAAATGTTGCTCCATAAATGTTTTGTTTGTATTTATATATATATATATATATATATAGACTTTTGATGCACTTTCACCTCAAAGTAATGACGCTCTCTGAGTTACGCATTTGTTGTCTTTGTACTGGAGCTTCACAAACCGTATATGCAAATGGTACCTGGTCATCCAATCAGATCATTACGGACTAACTTGGTTTTAGATTCTTTCCCAATCGGGCCATAATTTCTTGGGGAATGGTAACACACTTCCACCAAACTCACATTTTCAAGTTTTTTTTTTGTTTTGCACATAAGAAGCAACGCAGAAGCCTATTTGGGCAAATAGTCCATTTGGGCCAAAGTGATTCTTATCTCTGGAAAGAAAAGTGTGACACAACATCCTGTTCACCAATTGGTCAGTGGCACTGTCAGATTGGCCAGAAAGAATCAACACTCTTTGCTTCCATTACATTTGAGCATTATAAACTAATGGATTAAGATCATAGATTGATGAATGGTAGACGTGTAGGCATCTCTAAATGGCTATGTTTACCCTGAAGGTACAGGTCTAAATACTCAATAAACCAGAAGAAAGCATTGTATTTCTTAAAATTCAAAAACATGCCACTTGGGTCACTCCACCAAACCTCTAACACCTGCATCAGATGAGTCTAGCCCCTGTTCTCTGCATTGCTTGCTCGGATACTAAATTATCTTTTATTGCGCTTTGAGGTTGTACAAAATAAAGTGAAATATTATGTAATGCAGAACTTTTCACTGTGCTTTTTATATCAAATATTGGTTAAACAAATGGAGATGTTTTGATGTTCTTTGTGCATTCTCTGTTTCTCTGTGTGCTGGCAGGGCGCTCTCCTCAGGATAACCTGGTTCCCTGTGACGTGCTTCTTCTGAGGGGACGCTGCATTGTGGACGAAGCCATGCTCACCGGAGAGTCTGTGCCTCAAATGAAGGTGCGTTCAGCTTCTCAATCTTCCTCTGGGTCCTTGCGAAGTCTGTAATGGGTTCTGTGCTGTCTTCAGGAGCCAGTAGAGGACCTGGACCCTGACAGGATCCTTGACCTGCAGACAGATTCCCGTCTTCACATTATCTCTGGAGGTACCAAAGTGGTTCAGCACAGCCCCCCTCAGAAAGCCAGCTCAGGCCTCAAACGTAAGTATAGCCTTCTGAACTCCAAATGCCCTGATGCCTGAAGTAATGCCTCACAAATGTTAAGGCTGAGCATCACGTGTCGCCAATAAACTCACCAGCAGTTCTGATCTCCTATACGCTTTCTAAGTTGTTACGCGGTTTTGGGTCCTGGCACTCCACTGTCAGACAATGGTAAAAGGCGCTGAAACTTTGATCATTATTACATCAAAAACGCTCTAAATCGGTTTTATATCAAGTGAAACGTTGTGTAAAGATTACCAATAATGTGTCATAATAAACGTTAGCAATAAAATAATAAAAATTTGAGATATGAACGTATTAGCATTGCTCAGGGGGTTTTGTCTGTTAGCTCTGCTGTTTGGTCTATGACTATTTTAACTCAAACCTAACTTGACAATATGTCTGGCAAAAAGGATTTTCACATGTGTCTTGTGTCTTCTGCAGCTGTGGACAATGGCTGTGTTGCTTATGTTCTGCGCACCGGGTTCTACACTTCTCAGGTGAGCATCCTGTCCAACATTGTAAATATGTACATGGACCGACTCAGCCTGATGCTGCAAGCATATTAAGACCAATTTTATGATTTTTGAACAAAATGAAATGGAGTTAGAAGTCAAAAATAATAATTTTTCATAACTCTTGGCCACTTGGGGGTACTGAGTTGAAACTCTGCTGGAAATCTCAGATCACAGTTATTATAACACCCACCAAGGTATGGGTGCACGGCCACAAAAGTTTTTTTTTGTTAGTCAGAACATGGTGACAAATGTGCACATCAAGTTTTGTAAAGATATATAGATGTCTTTTGAAGAAAAAAAAAACATTTGGCCAAAAAAACAAAATGTCTGACTTCCAAAATGGATTATATAGTAAATATATAAATGGACCGACTCAGCCTGATGCTGCAAGCATATTAAGATCAATTTTATGATTTTTGAACAAAAATATATAGAGTTCAAAGCCATAAAAAGACATGTTTCTTATCTCTTGACCACTAGGGGGTACTGAGGTGAAACTCTGCAGGCAATCTCGGATCACAGTTATTATAACACCCACCAAGATTGATCCCCGTACAATTAAGAGATATAGCCTTACGACTATTTTAGCGAGCTTTGCGTTTGGTCATTCTTCATCCAAGTTACTTGGAAAACACTTGACCAATCAAAATTCTTTGGATAAAAGAATATTTATGTATATGATCTGTCATAAATTTTGTGGAAACTGGATGAATCTTCTAGGACCAGTATAAAAAATATATTTTTTTTTTCAGTTATTCAAAATGACAGATGATTGGTTAATGGGAATGACATAGGACTTCGGAATTGGGCGGCGTCTGCGAATCCAAGACAAGAAGATTTTGTTTCTGGACGAGAGAGTTCAAACGTTATTGGCAATTTGTAAAAATGTAATGTTATTTTTTGACCATAAGGTGGCACTACCAGGGTCTGTAGGTGATCTGGCACAAGTTTCTTGGAAATGGGAGGAATGGCTAATTGCAGCTAATTGGTAAATGAGCAGAGCGGGTTATTGTGGCTGATTGGATAATTGTAAAATGCCATTATATGACTCGTTGGCCATGGAACCAGAAGCAAAAGGAATTTTGTTTCTAGACCATACAGTTATTGGCATTAATAGATTTTGGTGATGTAGAGATTATGTCTGGTGACTCGTTAGATTCATTTCATAACTTTCCTGCAAGTGGTTCATAGAGCTGTTATCGATTTTGGAAGAGTTATAAAAAGAACGCTGACAAATACAATGGGTGCCATCGAGCCTTTGGGGCCTGGCCACAAAATATAAAGCACAGAGGAGTTTTGTTGAGGGGGATGAATATTAATAATATATATTTTGTTTATATTCAGGGCAAATTACTACGAACGATTCTTTTTGGTGTGAAGAGAGTCACAGCCAACAACCTGGAGACCTTCATCTTCATCCTCTTCCTGTTAGTTTTTGCTATTGCAGCTGCTGTCTACGTTTGGGTCGAGGGTGAGTCGGATTTCTTCTGTTGAGAGATTGATTTGTTGATGAAGTAGATAGTAAACCGTGGTGTGCACGATCATACTGATCATTTTTACCCCCTCAAATTGGAAGATCAGCTGCCATTAGCTCGGAAATGGCAGAAAAAAGCTAAATTTCTCAAGTTTTTGCAGAAAAATGGCAGCAGGTGTGATAATTCTGGTGAGTCCAGTCTTATCCCCAATGAATCCAGTGTTTCCCCTAGGATCATGGCCTTGGGAGGGGGGGTGGGGTTGTGGTGTTATGGGTGGTGCGGCAAAACACTCACACAAACACTTAATAGTGTTTATATGTTTCTTTTAATTGCAGTTTACCAATATATTATAATGTCTGAACAATTACTGTACAATAACTAAACAACTGTACACTGAACTAAACACTAAACATCAGATTTATTTTAATATGTTAATTATTCACAAAGTGTGCAGCTTTTGTCACTGCAGTGCATCTTTCTGGGCTTCTGAAAGAACATTTCCAGAGCATCTTGGTATGGATAGTCTGAAACTTCTGGCCCATTTATTGAGATCCGCATGCAGGCTGCAAGATGGTCCCCTTGCAGCCTATTGCGAATGTCTGTTTTGACCTTTAAATACATTTACTGTTAGGCTTTAAAAGTGATAACTGATAGGAACAACAGTAAAAATCAACTTAACATAGTGATAGTTTAAAGCAGGAAATGCCATTGTATAACTAACTAGCTAGCTATTAATTAAGCAATTTATTTATCAATTCGTTCATTCATGCTTGTGTGTATTTACTTACTTACCAAGATCAGTCTTGTACAGCCAGGGGGAGTATTTCCCCTCTGACAGCCAAGCTGGGTCAAAACCTGTCGTTCTGTGGTGGCTAGACTTTTGCTGCTTGTCAGGGGCAGGACATGCAGCACTTGGGCTCTTTTCTGTACTTTGATTCGGAGTAATAAAGCAGCAGAACACGTGCAGTCATCGTCACCACCTTGGGAGCTTTTAAATAATGCTGATATTTTTGCCTGCTGCGACATACCCTCCGAAGCGCGGTCTCTATCCGCTGATGGGTGTGTGTGTGTGCGCGCGCATCTGAGCGGAACTCCGCTGTGCGGGCGCATCGGGGCGGAACTCCGCCGTGCGCGATACGGAAGACAATTGTAAACGCGCAAACGTTGAGACAGAAATGACATGCCATCGTATAAATAACATAATGCTATTTAGTTTAATAAAAGAAAAAAGCAAAGACCTGTTATATATAAATTACTTCTGTCGTTATTCGACGAAAATAAAATAAAATTAACTTGACCTTCAAGGGGGGCGGGGCGCCCCCCTAATATAATGGTAGGGGAAACACTGGAATCTCCCATAAATTTCCATTTTAGCTACAAAATGGGTTTGTTAGATAATGGTTGACCTCGTAACCAGAAATAATGCAACTCTTCTTAGTCTTAGGTCAGAAACCTAGCCTAGAAATGGAAATATACACCAATTCTCTTCACGCCTTTGTTTTCCAGGGACGAAAGACCCAAGCAGAAACAAGTACAAGCTGTTTCTGGAGTGTACGCTGATCCTCACCTCAGTGGTCCCTCCAGAATTACCCATCGAACTCTCGCTGGCGGTGAACACATCCCTCATAGCCCTGGCCAAACTCTGTGAGTGACCGCTCTGTGAGCATCATTATGATCATCGCTCAGATCTCTCCCTTCACTCTGGTCCTCTCACCGTTTGTTCACAGACGTGTTTTGCACGGAGCCATTTAGGATCCCTTTCGCTGGGAAAGTGGAGATTTGCTGTTTCGACAAGACGGGCACCCTCACTAGCGACAGCCTGGTGGTCCGAGGTGTCGCAGGGCTCAGGTACAGCCTGCATTGAGACTTGAAGCATCTTTAAAATAAGAATGATTGTCACTATTTTTTTTCCTGATTACTCTGTTGGCGACTGCAAATGATTAATGCTTGAATTGTGCAGAAAGAAAAACTTTGTGAATGATGAAAAACTCTCTGAAAACATTTTGACCTTCACAGTCAGTTCATAAGTAATCACAGCACTTTCACTGAAACCAAACTAGTCAAGATGAGGATTTTCACAGAGTGATTTTATTTTTTTATATTATTTTTTTACCAGAGCTGCTAATAGCACGTTATGAAGCTTCTCCATGTCCAGAGTTTAGGATAAGGATTGATCATAAGACACTAGAGACAGATTGGAAAGAACACGGCAACGATGGCGATTTAATTATAAAAGTAAATAAAACAATGAATTGAGTATATCTTACATTTATTTATTTTATTTGTATTCATTTGCTAATTTTTTTTTCTTCTCTTCTAAATTATTATTTTTTTTCCTCCTCTCTTCTTCTTTTCCTCTTCCTTTCTTTCATTTTCACTCGTGTACCTTCACCCTTCCCCAATCCTTTATCCACTCCCCCTTTCAGTTCAACACCGTCTTGTCCTGACACAACTATTGTAAACTGACTCACGGTAACCACAACTAATAAATATTTACATACATTCAATGTTCCAATCCAGAGGAGAAAACACCACACCAGGTGTTTTACTCCCCTGGAGAAAGCAAAACTGTCCAACTCAGCAAATCATATACTCTACCATGTGATGGCTTTTGAGCAGGACAAGACAAGGTAAAAAAAAAAAAAAGAGTATATCTTACACATGCGCTGGTCGCCGCACTGAAGAAGGTGAAAGGAGAAAGAAGATGACGTAACTCAGTGCGCGACCTACTTTTTTTTATTTTTATTTTTATTTTTTTTTTATTGGAAATATAAAATACAAATACTACAAAATGGCATTAAATTTTCCAACTTGTGTATCACATATGGAAGGCTCAACACAAAATAATATACAACATTGAACAATAACAAAAAACATCAAAACTCAAGTAAAATTAAGTGTGAAAATAAACCATAAAAAAAGAAAACAATATAAGGCAGATATTGTTTATAGCAAGTAATGTGATACAAACAAATTAAACATTCTTAAGGCATTTTTGGTTTTTAATTTAGCCAGGGCATCCGAGAAGATTTTAAGTTCTTTTATGAAGATACTGTGTTGTGGAGGGGTTTTAAAGTATCTACATTTATGAATAAAATGTTGGGCTAGTACAATGATCATATTTATCAAATCGTGCACAACAGAAGAATCTTTAGTGATTCCATAAAGTACATCGTGTAATGTGAAAGTCAAACCTTTAGCATCCACATTCTTTATTTCCCATATGATTGTATGGCGCAACAAGTAACAAATATGTGTTCTGTGTCTTCGATTAAGTGTTTACATAAATGGCATGGTGAATTTTCAGAATTAAATTCTAAGTGTAAAAACCTATTAGAAGGGTATATATCATTTAATATTTTAAATTGTACTTCTTTGGCTTTGGGAAGAATTGGAAATTTAAGATATGCCGTTCTAAAGTGTTTAACAGTATTTTTATCCAATGAAATGAATAATTTATTTCTTAATACTTGATAGGGGAAGCAAGATTGGATAATAACTTGTCTTAAATGTTTGTTAGTGCAATGTTTATTAATAAATTAAATTTCACCTATATATAGTATGGGAAGGATTGGAGTAATTTGCGAGTAAGATGGGAAACTTTTCATTAACATTTTTATACCTGAGGGTATTGCATTAATAACGGTGAAGAACTGCTTTGGATGACAAGCAAATCCATGTCTTAACGCGTGCGCGACCTACTTTTACACTCTGCCCATTGGCGGAAATGAAGCATAGGTTTGACTTCTACGTTTTTTCTTCTCCTCCTTCTTAACTAATAAACCCATTTAGCTTTCCCTTTACCTAATGAAACACTAAAATAAAACTAAACACCGAAGTCTAAATAGAATTGCAATATGACAAAATACAAAGAAATAGGTGCTATTTTCTATCTCTAAATGACCACTAGATGGCAGTATAACACAAATATTGAGACGCTTTATGTTTATTATTAAGAATTCTGTAACAGGGTTTAATACATTCCTCTTTGATTTACATCTACATAAATGTTCTTATTGTTTTCATAGGAACAAAATAGTTTTTGTAAGTGTAAAAAACTCACAATCTCAAATCTAGTTAAGATGAGGAACCACGTGGTTTGAGGTCCGCGACAACCAGAATTCATTGATCTGGCGATCCACATTTAAGTTTGCCTTATTTTCCGACAAAAAGTAGATTCGTTTTTTTTTTTTCTTAATACCAATGTATTTTTGGACATTACGTAAGCTCATTTCCGCCATGTTAAAAAAAAATATGAATTAAAAATTCGAGATACAAATGTCGAAATTTTGAGGAAAGTCAATTTTATGTCAAGAAAAAGCTAATAATTGACCTCCATGTTGAAACGCATACATGATGAGCTGTGAAGAGATTTCAAACGTGGTTTAACTAATGATAAAATTCAAGAAATTTCTACTTTCTTTTACTTGGGCAATAAAACTTGTCTAATAAAAATTCCTTTTTTGTCTCAAAAGGAAACGTTAGTGACACAATTTGACTTTATTTCAAAATTTAGAATTTTTGTCTTAAAATATTTACTTTATATCTATACATTTAGATTTTTTTTCTTAAAAATTTCAACTTTTTAAGGCATTATTATTTTTTAACATTGAATATGGGCTTCCTAGGACATGGCCTTGATTACAGTTCTGTTGAATTACTGCTGAGACAAGAAACAAAGTATTTGACTCACTAATGTGTGGGTTGTTCATTACTGGATGCCATGCAAAAAATGTAAACTGTACAGATTCATATTGTTTATATTTTTGTCCTTTGACAACCCTGTTGGGTGCATAAATTGGCCTTCAGCTTTTGCTTTAACAAAGTGTGTGTGTTTTTTTTTACGCAACCATTCACCACAGCTGTCTCTCACTTCTAGCATAGCTTAGCATAGATAATTGAATCCAATTAAACCAGTAGTATTTCAAATTAAGAAGTCTAATAATAGTACCACCTTTTTCCTAATTAAACTTTTTTTAAAGTGACGTTCCATCTTGATACCAGCAGAAAATTAACCTTTGCTTTATATTTCTACTCCATGTCAGTATAATAAGTAAAATAAAAATCTTTGCTTGTGTAGTATTTTTATCAAATATTTGCAACCAAAGTAAAATTTCAAGGGAAAATTGCTTTTGAAGAATTCAAATCAGTGCCTCAGTGCATCGTATGCAGCGCATTAATCAAACCTTAATCATATATTCATCAAAAAAGACTGTGTAAGAAAGTTTTAAGATGGTGTAACAGAAATGGGTCTTTATTTAACTTTAAAACTCTGCAGATGCTAACAGCTAAGATCCCGTGTTGCATTTGAGGGCGAGAGAGAAAGATAAAGGAGGAAGGGAGAGAGAAAATAAAGGAGTTCATTTAAGAGTGAGTGTCCTTCAGCAACCTCATGTAAAGACCACCACAATCCCAGATGTGATGTAACTTCCTGTTTGGGATATTCTATCTCAGAACATTAGTATTTAAAATAATATTTCTATTACAAGGATATTAAATGTTTTTTTTATGTTTTGTGCTCAGAGATGGGAACCACATCACCCCGGTGTCGGAGATTCCTGTGGACACTCATCGAGTTATAGCCACGTGCCATTCATTAGTCACTCTAGATGATGGCCAGCTGGTTGGGGACCCTCTGGAGAAGGCCATGCTGACCGCAGCAGACTGGACCCTCACTAAAGGTCTGCATCAAACACTGGGATGTTTGCAGGGCCCTGGGTTTCAAATGCAGATTTTACTCTGGATTTTAGATGCGTTCGGTTTAGACGCGTCTCTGTGTTACGGCATTCTAGTTTTGCCCACAGAGATCAGAAACACACAACACTGAAACAAAAGACCAACATGGTAGAACCAGCAGTACAAGTACCATTACTTGCTAAAAAAGCAAAGAAAGTAGAGTAAAAGTATCTATTCTAAAAACAAGATAGAGTAAAACCTTGAGTAAGAGTAGTGAGTATCACATCAAAGCCATTTTCTTTTCTGAACAAAAGATAGAAATACAGGAGAATGAAATAAAGAGAGTGAAAGTAAAGAAAGAGAGAGGGAGAAAGAGAATAGAGAGCAATGAAAAAGGAAGAGAGAAAGAGACAGGGCTAAAAGAGAGGAGCAAGAGCGAAATACAGTGATGTGAGAGAGAAAGAATGATATGGAGAGAGCAAAACAGTGGAAAGACAGAAAAAAGGGAGAATGAGAGAGAATCACTGCTACATAATTAAACATTCAACTACTTTGCGTAAAAGAAAATAAACGAGTTGTTCTCGCAAAATAATTTCCATTTCCATTGGATTGGTTACATTCGCTAGATCTCGTTTTGGGGGATTGTTTCTTTATATGCAATTTGATTGAATGAGACGGGTGCCAATCCCTGTAGAAAAAAAAGGAGTTAAGGCAGGTTGAATAAAAGTACTCAAGTAAAAGTATAGATTTTTAAATCTACTAAGAAATTACAATTTGTGAGAAAAACTACCCAAGCGGTTTATTCTGTTGGTGGCTTATCGACAAAAATGTGGTGCGCAACTTCTTTTCTATTTCCTGTAGGTAGTCGCTATGATAACAGTGGATGAGCGCCATCAAGTGGCTCTTTTACGTCCTACTCGTGTCATCAAAAAAGCCAGAAAAACACATCTGATATGGCAATTTTTTTTCTTGCTGCCACTCGTTTTGTCCAATGTGTAAGCTCCTGCTAGCACCCATGGTTTTCGATCGAAGCACATTGTCGCATGAAAGTTCTGGTCTGTGCCCTTATAACAAACAAGGTTGGTATAGTTACAAACAGCTAAGGTTTTTCAAGAAGCTAAAGTTAAGTCAGAATGTTCCATCTCAGTTTTGTCACATGCAGCGACGATTCCTTCAGTTAGCTCAACTACTAACCAGTCAGTGATCAACAGAATGTTGTGTCACACTTTTCTTTCCAACCAGAGAAGGTCCAACTTGGCCTAATTTTAGAACCTGAACCATTTTGTTGCAAAACAGCTCCGGAAAGCATGCAGAGTAGAGCTGTGCTGTTACCAAACGGATTGGCGGAGAAGGGTTTGGTTAATTTGCTCAGTGATAAGAATATGTTAATATAGATTCTGCTGAATCAATGAATGGAGATCTGAGGATGAAGGGATGTGATCAGTCTTGCATGGCTGTGTTTCCTTCTGCAGACGAGAAGGTGTTTCCTCGAAGCATCAAGACCCCTGGGCTGAAGATCCACCAGCGCTTTCACTTCACCAGTGCACTCAAGAGGATGTCCGTTCTGGCCTCATACGAGCGCATGGGCTCCTCTGACCTCTGCTACATCTCCACAGTTAAAGGAGCTCCAGAGACCCTGAGGAGCATGGTGAGTTCTTCTGATCTGATCTCCTGGCATGCGCTTCCTGCTTCAGCATGTCTTGTCCAGGAACAGGTTTTCGTTGTTGCTGATGTAGTTCTTGAAGAAAAGAGGGTGTGGCATTGTTAAAGATTTCGATGGTGTCCCCTTCAGAGCTGATTATATTTGCACAAGGACAAGCCTCTGGGGTTTCAAATCTGTCGTGGAAATCCGAACAACAGACTGCAAAACGCAGCAAAGTGTTTTGAATTGGATTTTAAACAAAAAGCTACTAATTATTCATTTTTATTATTTATTTGATTTTATTTTCAGACTGTGACAGGGAAACAAACAGCTAGCTTCACTGGAGCAGAAATTGGTTTCTTAAGATGATTTTGAGCATTTCAACAAGATGCTCTGTTCTAGGTTTTACAGCTACAAAACATTTGTTCCACCTCCAATTCTGAAAAAAAAGAGAGCAACAAAAATACTGCAAACAAAGGCTTTCTTATTTGCTTTATCATTACCGTTTTTGCAGTTTTTTTATTCTGATACTAATATATATTTAATGGAAAAATCCACTAGCCGATGACCAGTAAAGAGTGCTGTGTATTTGCTGATGTATCTGACCTGAGTAAGTAACCACAATAATCAATGAATTAATTCTAAACACACTGGGCATTTGATTAATCCAAGTTATGTTAAGTGGCAAAAACACGGTTTAATAATGACAAACAACCAAAAGATTTATTTTTTTCTTATGTATGCATTTTACACTTTCTCGCACACTCACTTGGGAGTATTTTTTTGACGAGCAATGGGAACAGAAAGGATTACGTTGAGCATTTTTAATGTGTGAGAGATAGAGGGAGCTAGGATTGGTCAGTCCGATGTTACTATCCGATTTAGTTTCCAGATAATGCGCCGTTTACATATTTGTGTTGTTGCTAAAAGATAAAGCATATTTGTGGATTCCATTTTAAAACCTGAGTTTATTAGAGGCCATGCAGGGAAGCTGTGAAGGCACCTATTGTTTCTGTTTTCTTCTCTTTATTGTTCTTCCGTTTCTGCCATTGAAGTCAATGCAAGTGCTGAGAACCGCTTGCAGGAAAGTTATAGTTGACTCTATACCTATAAGCTGACCAAATTTAAACTTTCAGTCTAAAACCGTAATGCGCCACCTCTAGGCTGAAGTTGCACATACGCTTATGTTAATAACTTTTAAACCGCAAGACGTATATGGAAGAAAATACTGTATTTCAAAAACGCTTTAATGTACAATTCTGGGGGGGGGGGGATGGTAAACATGTGTGGCATTATAAAACTAATTGTAAGTCTACCACCTTGTAGTTAAAAGGTATAAACGTAATTAGAAAAATTAACTTTGGCTTATTGTCCGCCATATTGAATTTGATCAAAAACCTACTTTTTCGAACTGCTCCCAGACCGTTGGTCCAATTCTCACCAGAACATTCTTAGACCGTGCTTGCAAAAAGTTACTTGTGTCGTGTTGATATGAGGTATGTTTTTCTATAAACTGCTTATGTTTATTCCCGAACTTTAAGTCGCTTTGGATAAAAATACATGAAAGTAAATGAGCCATGACGATTTCAATAGTGTCGTGCAAAGTGGCGTCGAAGCTGTATCTGCAACCTCCAAAGTTGGTGTGAGTCATCAGTACCTAAAACTGACCCTCAAATAAAAGTTACTGAGAGCACCACCTAATGGTTTAAAATAATAGACCATGAAATACTGTTCAATCCATTTGAGTTTGCTTCGTTTTTTTTTTTTCAGAATGCTTGGAGTCACATCATCCAAACATGTGAAGCAACATTCGCTCTATAGATTTAGTTCTTCGACGTTATTAACTGAATGAATAAAACAATGTACGTGAAACTGGGACATTGTAAACCAGATTTTAAAGTTAAGTTTCCCTTTTTCAATGACACAGTATTGTTTTATGAGGAAAGTGGACTGGACTAGTGTGATGAAACCAAAGCTGTTTTGTTCAGCTCTAGAGGGAAATATAATGAGGTATTCGTATAATAAAACAACCGTATATTGCTGTAATAACCAGTGTAACTTTTAATATGGGGTGAGCCATGTTTTATCCATTTTCTTCATTGAAATAAGATTTTTGACACCAGCTCCCTTTTGAGCAACACTGAAATGGAAGGGATGGGTGAAATTAGGTGATCTGAGTCTAGCAGAATGACCTCCATTAAGGATTTTTGTTTCTTCCTGCAGTTCTCAGAGTGTCCGGACAGCTACGACGAGGTGCACAGAGAGATGTCACGTGAAGGAGCCCGAGTCCTAGCTCTGGGATACAAAGAGATGGGTCACCTCAGCCACCAGCAGGTGTTCAGGAGTGCGCAGCTAAAGGCTGATGAACTGACTGTGTGTTTGCTTATTCTTTGTGTCTGTGTTTGTTCAGGTGAGAGAGTTGAGTCGAGAGCAGCTAGAGTGTGACCTACATTTTGCCGGATTCATGGTCGTGTCCTGCCCGCTCAAGTCCGATAGTAAGGCAGTGATCAGAGAGATCCAAGAGGCCTCGCATCACGTGAGTGTGTTCACTCAAAGTGCCGTAACAATAATATTGTCTTATTCCTGGTTTATTAGATGGGGCAGGAATTTTACAGGAAAGTCCTGCTGCTCCGACTGCAATGTAGAGTCTTTCTTTTTCTTGAAAGATTTCATTTTTTTTTTATTCAGTTAGTTTTAGTTGCCTTTTCCATTTTCCCTGATGTTTTTTTGCTTTTGTTTTTGTATTTAAACAAAACAGTGTTTTGTTTCAACTTTCAACATTTATTCAGAATTTTCCCATGACAGCCGATTAAGATGCGGTTAATTCTGTCATGCTCCAACCATCTACACAAAGGATCAGCTTCCTGCGACTAGTGCAGATTATATTTAAAGATATCCCCATGAGGATTACAAGATGCTCTGTTCTAGGTTATACAGCTACAAAACGGAAAAAAAAATCTGAAAAAAAGTGTGTAACAGGGAGCAAGCTAGTGTTTGGAAGAACACATATGTATTTCATCTCAATAAAATTGACGAGATGCAGAACTCCATCTACAAGCTATAATGTGTAGCCAACAGCAACAATGATCCTGTAAATGAATATTATGAATATTATGCAATTTTCAATGGAAAACTTTTCTGTGATCAATAGATTTCCGCTGTGTATTTGCTTCAGATTATCTTACCTGTTTGTTTATATCTTTTATGTACATTATGACTTGTAAATTAAGCACCGTCAATTTCTGTAAATGGAATTATGACTATAATAGACTTATTGGTTTAAATGTTAAAACCGTCGGAGCAAACTAGAAGTAGCTTCTTTAGCAAGAGATTTCTCAGAGAACTGTTAGACATATGTTGTAGCCTGTCTCCAGCACAAAACACTTGCTTTTGTTAGTCTTTATTATATTTAAATGAATAATACCATATAGGGCTGTGCCGCTTTCTTCCAACTTTAGTATTTTTGTTGATGTGATTGCTGTGAGATATATATATATATATATATATATATATATATATATATATATATATATATATATAATTTCAATTCCTTTTAATTAGTTTTAAAAACATTAAAGCCATTTTTGTTTTACTTTTTTTTGCTTTCGTTTTCTTTTTTCAACTCTAACAAAGACAGGGAAGTCAAATGAGTCCATGCTTGTGAAAATATGTGACTCTGACTTGTTTGTTTTCCGATGTGGTGTTATACTATTGTACATAACTACAGGTGACTGGGCTTATAGTTGTTATCAAATCAGTTTAAATGAAGTTATTCGGATGAATCTTGAGCAAAGCTGATAGAACAGTCAAATGCAAAAAAAAAATGTGAAAAGATTGTGATATTCGTTTAAAGTTCATAAGCTCTTATTAAAAAACACTGGGTTTAGTCAAAAAAATACAATAATAAATGTGGAACACATTTTCTCACAGTTTCTGCTACAAACTAACAGCAATAAAGGTAGAACTAAAATATAGAAAAATTAAGTTATTAAAGGCTAAGTTCAACAGTAACCCAAATGAAATATTGGATTTTAAGACTGAATCCACAGCATTAGCAACTTTTTAGCCATTCTAATCTCAAAGCTTTGTTTTCCTGAGGCGGGAGCTAACAAGGGCGTGTCCTCTGTCCTCAGGTGGTAATGATCACTGGAGACAACCCTCTCACAGCGTGTCATGTGGCCAGAGAGCTGCATTTCATTCAGAAAGAGCACACGCTCATCCTGCAGCAGCTGGATCAAGGTGTGTGATGCATCTCACTTGTTTTGACTGACCGGGTGAAGGCTTTGGTGTGCCACATACATGCACCACGACACCAAAAACACGTCTGTGCATTTTTCTGTTTGTAGCATTCATTAAAATGTAAATTATTGACTGAAAAAACAAACAATGCAATACTTCATGCTTAAGGTGAAAGCCAGTAGCGGCGATCCCTACATGCAGAATATACAGCCTGCGTAGGGCACCAAAAAATGGTTATGTATTAATTATAAATTATTATTGTTCAATATATATGTGTCTATTGTATTTAAAATTCTAGAGTTCTATAAATACGAGCTGAATCCAGCTTCTCATTGTCGTATTCACAGGAGATCTGCATGGTTTCTGGATCACCCCAGGTTTATTGTTTAATATCCACGTGTTTGGGGATTATCTGAGTTTGGTTTGTTATTCACGGGATATTCACAGTTTCATTTTTACATTTTGAGCAAGATTTTTACTGTGTGATGAAGTCGAATATTTAATATATAGTTAAACAGTTGTAATGTCAACGTTGTTTTATATATCACTGTGGTCAAAAGTCAATGTGGTCACGTGACTTTTCGTAGCGCAATGTGGAGACAGGAGAAAATACACTAGAGATGACGATATTTGCCGAACCTAAAAGGGCACGTCAGGACCAGATGAAACGGACCGGGTTCTATGGGATTAATTTTGTGCTAAAACAAACAAAAATAAATTGACAAAAAATAAAAATCAGCCTCAAAACAAAAATAATCAAATAATTACCAGAAAAATCAACATTGATTTTTAAATACACTCAATTCTTCAGTTTCGCATCTCAGAGTTTTCTTTACACTCTTACCATCTTCGCTTTCACCTTCTCTAGTTTTTTGTTTGCGATCCTGAAATTTACGTTTGTCATTCTGGCACAAACTTTCCATGAGGGCAGGGATAGCAGTGCTTCGCATTCATTGGTTAGTACGGTTTTGATTGGCAGCTCAAATCATTTCAGGTAATCCACCTTCATCCTGCTTAAATGTCCCTATTATGGGACAAAATATCTAAAAAAAAATAGTATTTATTTTATTAAGCTGTACTTTTTAACAGGTAATTTAGTTTTTTTAAAGGTAATTTAATTATAAAATGTAAAGATGTTACTGTTATTTAATTTTGTACAATTTAGTTTTTATTTGAAAATATTGTTCATTGTGTTTTTATACACTGTATGTCAGTTGAGAAGTACACATTTCTGAATTATTAGTAATCTGTCACATTTTCCTTGATAACAAGCAAGTTGAGTCATAATTGTAATTTTGACCTTAATTATCGCAGTATGACATGTTTCTAAATTGTGCAGCCCTAGAATCATTTAGATGAACTGTTTATAGTGTCTCTCGTTTTCTCTCATGGGTACGTGCAAAAACTCTTTACATCACTATAGTAAATATTATTGACTGTCAGAATCCAAAATTTAAGAATAATTTACTGTTGCAATTTTGAGTTATTCTGGGGGTAATACGCACTGTACAACAGATTGAGATTTTATTTCACATTTTCTCTTATAGTAAGTACATTAGACTGTCAGAATCTAAAATGTGAGAATATTTTACTGTAACACTTTTTAGTTATTCCATACTTAACTTTTTTGTAGGCAAAAAAAACAAATTTTTGTGAAATTGTGTGCATTTTGGTGGGCAAAATAGATCATTTGCACTTAGGCCACCCATATAGCTAGCAGCGGCCTAGTGAATATCAAGTGTGACTATATATGGTTACTAAAAATTTTGTTACTTTTATTATGAAGTGGTCAGATCATCATGTCTAGATAATTTTTTGTTTATCTTTTTAGCATTGAAAAATAAAATAATAAGAAATAATAAATATGAGTGATGGTGAAAATGACCTCGACAGACGTATCTGTAATTCTTGTAGTTTACATTGATGCTTAATGCTTACTGAATCATGGCACAGTATCACAGGAATGGCATTTAAAGCTTTGAAAAGAACAGAGATCCACTGATTTTTTTTATTTCTTGAGAAGGCGTCTGGTCTTTTCACAGGTTGCTTGCTGCTGTGCCATTGTTCCGTCAAACTCTTAGCACAACAAAAATAGAAACAAGCACATGCTGTGAAAATACGGTCCCTTCGGAACTTGTCAATGTTTCTTCCTTGCCAATGCTTATTTTTTAATATGTGCCTTTCATGTTATGTGTGTGAAAATGATAAAAGGGATAACTTTTTAACAAGTATGAGTACTTGATTACAGATGTAATATATGGCTTGAATGTAGAAACTCTTTGATCAGTTTGAACTAAAATGCTAATGGTCTGATCTGATTCTACGCTAAGCTACGTAAAGCAGGACGTCTAAGTAGTTTGAAAAAAATAGTAGGTAAAAGTTTGGGCGTCTGCTGGTAAAACGCCCTTACCAAGATGGCTGCAGTGACTCCAAGAACCAATCAGCAGAAATTGAATTAAATGAGTTTAATGCAACTTTGAAATGATGCTTTGGCAAGACGTTTAATGAGGACTTGGTGCTGTTAACTTGATGAATGCATCCCCTTTAATGGCACCACCACCATGTTTGACAGCAAAATCGTTTTGAAAGCAAATGTAGGGTACAAATTTAATGTTTCCCTCCTTGGGGGTTGGAGTAGTGGTAGCTTTTGATGTTTTGGGTATTAAAAGTGTTTGATGTGGGTTTATTTTTTTATTTATTAGTTTGTTTGTTTACAGAGATACTGATACATTGTTTTTAACGCAAGTTATTTGGTTTATTCAAGTATTGTGATGCGTTTCCTGCTAAAAATTGGAGCTCCAGTTACACCAATGGGCTCTTGGGGTTTCCTCCCTCAATATTTAAGGGTTTTTACAGTCATGAGGGCAACAATTCTGCAAAATCTCATCAGCATTTTCTATATTTTCTGCAGCTGAATGGCAGTGGGTGTCTATAGATGGCAGTGTGTGCCTTCCTCTTCCTCCTTCCTCTGTGTCAGAGTTGGTCAGGAGTTATGACCTCTGTGTGACAGGAGAGGGCCTGACACGTCTGACTCTTGAGCCCAGATTACTCAACAGCTTGCTGCCTCATGTCCAGGTCTTTGCTCGAGTCAGTCCCAAACAGAAGGTGAGCACCTCATCTATTAGACCAGGTGCTCAACTGGAAGACCATCGAGATTCCTCAACTCTGTTGACTAATTGTTCTCTTTGTGCAGGAGTTTGTCATTACCAGTCTGAAGGGACTGGGTTTTGTCACTTTGATGTGCGGCGATGGCACCAACGATGTGGGTGCTCTCAAACATGCCCACATAGGTGAGTCTGAAACTAAATTTGAATATACAATTGAGACACAAAAGCATTTTTTCCACTCATGGTTAATGGTTGGCTGAAGCCATATATTCATTAACAACTGTGTTTACTCGAAATCATAATGATAACAGTAGCTTTTCAAATGACCCTGATCAAATGTTTCCACACCCCAGCTCCTAATATTTTCTATCCCACTCTTTAATGAAAGACAGCCTGAGGTCTCTTGAGGTAGTTGTTGATGAGGTTCTTTATCTTCTCTGTTGGTAAAGCAGCCTGTTTTTCTTGGAAAAAAGCCTCCAGCTCTTGGAAATTCTTTGAGTTCTTGTCAGAGTGGTTCAATGACCTTGAGATCCACTCCAGAACCTTCACTTTCTTCTAGTGGAACCAATGGCAAGTGGACTTGGCCTTTTGTTTGGATCTTTGTTGAGTTGACCAGTAACGTTCCACACTCACCTTCCAGGCAGATGAGATCCCACTTTCCTCCAGTATTTTTGAGAACATGCGGCATTCATTTTCAAATTTTGACCAAGTTTCCTGTGCCTTTGAAGCTCTCACATCCCCAAAACATCAGTCACCCACCTCCGTGCTTCACAATGGTGATGGTGTTCCGTTCGACTCGTCTCTAAATGTACTGTCTCCAAAAAACTTTGTTCCAGAAATGTGGCGCTTGTCTCTGAGGTTTTTGGCGTATTGTAAGCTGCTACATTGTACATTTGTGTAGTAATGGCTTTCTTTCTGGCAACTCGACCATGCAACACATTTTTCTTCAAGTGTTTCCCTATTGTGTTCCTTTTTTTCAGAGAGCTCTGTATTTAAGCTAAGGATATTTTTGGGGTTTTCTTTGCATCCCTCAATATTTTTCTGGCAGTTGTAGCAGAAATTTGTTGGCTTCAACAGAACCCCTCACTTTTCACTTCTTAATCAGAGTTTGAACACTGCTGATTAGAATTCCCAGTTTCTTGAAGATCTTCTTAAATCCATTTACTGTTTTATACAACTCCCTTTCCCTGTAGATCCTTTTATGGCTCTTTTGCTTTCCCTGTCGCTCAGAATTCAGACATCACTTGATTAAATAGGCAAAGGTCTATCTATCAGGAGCCAGAAACCATTTCTCCGCAAACAGGTGAGGATGGTTACATTTACCAGCCACTTGCACCCTTTTGGGTCAGTATTTGTGCATGGTATCAGCATTATTTGGAAAGTTTCTGTTGTAACTATGATTTTAGAGCGGGGTAAACCTGGTTGATTGACAGTAATGGCTTCACTCAACCACTCTCTAAGATTGAGAAAAATACTTCTGTGTTATTCATATTTTCTGACCAAACCCAGCGCTACTGTAGGTATCATGTCTGGTACAATCTAACAGTCTTTTGCCCTGACATCTGGACAATACTGTGCCTGAGTCTGGCCTGGGTTTGTAATAGCCTGGACACACAAACCCGACACTAAACAATGAAGGAAATGCCTGAGGAGATGGCATTGTACATTCCAAGAACAGAATCTGGAAGTTTGCTGCTCGTTTTTGCTTGGAAGTCTACATTGTGTCGTATAACTGATCAGCTACGTTCCACACAGCCATGGTTTCCTCTTGACTCCATCATTGCTGGTTGCACCACTTCACGATCCTCTATGTCAGGGGTGCTCACACTTTTTCAGCTTGCGAGCTACTTTTAAAATGACCAAGTCAAAGTGATCCACCCGCTACAAAAATGTAAAACATTAATCAGCAAACAATTATTTTCAACTTTATTGAGAATTGACAAAACACACATAATAATTAACTATTTACATTTTTTTGTAATTACGTGAGTTTAATTTGATGACTTGTACTGAATTGAATCATTAGAACAGTTGTGTGTGACCTGAATTGATGGTAATAGAGTGATTTTTATGGGAGCAATTGAGCTTTGATCCAAATAATGAAGAATAAAAAAAATTATGCTCTAATAAATTTTTGAATTTTTTATTGAAACTGAGTCGTGCAGTACAATATTCAGGTGAGGAGTGGCGTGTTGCTTGATTTTGGTTGTAATAGAGTTATTTAGAATGAAGTTATGAAGCATATTCTGGGTAAAACATATTTTGGATCTGGTCATTTGCAGACGGTCCCTAAGCGATTCCATGTCAGCGGGTTGCTCATAGACGGTAATGTGTTTCTGCGAATGCCGAGGAAAACTTGTTTTGATAAAAAACGTTTTGTAGTTTGTCTGCTACACAACACAGATTAAAAATAGGTATTATTTGTTTACTAAGAACATTCTGGTCTCGAGCTTTTGAGCAGAGAAAACCGAATCCGTGAAACTTTACTGAACTGTGACGGGATGGATGATCGGCGGATATTGTTTCAAGTTCACGCCGCGATCGACGTAATGAGCACCTCTGCTCTATGTGTTCGGATTCAATGTCTGTCGAGTGATCAGAGCACGCTCTTTGATCAACGGCCACAACAAGCGCGTCATTAATTTAAGTTGTTGAGTCGAAAAACTTTGTCAGAACACACGCCAAACCGAAGCTCGTTCCAGACGACCCCTAACTGCTTCACGAAGCCTGGAGGCCAATCGTGTGTGCGGATTTGAATTCCACCTCCTCCTCATCATGTACAGGCAGAAACAAACAAGACAAATTGTTTGATATAAACTTGCAAGTACACCTGAGAAAGAAAGAATAAAAAATAAGAGTAGTTGAGCTATATCCTCTTTGTTCCCCAGGTGTGGCCTTACTGGCAAATGCCCCAGAGCGACTGCCTGAGAAAAAGAGGAAGAGCAAAGAAAAGGAGTTTTCTTCCATAGAGCCCAAACCAAGCCTCCCCACCCCACCAGCAGGAGTAAAGCTGAGCTCCCGGGCTGCTCGACAGAGGGTGATGGCCCAGAGAGAAGAGCAACTTGCTGCTCAAAAGGTATTTGGATCATTGTGCACAATAGTGTTTAAAATATCGAATTTAAGAAAAGAATTTGTGAGAATGTTTAGGTTTATTATTAAACCGTCTCTTGAAATGGTTTGTGTGGCAGGAGAGGATTAGCCAAGTGCTGCGGGAGCTTGAGGAAGACCAGATACAGGTGGTCAAACTTGGAGATGCCTCCATTGCTGCTCCGTTCACCTCTAAACTCTCCTCCATACAGTGCAGTAAGTCCCTCAGAATCTAAATATCTTAAGATCACATGTCCTTTTTTTGTTTGACAATGAGACTGAGAATATATGAAAGTATGGTTCATAAAGAAATAGTCCTGTTATCTTTGGAAATCACTCGTGTGGGAATATGTCACTGTGAAACCTTTAATTGATGTAAAAAAATATGTATTTTTTCATTATATCTTGATTTCGAGCCTATTTATACAGAAACTTCAAGTAAACATTGAATGACCATCCCAGTGTCTGTCCAACCAAATATCCATCCCTCAGTCTGTCTCTCTGGCGAACCAAATAGTGGTCCACCAAAAGTCTCCATCCCTTCATTTGTCTTTCCAACCAACCATTCAACTGTGTAGCTGGATATCTGTCTGTAGAACTATCTACCCTTACGTCCAATTAAATGTCAACCTTTATCTGTTCAATATATCTGTACATTATAGACTATAGACTAAACATCCATCTGCCCAGTTCAAAATCCTGCCATCCATCCAAAAATCGCCTCTGTCTTGCCAAATGTCTGTCCAACCAGCTACACCTCCACCCCTCTACATGGCTATCCATCCATTCATTTGGCCAATGAAACATCAGCATTTCTAGTCTTATATCTGTCCATCTAACTACACATCCACCCCTTTCACGTCTATCCATCAATTTATCCATTTGTCATCCATGTGTCTATGCATCCAACTAAAGTTTTTCCCTCCAAGCCTCCATTCAACTGAACACTCATCCCTCCATATGGCTGTCCAGGCATGTCTGTTTGTGTAACTACACATCCCACACCTCCACTTCTATCAATCCATCCATTTGTCCAATAAAACATCCATCTGCTTAGACTTATATCTATCTATCCAACTAACCTTACATTTATCATTTTTTTCTGCCCAAATAAACACCACTCCATATTTCTATCCACCTAACCATGCCTCCATTTGTGTAATAAAGCATCCATCCGTCCAGTCATGCATTTACCAAAACACCCTTCCCTCCATACAACTAAATCTCCATCACTCCATTTGTCTGTTCTATCTAACATCCATCTGTCCAGCCACAGGTCTATCCATCCAGCTGAATGGCCATCTATCCAACTAACCATCCATCCATTTTTCTCCCCAACAAACCATCCATCTGTCCAGCCATCCAATTAAACATTTACCCCTCCATGTGTATCCATCCAACTTAACATCCTTCATTCAATTTTTCTTTCCAGTAAACATCCATCTGCCCAGCCAAATCTTTGTTCGTCCAAATCAACGCCCATCCTACCTCCCAAGATCAATTTCTGCATTTGTCTGTCTAAGCACCTATCCTTCTCTCCAACTACACATCCATCCCTCATGTCAATTTTGTCCACCCATCATCCTTCCACCAAACTAAATGTCCATCCCACCCTTTACCTGTCCAACCATCCATATCTCCACCTTGACATTTAACCCTTCATCTTTCGTCTGTCTTTCCAACCAAACATTCTTTCTTTATCCTGTCTAACTAAACATCCACTCTGGATCCACAGCTTTTATCAAACCATCCATCTGTCCTGCTCTGTCCTTCCAACAGTCTGTTCATTCAACTAATCATCCATCCAATCAACTGAAGTCATAGTAGGCTGTCCATCAGTCTCTACAGGCTTCCATTGGTCCATCCAAACAGTCTTGCATCTATCTATCCATGCATTGAATGAACGATGTGACGGGCCTCATACGCTTCCTTCATACAATGTTGCATTTATCCAGCTTTACATTCTTTCCAAACAAACAGTCCTTTGGTTGTTTTTCCCGCATATTTGATTGTCCATTAATCTTTTTGACCAGTCTTATAGAACCCTCATATATATATATATATATATAGCCATCCATTCATTAATCTTACGAATCATTCTTCCATTTAGCCAAAAGTCCAGTTTAATCAGTTTTTAGGAACTAGTTGTCTTTCAAATTCCTTCTTGTAGCAATTATTCCTGGTCTCCCCAATGTACAGTTCCACTGTATCACTTCTATTCTCACTTGAGCCTGTGTCAATGTTTTCCAGTCTGTCATGTGATCAAGCAAGGACGCTGTACTCTGGTAACCACGCTTCAGATGTTCAAAATCCTAGCACTGAATGCTCTGGTCCTGGCCTACAGTCAGTCTGTGCTCTACCTAGAGGGTGTCAAGTTCAGCGACTTCCAGGCCACTCTTCAGGGTCTGCTGCTGGCTGGCTGCTTCCTCTTCATCTCCAGGTCAAAGGTCAGAGATGTGAAGGAAATGTCAACTGACTAATGTTTGGGTAGCTTGGTGCCTTTTCTGATTTCTAGTGGCTTGAAACGAAGACTGGTTTGAAGATGATCTCTTCTGAGTGTGTTGAGCACATCCTTATCCGGCAAAATGACTTCCTTTAGACCTACAGACTGAACCTTGTGATAAACTTGTGAACATAAATGGTATTTAGTTACAAGAAATGGCTTTCATATTGAACCCAGCTCATGAGATTTGGTTGTGTACAAGCATTATGTTTGGACTAGTTAGTCCTAACTTAGTCAGACCCAACTGTAGCTTTAGAGTTTTACAACACGGCTTAAATTGCGTTTGGACGCGCAAATAACGGTTCTGAACACAAACTTAAGATAAAAAGGCCTCAAGTCAAGTCAGATGTTTCTATATAACGCTTTTGTGCCGAGTTTCAGGAAAGACAAGTCAAGGGAAGGTTAGTTCTGGTATGAACATGTTTTGTGGGACTTGAACTTTATACATTTTTTTTTATTTTTTTTGCTATATTTAAGAATAAAGTTAAGAATAATTAATAACCTAGAGCGGGGGTTTAACAAAAGTAATTAGTAATTAACAAAGTAATCAACAAAATCATGGTACAAAAGAGGTGGTAGTGCCTTTAGGTCTTTCGTCCATCCATGATTTGGTTTTTCTAATGGAGTTTTAACTCAATAACACTGCTCATCAGCTTTTTTAGTTTCTCATGTTTGCCAATTACTCTGTGATATTTACCTGTTGATTTGAAAATTACAAAATAAGCAACTTTTAAAACTAATAAAAAAAAGTAATAACAATAACAATGCCAACATTCGGTCAGTTTTTAATAGCTCTAGGTAAGAGTTGCTCTGTTTAATGAGTAACCATGGCAACGTTGGTGTTACCCTACTAATGTCACTCCCCCCGGTCTATTAGAATCAAATAAACATAAGAAAATGTATTTTGTAATCTCAGTGTGAAACTCGCTTTACCTGGTTGATTTCTACCACTTCGGTTGAAGTTTCCTTCGGTGCGCCAGACAATTTCTCATTAGTCACGGCAGACTGCTTCAGAAACACTGAAGCCATTTTATGGCTTTGAATGCTTTAGCAAACTTGGGACTTTAGTTGGGTGTTTATTCTAGTAATGTTGCCAGTATGCCAACAGGAAGAGAAGCGGGCAGAAGGCTGGGAAAAGCCAACAGGCTTACAATTCAAACATGTTTCACCCTGAGCAACTGCACAGACATTTCTGCTGCCATTTGTACACTTTCTTCAGAGCTATGATGCCCAGTCTGGCCCGTGGTCCGCGCAAGACAAATATGCGCGCAGTTGCGCAAGGCGACGCATTTCCCAACCTTTCCCCTCTCTCTCTTCCTGTCTCCATACTGTCCTATCGTTCCGAACAAAAGGCAAACATCGTCCAAAAAAGAAAAACTATAATCCTCTTTTACTGTCTCTAATTGGTTTTGTAAATCCAAAACAGAATATTTCGTGCAGTGAAAACGAGATTCGTGTGGGTGCTGGTAACTCTGGAAAATGCTTGAACAGGGTTTTTAAAGGTTTGAAAAATGCTTGGATTTGAAATTACGTCCTACACCATAGTTTACCATTTAGCTAAAGATTTAAAATAACTCAGATGTGGGTGTAGAAGTACCGTATAATGGAGGAAGTGATGAAAACAATGGCTAAAACATGGAGCAAATCGTCGAGCAGCCACCTTTCAGCAGTCTTCCCAGCCTAAACCTTTTGAAGTCCGTGGCCTTTTTGCTTGTTTTCACTATTTATAAAATATGCTCTACTACGTTTTTTGTGGCAATTATGTAATTTTTTCAGAACAACCCCAGCGTCTCTTTTTACAAATATATTTTCATTACATTTCACAACAAACCTGAAATTGTACAAATATTGGGAAAAAAAACAGTTTTCATGTTTCATAACAAAAATCAAGTGTTGAGAAAAAATTTTAACTTTAAAATCCCTCATAAAGCAAAACAATGTGAAAAATTTATCACATTCTCTCCTAAACCTTGTTCCAAGTACTTTTTGTTCCATTGTGCTTTGTTTTGTGCAGGAATTTTGAGCCGTATCACAGGTCTTGTACTTACAAGGGTTATCTGTTCTTTTCACCACTAGATGGCATTTTTGGCACAGAATTGGTCTCAAAACTGTAAGAGATCACGCATTATATCTGATTTAAATCTGAGTTACCTTGCAAATTATGTGTCATAAGTCTTGTAATGTTTGTTTAAAACACACATTACAATGTCGAAACTAATAACATTTTTAAACCTGCACATTATATTTGAAGTCAAAATTTAACAATAGCTGGGTTGTGTTATTCCTACTTAAGTCAAAACAGACGCTGTAATGGGCACACGCACCGGTATGTGCTGGGACTTCTAAGAGTTAAGGAAGTGAGGCACCCCCCTTTATTGAATGGTAGGGAAAACTATAGCATACATAAACGTAACTGACTGTCGTTGTAGCGAGCTGGAAAAGCATGAAAATGCACCTTAAAAGTGCTAGAACCCTGTTTTAAAGACTCTATTATGTTTTATTTTTACAGCAGTTTAGATCACATCAATATCAGTGACAAGTATACAATGGGGGTAATTGAGGTCGCAATAATATCTAGGAGAAATAAAGTGAAACGCAGTTTTGTGTATAACCATGATTTGGGATTGGATCATTGTAGGTACTAGAACCAAAAGTGACAGCATCCGTTAAATGTCAGATGATCGTCCTCTTTTTGATGTTTGTTTCCGCCCTCAGCCTTTGAAGACTCTATCTAAAGAGCGGCCTTTACCGAACATCTTCAATCTGTACACGGTGCTGACGGTGCTGCTGCAGTTCGCTGTGCACTTCTGCAGTCTGGTCTATCTGTACCGAGGGGCGCAGAGCAGAAGCCCTCCCAGGTATAAAACAAGAGTCTTCTTTTAAATGATATTCACCACTACATTTCAAAGAATGCTCTGGTTGTGAGCTGACTCCCCTGTAAGTGAGTCACTAGTAGTTAATTATTATTGAACACAGAGGCGTCGTGTGTAGGCTAAAGATGAATTAAAATGACTTAAATCAATTATAAAACCTGTTTGTGTTAAGCTTTAAAAGCGTTTTTTAAAAGTGTTGCGGTAAAGTACTCTTAACATGAGTGTCAATGGGAATCTGCTCACTTCTGCCACCAGCCTCATGTGGCCAGTCTGGGAAATGCAGCATTAGTCACTTGCTGCTGCAAATCAGGAAAGAAAATTGAATCAATTAAAACTGACAGGGAAGGTTATTTTTTGGTTGATGTGGCTAGAAACTTCACTCAAACAAGGTTTAAATGGGAAAATATCAAAAGTGAGTAGAAATGCTTCTGGTCTTATCAGATTCAATGATCAAAAACAGTAGCCACCGTGCATTTATCTTTAGTATTTACCCCCAAATGTTTACTCTCTCTTTGTCTCGCAGGTCAGAGCAGTTTGTGGACCTGTACAAAGAGTTTGAGCCCAGCCTCATCAACAGCACAGTGTACATTATGTCTATGGCGATGCAGATGGCCACGTTTGCCATTAACTACAAGGTATTTCAACGTGGATTATTTTCTCTGCTTTTTTAGACCCTTTTTAACGTAACATTTCACCCTTTTTGTACATTGGAACTTCATTTGATCCTGGTTATTTAAAAAAAAAATAATAATAATGTATTTCTCAATTAAAATATTTTGTTATGACCCCAGGTTTATATTATTTTTTTAAATGTCTTTAAATAACTAGCCAAAATCAAGATCCACATCTGGCCTTCAAGATATTTTATATAGCTCTAAGATTATTGCTATTCCTGTGAAGTGCATCTGCGAAACCTCAGTGTGTGAGGCTGCATCACGTGAAAATGTCCTTTTCAAACACAATTGTAGCAAAAGACTGATCAGAATTGTGGATCTACACTCACCGGCCACTTTATTAGGTACACCTGTCCAACTGCTTGTTAACGCAAAGTTCTAACCAGCCAATCACATTAGAGCAAACGCAATGCATGTAGACAAGGTGAATAAGATCTGCTGCAGCTCAAACTGAGCAGCAGAATGGGAAGGAAAGGTGACGTTAAACCTCGCATGGTTGTTGCCAGATGGGCTGGTCTTGACTATTTCAGAAACTGCTGGATTCCTTGGATTTTCACGCATAACCATTTCTAGGATTTCCTGGAAAAAGAGGAAATGTTGAGGTCAGAGGAGAATAGCCAGACTGGTTCAAGCTTTTGGAAAATGCAACAGTATTTCAGGAAACAGAAGCTACAATTTGCTCCTTAAAACTGGGAAATAGAAGATTGGAAAAAATGTTGACTGGTCTGATGAATCTTGATTTCTGCTGCACCATTGGGCGCCAAGGCATAATAGGCATGGATCCACGCTGCCTTATATCAACAGTTCAGGCTGGTGGTGGTGGTGTAATGGTGTGGGGGATCTCATCTTGGCACACTCTGGGACCTAACTACTAACTGAGCACCCTCTCAGCACCACAGTCAACCTGAATGTTGTTGCTGACCATATCCACCCAAGTGACCATGTCGTAAAGTGTGCATTATCTCATTTCCTGAACATGACAATGAGTTCACTGTACTCAAATGACCTCTGCAAGCACCATATCTCAATCCACTAGAGCACCTTTTGGATGTGGTGGAATGGGAGATTTGTTAAATCTATGCCACAAAGGATTAAGGCCTTTCTGATGGCAAAAAAGGGAAGGTGTACCTAATAAAGTGGCCGGTGAGTGCATGTGACATTTCTGCTGGATATTGTTCTCTCAAAGGTTCTGTTAATAATATAACATTGTTTAATTCTCTGCTTTAAAGTAGTACTTTACAAAAACAGAAGAAACTATCGTTACACTTTGCAGTGATTTGTACTTGTTTGTTCGATTTGTACGTTCCAGGGTCATCCATTCATGGAGTCTCTCACTGAGAACCGGCCGCTCTTGTGGAGCATCGCTCTGTCAGGGCTGGCGATCATAGGACTGCTGACGGGATCGTCGCCCGAGTTCAATGAGCAGTTTGCCTTGGTGGAAATTCCCCCTGAGGTATGACCCGGCACCGTGCCACTCTTTCAAAGCTTCCGTGACACCGAGCTCACTATATAACTGGTTTATGGAAGGGATTGACTCTGGAGAACATTTGGTGACCGTTTAGTGTGGAGTCGCTTAGCTTGTAGATGAGACTAAACAAAACTATTTATAGTAATAGTCGTTTTATCATATTTTCCATCCCTTACACCAGGGGTATCAAACTCGTTTTCACCGAGGGCTACATCAGCATAATGGCTGTCCTCAAAGGGCCAGATGTAACTTATAAATGTAACTGAATGTAATGTAAAATAAATGTAACTACTCCTTAATGTTAAATAACTCATTATTTATAACTTATTCAAGTGACAATTCAGTTGCATAGAAACTATTCTATGCTTGTTGTTCTAATATAAATTCTTTTTGATTTTTGTCAGCTTATGAAAACCCACATAACTCCATTAATGAAGGAACAAACTGTCCAAGTGAATAAAGAAAAATAGCATTTTTGTCATTTGTTTGGCAAAAAAAAAGAAAAAACCCTCACAGACTGAAGACGATGCATTTCGATCATCATCTTTTATCATCAGGCTCCAGAAACAGATCACAGATAAACTATTAGCTCCGCCCATTTCACATCTTGAAATTTATTTAAGCGTGAGAAATCGGAGGTGTGGCATGAGAGATCACTCAAATGCAAGAGTCTTACATTCAATGTCAAAACTTTTAAGCTCCCGCGGGCCACATTAGATTACATGGCCCTAGAGTTTAACGTACACAGCAAAAAGTGGAGTGTTAAATTAACTCCCACAGAGTTGATTTCAACACTTTTTAAGAGTTTATATAGCTCCACACTCTTTAGAGTTAAATCAACACTTAGAAGATAGTTAACGCTTCAACACTATTCCAGAGTTTCTTCTCCGACTCAAAAAAAGTGTTAAATGAACACTACAAAAGATTTAGTAAATCAACACTGATCAGAATTAAATCTAATATTATAACAGAGATAAATATTTAACACTATGCTGGAGTGTCTGAATTACATTAAAAGGGACTTAAAAAAAAGTTGGGTTTAAATATTTAACACTATACCAAAATCAAACAATCAATTTACAAATAATTTTATTAAGAACTTTTTTATTTTTGCATCGCTTGCAGGGCAACATTACATTGTTGAAACATAAATTACATGTATTAAATTACATGTATGAATGAAATACAAATTTTCATTCTTGTTCACAGTGCAACAGTCAAATTAAAACATTACAAAAGAAGGTAGAATATATAAACTTTCATCGGCAACACTGTACAAGCTTTGAATATCAAACGGCTTATAAAATTTTACCTCTGACATTTTTAAAATGCACCTTTCCTTTGTTCGCACAACTCTGAATGCATGCAAATGTTCATTAAAATTCTCTGTGAACAGCTTGTCTACCAACAGATAAATGTGATTTTCAACCAAAAGTATATCACTAATTTGACAGAAGACTGGCAAATCATCGTGTATTGCACTGCAAATAACAAGTCCAGCTCTGTATTCCAGACCATCAACTTTAACCCAACTGGTTGAGAAAACATCTCTGGATGCGTTTATTTCAAGAATTTCAAAGTTTTCAACAGTCTCATCTCCAAGCGAAAATGATTTCACTGGTCCATACTCATTATTTTTGAGGTTAAAGGTTTCCCAATGATAAGCAATGGCCATCTGATGCTTTTTAGCAAACGATTTTGTAATGTTTTTAAAATTTTTAAAATAATTTTTTAAAATCTTATGTTTGGCCTCGAACCTCATAGACCACATATATAATAATGGGCCAATTTTTCTTATAGAAGACGGGTAATGAACCATGAAATGGTGCTTAGGTATCAAATTTTTATGTGGATACAAGTATTTAAATAGCTTGTGATGATCAGCAATCAAATTCTTCAAATAAACAGTCATGCCCTGTGTAACACAAGGTGAAAAAACTAAACTATATTCATTATTTGAAGTAATAACAGCAACAAACTCCAGTTTTTTTGCCCTGGAGGAACAATGTCGCCAAACAACAATGGGAGGTTTTTTACAAGACACATTGTCTGAATAGAATTTAATCCAATGCTATTCCCAGCACTCTCCAAAATAATCTTTGTGGGACGGTTTTTACGTTCTAAAAAGCCATAGTCAAATGAATAAACTCTGGAAAGCAAATCCTGTTCAGATATGAAGTTTTGTGTAAGATATCCAAAAAGCAATTTCATTTCATACTGAGCAACCCCCTCAAGAAGGTCGTGCATTATATCAAATGAATAGTTATTGCATACATGAAAATAATGTAACGTGTTGACTGAAGAATTGCTTTTTAAACCATACACTGACTTGAGTTGTGGGTTATCCTGGAGAGACTGGCAATGCTTGTCAAAAATTTCTCTTACACGAAGAACCACCTTAGGATCATCCTCACTGTAAACTGTTTGGCAATCATTCTTTTCAATTAAGCAAAGACGGCAAAAATAATGACTACTAAATGACTCATTAAAACCAAGAATTGTGTGCATCCCTAGATTATCTCCAGTGATCTGTGCAATTGTGCCATATATAGGCTCCTCACAAAATGGAAGACTTATTCCTTGGCTTTCCAGTTTCTTTATATCATTTATCAATGGTTTTAGTATAGCATCAAACCCATATTTCAGATCCTGTGTGTGAAAAAGTGATATCAAATGAATGTTCATTAAAACAGAATTAAATTTTGGGGACAAGTTTCTTAAAATAAAATAAAGGCAGCCAATTTTGTGAATTCCACGTTTGGAACCAAGGGGATTTGCAGTTTCAAAATCATCATAGTATATTTGAATTTGCAATGCATGTCTCGTTGTTGAAAATAATGGGTGGGATTTAAAATAACTTCCATCATAAAAATCTGCATAAGTGTCAGGCTCTGATGTAAACTCTTTTCTTAAAAGATCACAAATGTTTGAATTTCTGCACATGAATTTCAATGTTTCCAAAATTGGTACATATATAAAAGTGTCCTTTACTGGTACTTGATCATAGGTGCCAGTTTTCCGGTTTAGCCTGCTGTCATATCTTACTCCAAGGGTTATCTCTACTGGCTCAACAACTGCCCATTTATTTTTAAAATATTTATTTCGTTTCCACTCTGTATTTAGATTTGTGAATGGGTTTTCTAATTTTTCAAAACATTCATCGATCACAGATTTATATGGGTCACTTGTAGGTAAAGCAGAAAGCAGGCTTTGCTTTGCTTGTGAACGAAGGTCACCCGTTAGTTCCTCTAAATCACCAATAATTGTGGACACCAAACTGTTTGAAATCCCACTTCCTTGTAATTTTGCCACAATAGATTCACACAATTCTTTAGTTGAGTCTTTAGTAAACTCTGAACAACAGTTCTCAGAAGAAGAATTAGAACAAGCATAAAGTTGCTGGGTGTTATGGACCTCCAAGTCATCTACTTGAGATGTAGTTGCAACTAATTCACTTGGAGAAGTAACCGTTGAACTTGGAGTAATTCTTTGAACATTACTATGAAGAATATTAAGGTGCTTCCGAAAACCAGCATATGTTATAAACTGATGCCTACAACCTGGCTGAAAGCAAAACAACTTGAACTTTGGTCCAGGATAGTAACTATGTTCACCTCTTAAATGTGAAATCAAGTGTTGACTTGTGGAATGCGGTTTCTGACAAATAAAACAGATCAGCATTCTTTTAACAGAACAATGATTAGGCTTACGTTAAGATTACTGACTTGTTAAGCAGTCAAATCTCTGACTCTGGGAGATTCCTTCATTTTTCCCACATCAATGTTATAAACTGTGGTCTGCAGGAATGTGTAGAAGTTCACAAGTGCTCCATCGTAAGACAAATTAAAAACAAAATGTGCCTTGAAAAGTTCATCGAATGCCCCAAGTGAGCGGCTTGCCTGGCATGGGATGAGACGCTTATCCAAGATGATGTAGAAGCTGTCTATCTTGCTTTTCTGACGTCCAACAGCCAGTAGGTATGGATGCTTACGCTGGTTATTGTTGAGATGCTCCTCCAAACTGCAGCACGACTAGGGTTCAAAGGCAAAACATTAAAACATCACCTGACTTGTTATTAACAGATAGGAAAGCACATAGAAATGAAACTTTAATTTCACCCACTTTTGAGCAAATTTTGAGTCATTTACAAACAGCTAAATAGTTGAAATTATTATGAGGTTATTACCTTATGAAAAACTACAAGTCTTCCAACAGCATCACATGCACTGATTTTTGGAGACTTTGGTCCTCCTGGTGGTGGTGGAAGCAAATGTATTAACAACAGAAGGGATGCCATTTCTTGGTCATAAACTGAAGAAAGATAAACATACAGATTAGTTTCCCACACAAGAAAACTTTCATTTTACTAATCCAAAAAGTAGTAACTATAATTGCAAATAAAACAAAAAGTGAACTTCAACTTACTTCTCGTCTCATCAAAATCACTTTCTTGAAGATCTTCTGCTGATAACAGCAACTGATTTATCTCTGGCGTTGAAGTGAGCAGCTTTGCCTCTTGAATGACATTTGGCCTGAAGAACATATCCCACTTTTGAAGCAGCATGGACGATGTCAAAGTTCTCAGCTAAAAACAATTTTTTAATCAAATACATTATAAGAATGCACATCAAATTTAAAAGGCTCTATTTTTAACATGCTTCATAATGTATTCTCTTAAATAAATATAACATATGCAATGAGTAAGTGAGAGTATACATACCTCTTTCATTAAATTGCATGAAATCAAATCGACCATCAACACAATCCACCTTTACATATTTCTGCTGTTGGCAGAGTTTGACCTGGACCAGCATTTTAACTATGGTAAACACACAAACTTTGTTAGATGATATTAGGTCATGCTGACAAATAATAAAAACGTTACAAAGCAAGTTTTGATTTTTAAACTTTAAAAGTATCGTTAGTAAAACAGACTCACCCTTGTCAATCAATCCAACACGGGGCTGCAGGCATATAATTATATAAAGCTGCACCACACGTCTACGAGAGAGATATGATTTAATATTAGTCTTTAAACTTTCATTTTTAACGTATATCTCGACATTATCTTGCATACATCCATTGTCTGTTCAAGCACATTTAGCTGTTCAAGCACATGTAACGTTAGCATTAAAGTTCTCACTTTCTTGGGCTTGTTTCTGACCGTTTTCTTAAGTGTGTGCACAATGGCGCTACCTTAAGGCGTGTATCAGCTTTGGCGCGCTATCTTGCTTTATAAACCTAAAAACGGCCTAAAAATGTCCAAACTCGCTATTAATATACAATATACCCACTTACTTTAAAATACACGTTAAAACCAATGGTTAATAGCCTTAAACAAAAAAATATAAATTATGTATAAAACATGTTTTTCTGTTTTCATAATTTGTCTGCGTCGTCATGTTACCAGTCGGGCTAGCAAATTAGCAGACAATAAAGCTCACGTGTACGTGAAGCATGTACAACGTAAATGATTCCTGGATATTGGTAACTTTTTTATAAATCAATTAAAACGGATCAAATGAAATTAGCCTTCACATTTTGATATTTAATATATCATTTTGAGTTTTCTTTACAAAACTATAAACGAGTGTAGCATATTAAATTGCACCACGGTAAACCCCCGACATTAAAAAGACGTTGAAAACATATTCTGCATGACCTGTACACATGTTAAGTCGTTTATAGTGCTATTAAAATCATAGTATTGAAAATATACATATAATTTCCTTTTACTTACCGTTTAGTTTGCAGGACACGTGGATAATGGCGACGAGACGAGTCCTCCTTGTCCAAACATGGAACTCAAGTGATAGGGCGGAGTTTAATTACATCTCTAATGAGTTAGATTAACCCGGTCATAATTAACTCTGTGAATTAACCTCAACTCTGAGCAATAATTTACTCTCAGTGGGTTAAAATTACTCTTTAAATGTTAAATTCAACTCAGAAATGTTTAACACTGATTTTTTAACTCTCCAATTTTTGCTGTGTATTACACTAGACTGTACATAGAACTGTAAACCATATTATTTGTTTTTAGTTGTAACTAAACCAATCAAGTGCAATTTTATAAGCTGTACTTCTGCATAGGTAGGTAGTAAAAAACATTATTAAATTATTACCTCGGTGCCATGCAGGCGCTATAAGGAAAGCTTGACCACAGCAACTAATTGCTACATTTACCCAATGGTAGATCAAGTCAAGAATATATTTTATTCAACACTGGGGAATAAAACAGACCCGACGCCATAAGAATGGCAGGTCACAACAGACAAAATCCATGCTCTGAGTCAGAACCCATGCAGAGTAAGCAGTAAGCATATTTAACTGTGTCAAACAGTGTTGTGTGAGTTTTTCCATTCCATCTAAATGTGTCAGTATTACATTTGCATCAATGAACTGTTGCTTGACTTGTTTGCGCTGTGCAAACTGCCCTTTAACTATCACTGAGCTGAAATTGAAACATTCAGATCAGTTTAGTTTGATTTTGAAATGGCAACCTACACAGTATGCAAATATCTTTACTTTAAATCCCTCAGTGAACTTTTTTCTTCTCTTTATTCGGCAAGATCTTCCTGATGAGTCAAATTTACATTTGTTAGCACAGCCTGTCCACTGGGCGCTGTTATGAAATTTATGCATTTTGACTTACATTTATGCACTCAACTGAATATGGGAGAGATGTCGGATTAAATGGTAGCCTTACATCTTTGCAACAAGCTTAAAAGGTGTCAGATCTTGTCATTTTGGACCACTTTACATTTGGATTCCTTTACACAGTCTTTTCCATCCTGCTTTCCCATTTGATTTATATTCCGTTAGGAGCTACATAACATGATTTTGTTGATCTAATTCACTACATTGCACCATATGGAAATAGTGTGGTATGACTGATGTTTTGTTGTTAAATAACGTGAAAAGCCATTATGTAACAATTGAGAGATGAATGAAGATGTTAATAGGCTGTTTTCTCCAGTTTTACGGCTGGCAATTTGAAATGTACAATCTGTTTCATAGTGTTTTAAAGCATCTATTCTGTGGTAATGAATAAAGGTTTTCAGGTTCAGAGAACTGCTTTAGATCAGCAGGGGTTCCTTATTGATCACAGATCAGAGTGAATAGATAGTGGACAGAGCTTTGGTTTGATCTTTCTCTCGACCATTAATTCCAACAGTTTAGCTGTCATAAGAAGATTCTATGCTTTGATACAGAGGTTCTATGTTTAATGTCTAGTTTTCATTTGTCTCATGAAATAAGAGCTTAAATCTAATGCTTGTACTTAAAACATAGTGTGTTATGTTTACTAGACCTTTTTTTTTATTATTGAATTTAATATGTGAAAAAAAAACCATTAGATTCACAGTACATGTCCATCTCCTCTAGTTTATTCTTTTGTGGCTGACTAAAGTCTGACTCCCCCTATATGCTGGCTACTAATATAAGTTCTTATGCTATGCAGTTGTGTCATGCAATGTAAAATCAGAATTTTTGAAAGACTTTTTGAAAAATTAATTGAACCACATAACTTTTTCACTGGGACATCTTTAAATTATTGAATAGATATCAGGTTATTATGGATGTGTATTTTATTAAAGAAGGCCTTAAGGAGGAAGATGTTTTCCATGTGCATTGAGAATTCTTAATTTTCTCTTACACAGACTTTATAATATTAGTTCTGAGAATACACTCAATCAGTTTTAGGTATTTCCTTCTTCAAACCAACGTTTATATATAAGAGTGCAAGGAGATTACTCATAAAGCAAGAACCCCAAGAACTCTGGCTCTTTGTAATGGCTGCTCATGTTTCCATCCTCTCTGAATATGACATTCTGCAGCTTTGGGAAGGGCTGATCTGTTCATAATACATACTCTTTGTTCATCATTACTGCAAAAATGCTTTCTTGAAACAAAAACAAAGCTAAGCCCTTCCTAGATCAAGCCAAAAAATCTCCAAACAGAGTAAGCAAATTTGTCTTGAATCAGCAAAAATGTCTAGCTGACAACAAATGCTGATGGATCGTAAAAAGACAAAAACTCTCAAAACAAGTGTTTTCAAGCTTTTTTGAGAGTGAAACTGCTTTGAAACCAGAATATTTGTGTGTATTAAAACAAGTGTATCTCAGTAACGTCTAGGTTACTTTCGTAACCCGCGTTCCCTGAAGGAGGGAACGCAGACGATGTCGATGTCTCGACTATTAATCAATTTATCAGCTGCTCTATAAGAGCAGAGAGTAGCTCTACACTCATTCTGCTTTCATCCGAGGAGCCGAAACTACTTACCTCTATGGCACCTCAGATCAGCGACTTGAGGTACATGGCCTCCTTCACGGAACGCGGGTTACGAAAGTAACCTAGACATTCCCTTTCAGTCGAGACGTAGACGATGTTGATGTCTTGACTATGGGAACCCCCTTTTAAAGGGCCATGCCTCAGTCCATCCAGCCAGACCGACTCTAAACTGTGAAGGATAGGTGTCAGTCAGGCGCCTGACCGGGAACTCCTTCTGCCCCTTTGGCCCGGACCAAGTCTATTAGTGGGGTAAGTTGCATAGCAACCAGCAGGAGTGCGCCCCTGATGTGGAACAGGGGCGTGCGGATACTTTCATCGAGACCTGAAGAGGGCTTCCAGCAAGCAAGAATGTACTCGCCTGCCCTCATCGGTACTGGAGTTGGTGATGAGGGAACGAATGTTCGACAAATCCATGGGGATGTGCATCCACGGGTATTACCCCCAACTGTGCCTACGGGTTGCTGCCACCACTCAGTACTGCAGAAGACACAGCGCCGACATTGAGGCAGTAGTGCCTGACCAAGGTTTGGGGTGTCGACCAGCCCGCAGCTCTACAGGATCCTCTGGTTGATTTTTAGCTTTCAGCTCCAATTCCTTAAGCTTGATTTCTTTCTCGGCCTCTATTTCTAATTTCTTTATTTCAAGCCTTAGTTTAAACTCAGCCTGTCTTTGTTCAGCCTGTAAAGCAACTTCACGTTGTAGCCTCGCTACTTTAGCTTTCAGCTTGACTACAGTTCCTTCATCTACTGAGGAGGGAGATAAAGGTTCTACAAGAGGAACATCAGGCGTAACTTTAGCTTCCTCTGAATCATCAAAGTCCACCGCATCTGGTTCATAAGAAGCCTCTGCAATCTCTTCACTAGGCTTACTTGACACTTCTAAAATTTCCATCCCCTCCAACCCTTGGATAACAGCAGCCCTAATTTCCCCCTTTGTCTTCTGTCTGGACACAGAAATTCCAAAATGCTCTGCTATGGCAAGTAAATCATTTTTCCTGCATTGCTCTAGCTGTTCCAGTGAAGGGGAACTTACAAAATCCTCTAAATCAAAAATAGCCATTAGACCCAGACCTCTAACTGGAGTTGTCAAAAGCTAATTTTTGGAATAGATAAACTGTAACTTTCTAATGAATCTCTCTGTTTATTCAAAACTGACCAATACTGTGTTATGTCTGGAATAAAACTATTCAGTTAATTAATTTTCCTAAACAGTAAATATCCCAGATGAGCCCCCATTAAATGTTATGCCCCTAATCCTCAGTTAAAAGATTGGCTCACAGGGGGCACATTGAATTATATGGTCAGTTTGAACAAAAAGAAAGAAACAGATTGGGACCAAGTAAGTTGAATAAATACAATTTATTTTACAGCAACGAAAAATGCCAATTACCAGAGTTCACAAAAAAATCATTCAATAGAGAGCAAATTTGAGATATTTAATTCCCCAGGACTCCGGGAGAGGGGAAAAAAACAAACAGTGAAATAGCGCCAAAATAAATAAAAGCTCCTTAACTGAAACTCCAACCACTTACCTAAACTATAACAAAACCCGGAATCTTCAACGACACAGCGCTCTAAATAACCTTCACTGTCTAAATCAAAATAAAACCACGGGCGCTATTTCACCCCTACCTAGTGTGTTTAACATAAATTGAACTATGTATGGTGCATTTGAAACTAACTAATAACAACTAAATCCACTTAAGCATATAAAAGAAAATTCATAAAGCAAATTCTCACAAAGCCTATAAAGAAGACTCGCTCTAAAGCCAAGACTCTCTCTCTCTCTCTCTCTCTCCCTCCCTCCCTCCCTCCCTCTCTCTCTCTCTCTCTCTTGCAGGGGTCCCCCTCTGGCTCTTGGCCGGAGTTTTGGACCGTGGCGGAGGGCACTCTCTTTGGCGTCTGGCAGGTGGAGGGGGCTCCACACCGAGCGTAGTGGAACCATGAGCGTCCACGGTGATGCCAAAGAGGCCATCTGGGGAAATAGGCACGTCATGGAACCTGTTACGGTCCTCAGTGAGCATTCATGACTCTTCCAACCAAAGATGGTGTTCCTGGACTAAGAGTTTGGACATCGTGTGGCCAATACTCTGCGCTGCGGATTTCGTGGCCTGAAGGGCGAGATCCGTAGCCGATCGAAAGTCTTGTAAAGACACTCTGCCGCCACCACTCTGGTGCATGTCACGGAGGACTTTGGCCTAGTAGACCTGGAAAGTCGCCATGGCATGCAGTTTAGCTGCAGCTTGACCCGCCGCCGAGTAAGCCTTCGTCGTTACTTCGGGCTCCAGTTCAGTTACGACCCTGGAGGGTGGTAAATCTGAAACTGAAGAAAGCGCCCCTTCCGATGCTGCGATGGATAGCAGATCATCTATAGGGTCATACTGAGAAGCTGGTGAAGCCGGAGCAACACCGGAATGCTCAGCATGCCAGACGGGACACACATCCGGGGCACAGGGATGATGCGAGGGGTCACCTAAGGTCACTTGCCCTGTGCCGCCGGCTGAGGCCTCGGATGACCCAGCCCGAGTAAGCGGAGCGCCAGAAGCCGAAGCCTCTGTGTCCTTTTCCTCAAAGAAGGATCTCCTCAGTGTGCGGCTCGGCAGAGCGTTGCAGTGCAAACACTCACGCCTCATGAGTGCAATGCAAGCGTGTTTGAAGCCCAAACACTCCACACATCGCTCGTGACCGTCCTTCGATGAGATAAATCCACCGCAGCCAGGAGAGATTTTGTCCATCGTCTGGAAAAACGGACGTAACAGGTCAAAAATGCTGTATCGAACATTGACAGGCCCTTGCTGGGAATGAGAGGTGCAGCAATAAAATGGCGTAGCTATCTGGGCTAGCAGCAGCACATCAAGCGCAGAGGTAAGCAACCTTCTGATATTTCAGCATGTGTATAGAGTGTCGAATTCAGAGGTCTAACCACCATTCACTCTGAGAAGGAAAAGCAGAATGAGTTTAGAGCTACTCTCTGCTCTTATAGAGCAGCTGATTAATTGATTAATCATCTCCACTCGCAAATCAATTTGCCGTTAAACATTCGGCCCCACTTCTCCCAAGGTCGGGCTCCTCCCATAGTCGAGACATCGACATCGTCTGCGTCTCGACTGAAAGGGAACATATGTCGAAGGATCGGCATTGGGAACGATCTCTCTTGGGAGCATGGACCAAATATATGATGAGCAAATTGATTTGCAGGCATAGATGATTGGCAATCAGCCAGGTAAAAGAACCGGGCACAACCTAAGCTTTTATCTCATATCAAATGGGTGAGTTTCCATCCTACTTCAATGCTTTAATAATAGTATCAGAAGGTTGCTTTCCTCTATCATTTCGGACTAGCTTTGCCTCCGTACTGCTGGACCACAGCATTGGAGATCCTATTTCGAGAAGTAGCCACCCATGCTCCAGCATCTAGCGAGTCCAAGACTAGGCTTAGCTTCTTTGTAGCTTTGCATGATTTTATAGGTTGAGCAACATCAGGTGATTCCTGGTGCCATCCCCATTAATCAAGGGTGCAACTCCCAGCAGCTCTTCATATGCTTCGAAGGCCTCCGCATGGGGTCTGTGGGCTCTAAGCAGCAGTTAGCCCACTGATGGTTGTAGCAATCCAGTTTGATTATCAGGTGTGTGGGACACCCTTCCCTCTCTAACTGAGGGCCCATTCCATGTGTGTCATTGCCGCCTCATGGACCTTGGCCTGAGGGGGTCCCACTCACCAACTTATGTAGAGCTGCAAGCTGTTCAACACCCATATCCTTCATCAAGTTCTACCTTGATGTAGGCTCTGTTTCCTCTGCAGTACTGGGTGTTGGCAGTTATCCTCAATCAACAGTGTGAGTGTGGCTTGCAGTGCCTTTCTCTCACTGGAGAGCTCACTTTATTTGACTCACTTTTTTTTATTCCTCCTCCCTTTTGGCATTTGACTGAGCAGAGTGGTCAGCTCTGCCAGGTACTATTTGAGATTTTTTCATAAGGGGCTGATTGCTACAGAATTAGGGTCTGGATTCAGGGGTTCCTATCTAGGTGCCTCTTTTCTGAGTAGACCATACAACTCCTACCTTTGTATGACCCCTTTTCCTTTACCCCTATCTCCTTGGTGGGAAACAATGGTTCTTCCATCCCTGCCAAATGTATTTTTCACAGGATGATGATTTGCAGGTAGCCTTTCTTAAGGCCTCAATGTGGTCTTTAAGCACCCCTCTCCACAGGGCAAAGGGGTGCTCTCCTTCTGGTCGCTTCCTCCCTCAACTGAGGACAGCTAACGTGACTTCCCCATGAATTCTGTGGAGGGCCAGAAGGAGATCCCATTCAGGTGTTTGCGATTGTGATTGATACTAACTGTGTGTGGGTTACTAGATAATTCTTACAAAAAGAAAATGTAAAATTTTTTTACCTAATTTGAAGCATTTTTCAGTTTTGCTTAGATGGCAGTGAGGAAAGCTCAAAAACCATTTAGTTACAGACCTGAAAGATAGGACTTTTCATATCACATTATTATGTTTAGTATCAAGAGGTGGGCTTCCACAATCACTTTGGAACTTGGCTTTCAGAAAACAAGGTATTATTTACAGTGGTTGAGAAATATGGAAAATTAAAAGTATGGTTGAATGGAACTCATCAATGTGGATTAATTCTCTGTTTGAGTAAAGATTTAGATCTATGTACTGGGTCAAAAGGTTAAGAGGAAATCTGCCAGAGGACCTTATATGGGAAACCCCACCACAGAAACTTTCTGACCGGAAAAAGAACTTTTTAAGCAGTGGACATTTGAGATTTAGAGGGAGATATCCGATGCAACACGTAGACCCCTGGCATCTGATGAGAAACCTTTATTGCTAGACTTCAAGAACTTCTATATAGATTTCCAAAGGTTTCATTCCACCACACCTTCTTTGTTATGCATTTAAGAAAAGCAGTTCAAATGTGTGCCATGAACCCAACGAAGAAAAGAGATAAATATAATTTCTTTTCATTAATTGAATCTTTTGTTTATTGAATCTTTTTTTTTAATGCTGATTCTTAATGCTTCATAAGACCCAAACATTGCTCAGGTGGGTTTTTTTTTTACAGTGACTTCAACTTTCTCCATGGAATATGAATTCAAATCACACATTATATAACTACTGTCAAAAGTCAGTTAATAAAAAGAAATTATAGCACTGGTAATTAAAAAATGACATGCTTGCCACATTCAGTCACACAAGACAGAACATCCTATTCACTGCATAATATAAACTCATTTACCTCTATAGAATTAGTACAATAATATTAATTAGTCTATAAGCCTCAGGGGAAACCTGAACACAAGCTTAATAGTTGCTAAGAGTACCAGGCAAAGCTTGATCTTTGTGTAAGACAGAGTAGATTGTGAGAGTGAGAAGCTTGACCCATGTAAACGGCCCTGGGATCTGTTCAGATCCACAGGCTTTATGATTCTCCTGTCAGATGTCAGCACTGGACTTTCACTCAGGGCCAGCCTTTCAAAATCCTGTTTTTCTCAAATAACCCAACTCACAAAAATGTTGTTGCAATTCTCACAAACCTATAATTGATAAACAAAATTGATTCTTAGCATTGGTTATAACCTCTGGTAGTGCACAACTAAGAGGTCAAGGGTATCATTTGTAAAAGACTGTGTAGAATACTGACTAAAACTAAACGTATGACAGAAAAGTCAAATTTGTGTGTGCAACAAAAAAAAATCTGATTTGGTAAACCATTCATATGCACACCTGCAAGCAATCTTTCTTTGATAAATCATAGATGGGACGCAAGTGTGAGGAATTCAGTGCGTATGAGTTTCCGTCCCAAACACACCTCGTCCACATCATCTACAGTCAATATAAAGTAGCTCATGAATATTCATGTATGGTTAGACAAGCATTTCCTGACGATGTTTGGAGTTGTCCAAGAGAACTGCTCTCAGGAATCTGAATCAGCTTATTATCCACACATCGACATTGCCATCTTTTTATCACCTTGTCAACTTAACATAATTAGTATTACCTTAATAAACAATATAATGTTTTTTGTAGTTTTTTTTTTTTTTGTGGTATTTTCTAGTACTTTGACGTCAAGTTGTTTTTATGAATCAGAAATATTCGGAAAAAGAGGAGTATGCACTTTTTGGGCCAGTTTTGTTCATACGCAACATTTATAAATGAGGCCCCAGGTCTTTTGAAAGTAACTTTATACATTTATTTAAATATAATTTGTAGGTTTCAAAAAATTTAATTTGTAGCTTTGATATTTTGGTTGTAAATGAGCATCACAAGAGTTATGACACATGATTCTGAATTTCTGCACTAAAAAAATACAATTTAATACTGTATTGTTTTTTGTGTATAATTTCAGGTTTGTTAGGGACTTATTGTGTAATGTACTGAAAAAAAATATTTGAGATATGTTCCAAAAATGTTTTAAAGGTAATTTATGAGAGCAAATTGTAAAGTAGTAAAAGCCAAAAAGGCCACGGACTTCTAAGGGTTAACTACAATTATGAGAACATTACTTTCTCAGTGCAAACATATAATGAATGCAAGAAATCTTTCAAAGGCAGTATGAAACCCATAACAGAAAGTTGTTTTAGAAAGAACAAGGTCAGATTTAATTTCACCTTGACTTCAATGTTAAATCAAGGCAGCTAAATTAGCAAGAGCATAGACATAGCTCATATAATTAAGCTGAGGATTCTGGTTGGGTTATTGTTTTCAAAGAATTTAAACTCTACTTTATGTACAACAGAAACATGTGTTAATTACAAAACAAATCATTATTATAATTTTTTTAATTCTGTTTGTGAAAGGAAAAAGAACGTTATCAAAAGAAGCTGAAATTATAACAAAAAACAAGTGCTGAAAGTGTGTTTTTTTCCGCTTCTTTAGATTATTTAGACTAAATCCATTATTCATAGTTTACTAACAAACAAATAAAGTTTGGGCATCCCTGTACATTGTCCTGACTTTCGTTTATAAATCATTGGTTTTCTGAATTGGTACCTTATTAATGTGTGTTCTGTGTGCAGAGAACAAAGCACTCACCTCTCGCTTGGTATGCTCCAACCAAGATGGCACTGTAAAAGAGAGCCTCTGAGAACACACCACTATCCTAGTGATTCACTTCCTGGTGTTTCATAGTGCTTTTGCCTTCTGCCTCAGTGAACGTTTTCAGTATTGCTCAGCCACCAGAGAAGAGCCATACTTACCTGCAACCGCTCGGCTTGCTGTGTGTACCTTGGACTGCCATCTTATAAGGACTTCACTTCTCGTATTGCTAGCAGGTTTTGACCTCGAGCCACCTTTTGTAAATATTCTTCTGTCACTATTTGGAATCACTGTCTGCTGTAATATAGACTTTATTCTTTATTTGTTGGTCTGTGCACTTCCCCTTGTGCTATCCCTTCCCTCGTCTGTGTTGCTTCTGCTCCCAAGCAGGGCTCATGCCCACAGAGACAAAAACAGTGATTTCAGAAGTGAAAAAAAAAAAAAAACTAAATTACTTGAATACCAAAAATGTTTTTTTTTTTGTTTTTTTTTTTTTAAAAAAGGGAAAATCGAAAGAGTAAAGGTGGTGTGCAAAAAGCAAGAATTAAAATGAGGAAAGCTCTGGAAACAAACATAGACACACGTGCACAAAGTGCTAACTTTTTTACATAAATTTTTTACATTGACTTTTTTACATAAATGTAAAAAAGTCAATGAATTTGGTGCATGATATAACTGGAAAATGTGTTTTGTAACCCTTCAGTCAGAAATGCAATCCAAAACCAACAACCGGCCATAAGCCCACCAGTCCAGAGTGGCCATCGCTCACAGAGTGAACATTATTAGAATGATTATAATGAAGAATATGGTGTAGAATTGCTCTATATGAAAAGTTTCCTGAGATCAAAGATGATTCAGCGCTGTATTCATGAAACTGCCTTTGTAGAAAGGAGAAATTTTGTTGAGCCATTATAAGTATGGCCATTTTTAAAATGATATTTGCAAACAAGAAACATTCCAGTATAAAATTATTCTATGCCCAAACTACAATAGTGACCTGTTATAACTTATAAATAAAAGTAACATAGTAATTACACAAAGCCTACTATAGAAATGCGATATGGTAAAAATATCCTCTATATTTTGTAGTTAAAATATCAATTTGTTAACCCCCCCCCCCAACCTATAAAATGTGCTAAAGCCTTACATACTGTGTTATTAATTTGTATTAGTATTTTTATTTCAGCACCTCAGCAGCAGAACCCTAAAACACAACTTAGGAAGAAGACAGTTGATTGTATTGTAAAGAATACTGTTGGAGATGTGAAATAAATCTACATTTATCTGAAGCAGCCCTTTTCTTGAGCTGAATTGGAAAAAAATGAGAGAAATAGACAAAATTCCAATGATTTAAAGGGGCTATTTTGCAAAATTTAAGTTTTTGTCCCAATTATAACTTTCAAAATGCAATGTTTATCATAAAACAGCGTCTCTTAAATGCAGAGTTTACCCCAGTTTCCCCAATGCCCCCTTCTCTATGAAGGTTGTCTGGCAATTTAAAGTAAAGTTGTTCCGATTCCGATACCAGTATTGAAAATGCTCCCGATACCACAAAAAAATCCGGCATCGGTATCGGCGAGTATTTGAGTCCACGTACCGATCCGATACCATTTTCATAAACATATCCTAGTTATGCCCGCTAGCTTTGCTTATCGCTGCAAAGCGGAAATCAATTCTTCTTCGCTGCACAGGAACGTAAACACAGGAAGTTGTGTCGTGTTGCCACAAGCAACCAAGGAGAAGGACAAGCCGCGTCAGACGCAACAAACATTGGAAGCTTCATTCAAACAAAGAGAAAAGTTTACACAAGACATCCAACGAGCAATAAAGATAACCGACAAGATTACAGAGTTTATTGTACTGGATGACCAGTCACTGTCAGTGGTCGAAAACGTGGGCTTTTGCCACTTAATTTAACATTTGGAGCCCCGGTACAGTTTGCGTGGTCGCAAATATATCTCCGAAACAGCGCTCCCCTCAGATACAGATCCCCTCAAACGGCACCTTGCTCGGGAGAGCCAGGACACTGCTATAAAAACAATGAAAAACACTCTTCTTGAGGCCGTCAAGAAACGATTCACAACCATTGAGGAAGAGCCCTTGTATGCAGTTGCCACTCTCTTGTATCCACATTTCAAAGATCGTGTATGTCTATTAATTTTTTTTCATGTCCATATTGATTATTGTCATTGCCATATTGAGTATATCTGAAGCACAGCATAAAATAATTTATTTTAAATTATAAAATGCATAAAATGTCAATTAATACAGGGCTAGTAGTATCTACAGCTGTATATACAGATACACACCCAGGTATCGGATCAGTACTCGGTATCGGCCGATACCCTGAGCCCAGGTATCGGATTGGTACTCGGTATCGGCCGATACCCTGAGCCCAGGTATCGGGATCTGGAGGGGAAAAATGGCATCGGAACATCTCTAATTTAAAGCATGTCCTTAATGAGGGAACAGCTGTAAAACGTGGTAACAAAAAAAAATATTTTAAACAAGAGCAGCGCACTATTGTAGACTTAGCATGTAAGGTTATAATTACACAATCTCAATAATAATAGGTTGTGATCTAAAGTGGGCAAATGTGAGGCATGAAACTCCAGGCCTGAAACGAACTCCCACGTCTGACCTGATTGCAAACATTGTTTCTTGAGCTGACAGCATCCAGTGTTCAGCTCCAATGTGTCCTTTAAGGTCAGGATCAAAGAACACACGTCAGCAGCAAGTGAGCAAAGCCTCAGTGTCTGTTCAGAGTCCAGGCGAGAGCAGCCTCCAGCTGGAGCAGAGCTGGCATCAGGTTTGATGAACATGCACTGCATAAAGTCTGTCAATGTAACTGTATGATACTGTACAAGTCTACAGAATAAAATGGTACTTTAACTGTTGAATTCACATAGGAAATCAGTTATTCATTTAAACTATCTTTTTACTGCGATTGACTGGCGACCTGTCCAGGGTGTACCCCACCTCTCGCCCAATGTGCGCCAGGATAGGCAGCAGTAGACCCCATGACACCGAAAGGGAATTTGCAGGAAGGAAATTAATGAATTATTAACTCAAAATTCTCAAATTTCCCATGAGTGCTCAGAGTCCATGTCTGAACAAATCTATCTAGCAGCCTACAGTGTCCGCTACCTAGTACCACCTAGTTGCAACATGGGATATCCAATTTTCTTCAGTTTCATACTGCAATTTCACAGTGTTTGAAGTACATGAACCTTAGAACATGTATTTAAGTAAATTTATGTACCAAGACCTTCGAGTTTCCAAAAGTCGACAGGAAGTCAGTTATTTTTTAAGTGCACTTTAAAAAACTCCTCCTTGAGAACTCTGGCAGTCTCATCTAAAGGCCTCTGCAATGTGAAATTGTATCCTCTAAATTTTAGCAGTCAATGGTGACAGTTTTAGTGACATCTGTATGGACTCTTTCAGCACATCCATACATCTCGTCTTTGACATCCTCTTGACCTCTTGTCTGGCATCTCCATCTCCAACATCCTTCTACCAATATAACCACTATCCCTCCTCTGCACATGTCCAAACCATCTCAATCTGGCCTCTCTGACTTTGTCTCCAAAACAACCAACCTGAGCTGTCCCTCTGATGTGCTCGCTCCTAATCTTGTCCATCCTCGTCACTCCTAAACTGAACCTCAACATCCTCATCTCTGCTACTTCCATCTCTGCCTCTTGTCTCTTCTTCACTGCCACAGTCTCCAACCCATACATCATAGCTGGTCTCACTACTGTTCTGTAAACCTTTCCTTTGATTCTTGGTGACACTCTTCTGTCACACAACACCCCTGACACTTTTCTCCATCCACTCCAACCTGCCTGCACTCGTCTCTTCACCTCTTTTCCACACTCCCCTTCACACTGGACTGTTGACCCCAAGTACCTAAACTCCTGCACCTTCTTGACCTCAGCCCCCTGTAACCTCACTGTTCTACTCCCCTCTCTCTCGTTCAAACACATGTATTCTGTCTTACTGCGACTGACTTTCATTCCTCTTCTTTCTAAAGCAGACCTCCAACTTTCCAGGTGTTCCTCCACCTGCTCTCTCCTCTCACTACAGATCACAATGTCATCTGCAAACATCATTGTCCACGGAGATTCCTGCCTGACCTCATCTGTTAACCTGTCCATCACCATAGCAAACAAGAACGGACTCAAAGCTGATCCTTGATGTAGCCCCACCTCCACCTTGAACTCCTTGTCTGACCTACTGCACATCTCACTGCTGTCTTACTTCTCTCATACATATCCTGAACTACTCTGACGTACTTCTCTGCCACTCCTAAAATCCTCATACAGGACCATAGCTCCTCTCTCTGCAACTGTCATACGCTTAATAGTGGCCACAAGGAATATGTGATTTTCTTCTTTTTTTATACTGCTCTTTCAAACTGTTTTTGAATAAAACATTTGAAATTTGGATGAATGTAAGGGTCCAAGCCCTACAATAGAAGTCTAATGGAGTGAGTTTCCATAACCAACAGGAAGTTAATTATTTTATATATTAAAAAAATAAATAAAAATTGCTCTTTTGCACATCTCATACTTTAATGACCTTCTAGAGATTGTTAACTTGCAAAGCTTTTTTTTTTTTACTTTGTTAACCTAAGTATGCACACTGGCCGCCAAAATTGACATTTCGTTATAAAGAGGAAGTCGTTACAGTGTCTACTTTACAATTCTCAGCCATACAATGTCTATTTGGTTCTAAATTTACCAACTTTCCTAACAGTCCATGTCTGAACACATATAAAATGAAGGTTACAGGAAATAAGGGTTTTTTTTTTTTTTTTTCATTTTTGACATATGTGAAGAATCTTGGCCAAAACAATTCCGGAAAATATTTAGACTCATTGGCAGCGCCTGGGGCTCATGACACTTTGAGATGTGGTTTTCATTATTTAATTTGCTTTATTTTTCAATACTTTTAACAAGGATTTTAACAAGGATAACAAAAAAGGATTGGTCGTAGAGCATAGTGTAACAAACTGGCCACCAGAGGTGCTTGACCCCTTTCATCACTGCTCACAGCTTTAATTTTATCTTTACCACTATACATTTGTTTATAACAACATATAACTGTCTAGGTAACACGTTTAAACCACACAAACGTTTTATCAGCAACTGCTGCCACTGTTTATCATGCATTTTATTTATAATGTATTCAAAACACTTACAAACTGACAAATGCTTGCAGTAATTTTACCTCAAAAGAGGATCTCTTTAGCATTTAGTTATTCTCATTCTCTGTAACTTGCCACAAAGGGGCAAGGGCAGTTTCAAACTACTGTAAAATACTCAAAAAATCATTTTATTTTCCATTTTAAAACACTTATAACTTCATACCAGTGTGTTCTCTTTGTCCACAATTAATTAAGTTATGTTTGTCTTAGCAGTACTATGAATAATGGTCTCAGATTGGAGAACAGCAACCAGTGTTAAGAGTTCATCACCAGGTAGCAAACAATCAGAAGAGGATTTCTTGTCTGGAATGATAGTAATGTGGGACTTTCAAATCCACTGATCCGTTGCCCATAATCCGTGCAAATTAAACCCAAGACTAATTGGTGAATGACTGAATCTGGAAACCATGGATCAAGTGTAGGACTACTTTGTTTTGAAACTGAAAACCAAACATCTTTTTGGCCCATATACATCATTACATGCTTCCAAATACTAGAGAAGTATAGTTCTCTTTATGTTAAGTAATCCATAAGGGATGGTATGTAGATTTGGATTGAAAAGGAGTCACCAAGTATTTTTCCTGTTGTGATGAAAAGTCTGAATACCTCGTTTGCAGTTCCACAGGAAATTCAGTTTTTTTAATGTATTTTTTAACAGAAGAAACAATGTGTCTCAGAATAACAGCATGCTGTGATTTAGCTTTTCAAAGTGAGTTTCCCCCTGCTGACTCCTTGTTTGTTCCTCTAACAGCTATTACACCCAGATAAATACAGTGGATGTGCTCAGAGAGGAGGTGGATGTGGATGTTCTCAAAAAAAATTGTAGACTGCTGTTTCTGTAATCCTTTTTTTTTTTTTCCAGAAATAAAATGCTGCAAATTTTTGTTTCAAGTTTGTCATATATTGGGTTGGCTCCTGAAAACTTAGTGATTGAAAACACAGATGAGACTTAAAATGTTATTCCAACCTACACACGATGCTAAAAAGAGACCTCAAATGAATAAGAAAGATGTGTTTGAAGAGAAAGGCTTTGTATCAGTGTGTACAAAATTGCCCTTTAATGATCTTTTTTCACATTAAAGCTATTTGTTAACCACACAACTCTTTTGTCGTGACTCCTGACTTCTAAATGACATTGCCCCACTTAGTTATCATCTATGTCATCAATGATGCAGTCTGATATAATAAAACTGCTAAAGTGAGGGGCGAACATAACAGTCATCATTTACAACCACTAAGAACAAGGTGGACACATCTGCAAGCTGGACTAGGGTCAGCAGTTGCTCAGAATCATTTAACCGTTTAACACTGCTCTGGTCAAAATTGACCAATTTCTCATTGCAGACATTAATTTATTTTTGACCTGCTTAATGTGTAAGAGTGACAGGGTTCTGCTGGTTTCTTTCTCTAGTGCACTGGACAGGTCACCAGCCCATTGCAGACCTGTGTCATTAGCATGGATACCAGCAGGCACGTTTTACCAGGTCTTGTGCCTCTGTATAGATATGTTATGCCCCTGGAAGTCAAGATTCTGAGGCTAGAGATCTGCGCAAGGCCAAATTGATTGACCCGCTCCTGCCAAATTCTGTCCTGTTGCCATATTTCTAGGGTCCAAGCAGTGATGCCAGCCCTATGGACCGCTTGCAAAACTCAAACGGTCACCAGATCATCTACTAACCATGCAAACTAAAACTTATTTGCAGATTTTTGATACGTCAAATCATTTTTGAACAATTAGTGATTGATCATCATGCAAATCTCGCCAAATGGTTGAAATGCTATCAAAAACGTACTTTTTTTTCCAACGCCTCCTAGACCAATTCTCACTAAATTTGAATCGGAACATTGTTAGACCTAACTGGGAAAACTTATTTTTTTTTGTCTCATGTTGATTGGAGTTACGTTTTTCCCCAATAATAAACCGATCTCGATAGCGTTGTGACAAGTGGAGTCATCAGAGCCCAAGGCTGAAAAAAATACTGAAAATATCACCTAATGATCAAAAATCAAAAAACTTTAAATACCACTCTTTTTTAGTTTTATTTCAGTATACTTTGGAACAAATTGATTAGCATTTTTTTGTTTTATTTCCGCTCACATTTTGTCTTCTGGATGCTTAGCCCTATATCACTCCTTGAATTTATATTTATTTATGTTTCACTCACACCCAGTGCATTTAAGTTTTCAATCCTGCTAATAAACATGCAAGTGCTTTAATTTTCATCCCACATGTCCTTTAATTTGTTTCACTTGTTTCCGTTTGTATAGAAAAAAAGGATATATAATTCCATAAGATATATATGCCCTGGGATGGACTGGCGATCTGTCGAAGGGGTGTACCCTGCCTCTCACCCAAATTGACCCCTCGTGACACTGGAAGGGAATAAATGAAAATCATTTTGCCTAATTCTTCTACATTTTTCAGGAAATGCTAACAATGTTTGTCTCAGTGGATTTAGTTCCTTATTTTTGCAATATTCTCTCTGATTTATAGTCCATTATTTTGTATCTGTTGAAAATAGTATTACAGTGCACATAGGTAGTTTTTGATATACGTGAAATGGCCATTGCACAGGAAGGCGTCATCTACCAGCATGGTTCATGCCAACACATTTTGGATCGGCATGAGCACCAATTGGTTTTCTAATTCTCACATGGTGCCCTTCTATTTCACCCTTTTCTATTTGTCATTGGATGATCCCATTTGGATGTTTATTTTGGAGCTGTTTGATTCGATTCTCTCGAACTGATTCCTCCCTAAATGGAAAAACATTCCTTTTCCATGTACCATACATTGCAAGCTATGTTTCAGCAATGATTAGCGAAGGCTTACTTGATTATGTTTGATTTACTGCAGGAGGATTTGAAAAGATAAAAGGCAAAACTCAATGCCTGTTTTGATTTTCTCAAGCCCTAGTTTTCCAAATGACCTTTGATGTACGAACTGTAACTTACTGTATTCCACACGGTGACACAGAAGCAATTTACATTGTGTGAGGCGCATTTATGAGCAACCGTTTATCTGTCAATATAAAGCCAAACTATTCGTTTTCTGGAAAACCAAACGCTTCTCTATAAAGCTGGTTCCAGACGCATGACTATTGCCCCGATTTTGATTTATGCCCAGAACAGCATGCAAATCAGGATTTGTGTACGCACGTGACAATCGCAGATACGAGTACCAATGACTCGATCTGCAAGAGTCACAGGCTAGCAAAATGCTTCTCAAATGCATGTGTCTGTCAGTTAGTCATAAACATGCAGTGAGTTCTGACTAAAATAATGTCTGTGATAATCCGCTGCCTAAAGATTTATTCGATGCCTAAAGAATTAAAACTAAAGATTTACTGCATGCAGCCCCTGCATTAAAAAACTGCATAGGTGTGTAAGGCCTTTACTCAACAGAGTTAGTGCAGATATGCCAAACAAATGTCTAATATTTTATGCAAGTGTGTACAAAAAGCCATCTTGATTCTTGTAAAACTTTTGAAGAAGAACCCTTCCTTTTAGAGTTTGCGAAATAGCTTTCGCCACTTTTGATATTTATTGACAGCACTGAAACACAAAATTTGGCTAAAATACACAGTTAAAGTGGGTATTTGGGTATTCAAAATTAATGTATTACTTGTTATCTTATGTCCCAAAGATTCCCCAGAGCCCATTCCAGCGATTTTGCCAGACTACTATGCATGACAAAAACTGCTGGGATTGGTGGTAATGAGGTTCAGTGTGTCGTGATTGGACTATAGCTCCCAGCATGTGTCAGAGATGTAAAATCAAACACCATTCCACAACAGATCCTAATCGCAGAGTGATTTCAGTGATGACATGCTTAAACGAGTCTTAAAAAATATAAAACTTTTCCTCCAAGTACAGTGTCTTCACAACGTGATGCTACCAGAATCTCATAGTGTTTTGGTGGTAAGAGGCTTAAGGTTTAATGCATTTTTTTTTCCTGCTTCTTCATAGAAAAACTAGGGGTTTTGTTTGAACCCAGATCAGTTTCAGCAGTTGTCTGTTTTTAGGCAATAATTAGATGCTTAGACACTTTTAAAACTCATATTGTGTGATTAAACTAAAGCACCTACTTTCATGCACATACACATGGATGAAAGGTCATTTTCAAAAAGGTACTTAAAGGGAACAGACTTGAACCGTGTTTAAAGGGTAAAGGACCAGAACACTTGACAAATTGTATCTGTAATTATTGTTGTACTCACGATCAGGCTGCTACTCTTTTGTTATTTCCTTCCCTTTTCCTTCGCATTGCATCCTGCTCTGCCTTTTCTTTTGTTGACCCTGGTGTGATTCTCGGACCAGAGCTAAATGTGCTCAGCCCCTGATGATATAACTAGACTGGTTTTAAACGAGAGCCTGCTTTTATTACTTTAATGCTGTTTAATTGAATTGTTTACACATTTATCAAGAGTTTTGCAAAACATAAAAGGATTTTTAGGAGGATAATCAAGAAATTCTCAGAATTTGCTTTAAAACACTTGAATTTGATGCATGATAAACTGACCTGCATTAATAATAAACACCATGTCAGTGCTTATCTGTTCCTTTTCTTGCGAGACCCTTATGGTGATATAAAATCTTAACTTTTATATTTGGATAACATTTTGGGCTATATATATATATATATATGACTGTGTCACTGGACCCGGCCGGACACACCTGCCCCCGAGGAGACACTCCTGAGCATCTGCCACCCGTGACACAGAGAACATGTCGCAATGGATTCCACACCTCTGGCCTGGGATACCAAGCGCTGCCAGCATTGAGGGCGGAGCTATTATGCCATTTAGTCACTGAACCATTGCACTCCCTAAAGGACAATGTACTCCTCATTATATTGGTTACAATTTTGAGTCTGGCGACCTCTGCTATTTTTACATGATTTAGGCCTTTTAGTGTTTGTTTAAAACACAACATACAACAGGTGGTGAGAGTGAAATGAGAAATGGTAGCAGGGGGAATACACAACAAACAAATATAGATAAGGACTAAACACATATGTGTTGTGATTCTCCAAGGCCAAAGAAATACAAGCAATTCTCTCATCGAACAGTAAACCTATTCTATCTACAGACCCCAAGGTATCCCTACCATTAGGAATAAACCTTTACTTTTGTAATAAAATATAAGTATCTCGTCATGTTTGTAAGTTGTTACATTATTCTGTTGATTTTTGCTACTGTGCTCTTAAGAATGATTTTACTGTACTTTTACTGATTATGAACATTTTAACATTCTAAATTTATCTAAAATCATATAAATAATTCCATTTAAGTGAAATTGATGTGTTTCCCTCAATATACAGTAACTTGGTTAGGTATTTCGGTCATACAATTAATCACGAGTCTTCAAATGATTCAGTGAATCAATATTCGATGATCCATTTGAATCACTTATTAACTATACCTCTAGTTATAAAAAATTGCTGTTTTTGTATATGTTATGAAATGTAGAGGGAAGCGATTTATGCGAATTTATGCGAATGCATAAAATGTCGGCCAATCACAATCCAGTGAGAGCAAACCGCTGTTGAGCCTGCCAAAAAGTCAATATGTTGACTTTTATTTTTTGTGTCATACATTTATATTCATTGCCTTTTTAGGATTTTCTTCTTTTTTTTTGCTTGTTTTCACTCAAGAAGTAGAAGTGCACATTTAAGAAAAACTTTGCTCCACAATTGCTGTGAAATATGTTTGTATGAAGACATCCAATGAAATGCCCATGAAAGCCATGAATAACTCCCAGTCTCTCTTGTTTTAATAGCTTCTGAGAGTGGTGACTTATGAATACCAAAGAGATTCCAAAATGCCCAGAGGCTTCAGTAATAACACGTGTGAGTACCCAGAGAGCAGCTTGGAGGAAATTTCAGCTAACCCTTGTTTAAGTCACATGGGTAGAGCACAAGCCTTCACATAATTTCCCCTGCTCTTGACAGAAACTCAAAGATGTGTTTGTTGTATGTCACTATTTGCTTGGCACGTTCACAAGAAAGGCAGCTGCTCACTCAGCCTTTCCTCACTGGGAAATGAGTCTTATTATTGTAAACAGTGAATAATTAAAATCATATTCCAGGAGCCAAACTCTTTTTGTTGTGTTGCTAGCATGCCTCTGCGTAGCTAATGAGATTTTGCTAATGGGCCATGCTCTCCCACAGGTATTGTAATGGATGCTGGGATGGACCCGGTGAAATTGCATCGCCTTGGGCCTTTCACCCATAATGAGCTTTGATTTCTTCACAGAAAAGCCTACAAAGACTTTTTGAACCTTGCTCTTTTTTCCAGCACTCCATTACTTCTGAAGACAGTCAGTGATGTGTGTCCATGCATGAGCTGTAGGCTGTGAACAGGTTCCTTCTGGGGCAATCTTTAGCATGAAGAAGCTCACCAGTGTCTTGCTTACACATCTACAGTGAGTTGCTTTGGACTGGCTGAATTGAACTTTGATGGTCTGCAGATTTACGTGTGATCTGACTAATATTACATCCATAACTTACTAAAAACAAATCTCACACTCTCTTTGGGCATTAACTGTTATGTTTTTCTTTGACAGATGCACTGGTGCTGTATAAATATAAGTCCCTTATGTGAAAACTTCAGGCTTGGTTCTCCTTTAATGTCAAGCCTCCTCTACTTACTGAATATGTCAATAAAAATTGACACTTCAGACCTTTCTGCGTGACCTTTTCAGAAAATATCAATATTATTTCTCAGGGGGTACATGAAACAACCTGTTTGACTAAGGGATTAAGGGATTAACTGTGTGCAGCACACTGGTTAGCATCCATGTGTAGATTATTTCTGGGCACTCCAAATTTTCCTTTAGAGTGAGTAACAGTGGTGTCATGTAAAGGTATGTTATCTGGTCGAAATTGGAATATGCACCAGCAGACCCCTTGGCCATAACTTGGTTTGAAGATCAGCTACACATTGTGAATAGCTAAAATGCTAAGTAATAACATCCACATGTTTAAATTCCTTTAGGACAAAATGTGTATTTTGAGAGAGTTTTGATGAAATATTTTATTATTAACTTTGAAATAACAACAGCAGAAGATTGAAATTAGGGGAGATTTTATTTGGATACGGTAAACTTCCATATTTACATTTTCTTGGGTGACCATCCGGTCACATTATGAAAAAAAAAAATGGAATCGCATGCATTGATGCAAAAACGGAAGTTCCCACTTAAGTGAGCGGTACGAGTCCGGATTCCGCACAGATGGAAAGTTCAGCTGGGAGGAACTTTACTTGCAATATCAGGTCATGTGATGCTTCTTGAGTGAGGGGCAACCTCCTGCTTTCCCTGTTGAAGCCTAATAGGAAGTGACTGAACTGCAATTCCTCTACAGGCCACTAGATACTGGCTGCAGAAGTGAGCAGGTTTTCTTTGGAGCAAAAAATCTCATATTACCACCCCTGGCTCCAATAGTTTTGTTTATTTAGATCTCTAGATTTGACTTATTTGAACACTCTGAAAGGGAAGAAATTTTTTTTACTGGTTGGTTTAAGCCTTAAAATTACACATAATTAAAGGCCGTGGTTTCTCAAGGGGCAGATGATTGACAGTTCTTTCACCAGCCTCTGGTGTGGTTCATTCCAGCTAATTTCATCTGATGAAATTCTCAGTGTGTTTTTGGTTTTTAGATTTTACTGTTGGTTGTTTTTTTGTGTGTATGTGGTTTCTAAACTCACGTTCCACCCCTGTGGATCTTTTGCCCATTTGCTCTAGCTCTCTGTACGTGTTGGTTTGAGAGGAAGAACCACAATAAGTCGTTTTCACAAATGAAACAAGAATTACAAAGTACTCTAGATCGTTCCAATTCGCGATGTACCACCAGTTCTTCTTTTTTGGGAGGCAACTGGAAATTCCAAGGCCGCCTCTAGCTCCAAAAGGTCTTTTAAACTGCTGTTGCACCAGTATTTTTTAGTCCTACAGGTTTCATCCTAATAAAGACCTTGTGTCTTGTCCCAGAGTGATTGTTCATCAACCCATTGTCCTGGTTTTAACCTAGGTGCTCACTCCACTTATTCCCTTTTAAACTGCTGACATTTTGCAGAGTCACATGTATTCAGAGAGACTCTTTTATATGAATAATGAATTAGTATCACCCCTGCATATATTTTTTTCCAATAGTCATCATAAGTGAATTCTCAATACCTGCTGCTTAATCCAACCACATCAGCTCCCAGTTCCACCTTCTCATTTCAAGTGTCTTTGGGGTCTAAAGAACCATGCTCATATCCTCCATAAACCCAACTTTTGCACACTCAATGGACACATTTTATTCATGAAGGAAATGCATGACTACCCGCTGTCATGTGAACGCTTGCTCAGATCATTTCACTGTTGGCTGCATTGTGAATCTGGGTATTATAGAGTTTAAAAAGAGTTTGATTCAGACATTTTGATCAACAAATTAGATTTTAAAACAACGCTTTCATAGAAATATAGGGCAAGGAGTTTCACAAGCCTTTAAGGGACAGATAAGTGTTTTTAAACAATATGGTTAAAATATATATAATTAAGATCATACAAAGGAACTTCAACTTCAAAGCCTTTAAATCTACAACTACATGTGAGAACATCACAGAGCTATCGAAGCCTAGTGCTTTCTACAAAACTACACTCTCACAAATGCATTTGAATATAATTATTATCATATTAATGCAGTATTTTTCAACACGTTATAGTGTGCCGTGAGATATTTAGTGCATTCCCATCCACCTTTTTATGCGCATTTTGGAATATGGCATTAAAAACAAACCCAAATGCCAAGAAGTGCATACATTTTGAAGGATAAACCTTTTATCTTATAAGACAAATGCGCGTAGACTTTATAGGAAAAGCATTTTACAAATAAATCCAATCAATGCAATGCAATACTTTAAATAGCCAAAGTCTGTCAGCAAAGTGGTTTGGGATCATCACCTCAAGAACTGTCTTCACCTACTGCATTACCAAAAAGCAGTTTCCCGCCTCTAAAAGTAAGATTACGAGACTGCGCATATTGCATTTCACCTATGTGTTCAAAGTTATTACATATGGAAAAAAGCCTTCTATTAAAGCAGCAACTCCCATATTTTTGGCACCAGTTTATTAGGAAGTGATGATTTTGTTCTCTTGGACTTGTTGGATGGAAACAGTGCCTTATTTGCAAATATTGTATGCGATATTCCAGTTTTTCGCACAACGTTAATTTGCATCTTTGGATGAAAACATGGCTATTGTCCAGTATGCCATAGAAAATGATCCAATTTCAAGTGGTCTCAATCACCCTGGTCTAATTGGTTTCACACTGAGTGTGCAGAAATATGAACAAATTTTTGACACGTTAATGAGAAGGACTACGTTGTCAACATAGGCTACAGAGTTTCATTTTTAATATGTCTATCTGGTAGTGTGCCTCATAATTCGTTATAGTGGAAGGCTGTATTGGTAGAAAAATGGTCGAAAACACTTTTTTAATATATAAATATGCAAAACATTAACATAGGTCATTTTTTATCAAATGCAAATCTATTGCATAAATCCTCAACGTCAAATTATCACAGTTCTAATATAACTCATTCATATTCTGCTAATAAAACATGCTATTTTGGTTCACTAAAACCCATGTTTATTTTTCATTTTTCACATAACAGCAGTGATTAAATAAAAACCCTGGATGAATTCGAATTATTTCAGGGCAGATAAATGAACCACAGTTCTGTTCAAACAACTGTGTGAATAAATTTTAACTAAAGCTTTTATTTTTTAATTAACCACAGTGAATTAGCAAGTTCAATGTTCCATTTTAGCCTGCATTAAAAATCAAAAACACTTTCTAAATGACAATTTTTTTTCTGTTAATCAACTGAATAATTTTCATTTAGATTTACGCTTCATTTAACAAATGTTACTTCACGACACTGACAACCAGAAGTTAATTTAACCTTTTAATAACAGATTAACCAAGAGTAACAATAACGTTCTTCAATCAAGCTCATCTGAATTGTCTCAAGGATTGAACTGCAGGAGTAGCAGGATACAGGAACACTGGAGGAGAAGGATACAGAGGACACACTCCTCCTGAACAATGCGAGTGCCTGCGTTATAAGCCCACAAAACATTGTCATTTCAAAATGAACAATTCACCTTATAACAGGATGCTCTCTAATCTACTCTAAAGCATTTGCATTGTACATTTGCTTTATATCGAGCGATCAAAAAAGCTCACTTACCTGACCTTGCCAATGAGGTGGTTCAAGATTCATCATGTGACCCGATATCGCAGGTCAGAGTTCATTCCAGATGAATTGGAGACAAATCCAGAATCTTACCTTGTAAGCTGGAACTTCCACTTTCACACATTTATTTATTTAGCTTTATTGGGAATACAGGTTCTGGTCTTATTTTAGCATTTGTTGGATGCAAATACGGAACACTTTTACTCTTAAACAGTTGCTTATTTGTAGCGGGACATTCATCAGTTCAAGCATCTAGCATTGTCATGCTTGACTGAATGAGCCACAGGAAAGCTGTCGCTTTTAAAAGGTAAACCCATTTATTTTGTTATCCTAATTATGCCCAATTTAATGGCTTGTTGCATTTGATCATTTGCATTTAGCATAGATTTTCCCTTGTGCCCTCAAGCTTTCTTCACTTGCAATGAATGTGTCTATATTTCCAGAGGCAAACACACAGCAAGAATAAAGTAAAAGGTGTGTGGAAAACAGAAAATGTGAAGCCTTTTCATAGTAAACAAGCATGAAGACAGAGTCACTAAGGATCTGGGATGCCTTCCAACATCTTCACAGTAAAGAACAGATGCTGACCTTTATCCAGGAGTCAAGCATGCACAGAAACAAAGCTGAAAATGGCCAGTTGTCATCTTGTTAATGAGACATGCCAACACCCAGCACGTTCAGAATGGTTCATTAGGCAACGCCAGTACAGAAGACATGCTAGCCAGCCTCGAAGCCTGCAGATTCGCTAATAATGGGGGCGTTGAAGGGTCTTTGAAGATAGCTCATGATTAAACTCTGTTCTTGCTGTTTTCAATGCTATGTTTGCATTGGTTAGAATCCCGTTTATTTATCTACAGAGATGCTGGTAACAAATGCAATGATTGTAGATTCACAACCCATGCAAAGCAAGAATTGAGTAACAAATGTGTTACGTTTCTGGGAGAGAACAATTCAGGCTTTCCTCCAACCATAGTGTTGAAACAGCACTTTGAAAAACTATCAATGATTTGCTGCTGGCTTCTGAGCAGCAGCTCGATTTGCTGCTTGCTTCGCTCTGGTTTCGTCTCATCATGCTCGATGCTCCTCACCTGACTGATTCAAATCATATCACGTACCGCACCCAATTCGTCCAAAAATAGTCATGCTGCTTAAAATCCACATCTGTTCCGTCTGGTGTACCTCAGGGGTCAGTCCTTGGCACTATGTTGTTTTTAATTTACATACTTCCACTGGGCCACATATTTTGAAAATTAAATTTCTATGCTGCCGAGATGAAACAAAAGTTGAATATTTCTACCAAATCCACCTTCTCTATCATCCCTTCCTCTGGGGACTGCATGCCTCTTTATGGTTCACTAAGAATCTGTTCAAATTTAATTGCACCAAGACTGAAATTTTTTAATTGGCTTAAAATCTTCACTGACGGCCAAACATCACTGTCTCAAAACAAGCTAAAAATATTGGTGTTGTCTAGCTCATTCCTTCAGTTGCGCTGCTCTGTCACTGTGGGACCATCTCCCTGAGGAGATCCGCAACAGAAGGGATGCTCAGGTATTTCTCGACTGAAGTCACAAATGCTCATATTTTTATCGTAGCAGTTTTTGTTTTGTATTTTATTTGTATTCCTGTTTTATGTGTGGTTGTGAGGTGTCCTTGGGTGGTTTAAAAGTCACCTACAAATAAAATGTATTATTGTTATTTTATTTAAGTGTGTAACATGTATGTCGCTTTGCATAAAAATGTCTGCTAAAAGCATAAATGTAAAAACAAAAAACAACGACTTCTCATATAACTGCACAACATTGTAAAATTTTAACTCAGTATTTCTTTTTTCTTATACTCCTCATATCACAAAGTATAAAACACATTTTAAAAAGTACAGTGGTACCCCGAGATACAAAACTAATCTGTTCCAGGGTGATGTTCCCATCTTTAAGCAAGTTTTAAATGTAAAACGCCTAATCTGCGCAATGGCTCTCAGAAAAAACAGTATAAGTTGATAAAAAATGGAAAACCAGAGAAAAATCAAGTAACGTTTCTTCAATCCTTAAATCTACACATTGTTAATGTAATAATGATAATAAAACACGTGCAAAATACGTAATATGTGCACAAAGGTGAAACCTTACCTTGAGAGTGAGGCGATGTGAAACAGATGGCAGAAAACATTACGGCACCACGTATGAAAGTTAACTTTCTCGAGATATTTCACGAATTACTAAGACCAACACGGTTTCAAGCACAAGCGTAGAGAATACTGAGCATGTGAGAAGGGATGGAGATGCTTCTGAGAGAGGGTTTCTCTAACTTAAAGCACACACTTTCTTGAAAGGGAGAAAGGAGCGCAAGGACGCGGAAGACAAACAAGAGGAAAATCGAGCAGAAATGTTTGTTATTGTTCGTATCTCAAATTTTTCTTTGTATCTCAAAGCAAAAAAAATTCCTGTGAAACCTTTCGTATCTCGAACATTTCGTAACTCGAAGCATTCTTATCTCGGGGTACCACTGTACTACTTTGATATTTCTTGTGTCTTTTGTAGGAGGGGACAACATATATCACATGGTTCACAGGGGAGGTGTTATAGAAGCTTTAAAAGCTTGCACAGAAGCTTTCAAAACGATCTCTCTTTGTGCTCTGTGTCAGTGAGATTTTGTCACAGGTTTTTGACAATGAAAGTGACAAAAAGGTGAATGTGTATGAGTAAAATCTTGAGGAATTGACCCTGATTATGAGGCTCAGATGTGAATGAGATCCCTAGTGTTGACCCTCCTGTTGCCTCTCAAATACCATGAGAGTTCAAAACAAGGCTTCAATGAAACCATCAGCTGGTCTCTAGAGAAACCATTTAATATATTTGTCCAGTGCTTCCAAGCAGAGCAGGATCTCCAAAGAGACTCCTCTTCTCCTCACAACCTTCAGCAATGGACCTCCATTCATCAGTCAAGAGCCCAGCCATGAACTCCTCCACCAAACAGTTCCAGACTGCAATCCCAGCATCCGAGACGATCTTGGAGACTGAGGAAATACCAGCAATGAAGCTGCTGATGATAACCGGGAGTCTCCACTGTCAATCAGATGCAGATCCAGAATAGCAAATGTCTTCAAACTACACTTAATTTTCAACATATTTATTTCTGTTTAAATGTTCTAACTTTACCTGTATTTAGCATTTGCTCTGATTTACTTGTTTCACCATCAGTATTACATTCAATCCATTGTTTGACAAGTATAATAATTCAAACTCGATCAATTAAAAAAAAACTCAATTTTTTTGGTAATTCTGATGTTGCTGTGGAATATATATTTACCCACAAGTAAAACTATATGTTATATTTTACTATAATATATGAGTATACTGTAATAAAAACTAAAGTAAACCTCTGTTATATACAGTTTACTGCTTCACTAGAACCAAGTTAATATATAGTTAATTCAAGATTACTTGGAAATAATATTATATACTGTAAAAATCTAAAATTTTCAAACAAATACAGTAATTACATTATATGACTACAGTATTTTCATCAAGTTGCTTTTAAGGTTTACAGTCATTATTTACACAGAATATATCATGAATACTGACCAGTGACAGACGCTGTTGGAGGTGCCCATGCAACAGGTTAGGAGCTGGGATTGGATCAGTCGAAGTTCCCGCTGAACACGACTGCGGTCCAAACTGAAGCTCCTGCGGGAAACTTGGTGAACCACACCGAGCAGGGTACATCTCTGGAAGATTTCAAGCTCCCAGCCACAGTGCTAAATGAGTTTTTGATGCTTTGTAAGCATTTCAAAGCTTAGTGATGCAGATAGAAACCTAAAAATCCAGTCAGCCATTTTCCAAACCGAGGCTGCGCCTGTAGCTCCTCCTACTGATACGCGCATCCATATCAACGCCTGAATGTTATGCATGAATTAAGCTGCTCTCTCGCGTGAATTGGGCGATCAAGCGGAAAGTTAACACGCTTGCATTCCCGCACAAGCAGCACTTTTTTTCCGCGTTCAGTGTGAACATAGCTTGAAGGGTTAAACAAAGATTTATTAACAATAAACAAATACAACATTAAACCTTCACGAGTAGAGGAAACCTGAAATAGCTAGAACATACTCCACGGGAGAGAAGAAGTAAACTAAACTTTACTAGACTATTAACACAGACTTATACAGGATCATTCCATCAGAAGCATAATGCTTTCAGTGAACTGGCAACGAAGATGGGCACAGATATGTACTAAACAGCAAACAATAATGATACGAAAAGGAGCACCCGCGGGCAACAATAATTACTAAATGAGGAAACAGCCAGGTGAAGCGTGAGGAAAACAGGTCACGTGAAGAGAAGAATCTTGACAGGTGCAGTGGAGAGCGCTGTGGAGAACTTACCAGCCAAAAGAGGAAGGGGGAGCAAGAGAGCAGTAGGAGAGATGAAAGTGACAAAATAAAAGGAACGTGAGAAACCAGGTCTCCTAACAGTTTTAAATTGCTGGAAATTTTTTAGGGTAATTAGAATTTTAGGGTAACATGCGGGTTAAAGCTAAAATGAAAGAATATGAAAAGAGAAAACAATACAGCCGTGTGGCCGGCCAGGGTAAACAATAAGGTTTATAGTTTTTTTTTTTTTTATTATTGCAATGAAATTGCCAATCATGGCTAAAAAGAATATCCCAGAAGTTGAGGTGCTTCCAGGTTCATTCCGCGGACAGAGCACAGAACAATAGGCTGATTTTATTTTGTAGTAAGCTAAAAAAGAAACTAACACACACACGTACCATGGCCAAATGCTAGTAAATTAGAGGTAATATCTCAACATTAAAACCAGCCATCCTGTACGCTTTCAAAAGTGCTGATATAGAACAAAATCATCCATTGAATAAAGAAAAACAAGATGAAAGATGAGTTTTGACATTACGAGAGCAATTTTAACAACATGTTTCAATTGCACCTCAGCACAAGCATAGAATGTCAGCTGCTTTTTAATAAATGAAAGAGGAGCTGTCAAGGGAAAGCAGGATTTGCTGTTCTCGTTTGAAATAAACTATTTTGATCTACTGCACAGCTTTCAATAACATTAAGGTATGCCAAGATCACTTTTTTCTGAATGTGATCAAAGGGGTCTGGATAGCGTCATTATAACAGCTTTTACATGCCTTGGGGTTTTCTCACGTCTAAATGTACTTTTGTAGAAACCAAGTTTTGAGGTTTGTGCTTTGAAGGATTGTGCAAAAACCCGAAGCGTAATCCTAAAACCAAGGATCGAAATGTTCACAGAATTGCTGTATATAAAAAGCATTTCAAGCTGGAATGAAAACAATCAACGAATTACGTGAAACCAAAAGAAATAAGAGCGTTCTAAAAATCATTTACCATCATTGTGTTTGTGACCAATGTCATATTATGCCACTTTAAAACGTTTAAAAATATTTCAGCCCTCTATACTAGCACCACAACTGTCTATATGCAATTTTTAATTGTGAATAATTGTCTTTGAATCACCTGTAACACCACACCGGTGGCACTGAAAAATCCCCTAGTCCTTCTCTGTTCACAAAGAGACTGGTACCCTGAGATACGAAATTATCCGTTCCAGGGTGGCTTTCATATCTCAAACATTTTGTATCTCGAAGCAAGTTTTACATGTAAAACGCCAAATCCGTGCAACAGTATAAGTTGATAAAAAATGGAAAACCAGAGAAAAATCAAGTAAGGTTTCTTCAATCCTTAAATCTACACATTGTTAATGTAATAAATGCATACAATAAATTACATTGTAAATGCAAAATACGTAATATGCACACAAATGTGAAACCTTACATTGCGAGTGAAGTGAAGTGTTGGAGGAGGTGGAACGGATGGCAGAAAACATTACGGCACTACGTATGAAAGTTGTCTTTCTCAAGATATTTCACAAATTACGAACACCAACACGGTTTCAAGCTCAAGCGTAGACAGTACCGAGCGTACTGGAGAGAGAGCTTCTGAGAACGGTTTCACACGGTTGAGCTACAGAACAGCACTTTCCACGTTATAAACATTATTTCTTTTTAGGACACCTCGACTCTTTTGTTATAGCACATTATTGGTAATCTATACGTATTGTTTCGCTTGATTAAAAGCGTATCAGCCAATTTTAGCACTGTCCACAAGGGGAGAATCGAGCGGCAGGACCAGCAAGCGCAGCGCGACGTCAGACTTAACAAGTGAATAATAGAGCAGAACTGTTGGTGTTTTCGTATCTTGGAATTTTCTTCATATCTCCAGGCAAAATATTTCCCGAGAGACATTTCGTATTTCGAACATTTCGTAACTCGAAGCATTCGTATCTCGAGGAACCACTGTATATATCCTTGAAGTAATCCATAGCTACGTTGCAAAGTATTGCCAGCTAACCACTGCCTTATTGAGCATTGTCTCTTGCTGCCTTGATGATTAGCTTGTTACGGCCTTGCTTGTTTTCTGGTATATTGTCTTGGATTGCCCTTTGGAACATTATTGATCCAGTGTATGACTTTTGACTGACCTCTGTTTAGGAGATTGGATTGTGTTCATTAAACCTTTTGCATAAGGTTCAAAGACAATCCTTTTCATTACATCACCTCATATTTTTGACCTCCACAAAACCTGCAGTCATTCTTTCGCCACACCCCTTGCCAACACTCACTCATGAATCAAAATTTTTCAAAAACATAAACACAGAGCGGTGCTTTAAAAATGCCATTATAATTGACAGAGTTGCAGACCCTCTCTGACATAATGCTGAGAAATATGTTTTCTAACACTTCCGGGTCAGAAAGTACATCCGCTCTGCAGAGAGATGAGCTGTATTAGCGATTAATCTGATTGGTCAGTGGGCGGTGCTAGAATTATCAGTGGTGCTAGGAACATCAAGCCATTTTCAGCTCATAAGAAGGGAATTACACAAACATGCGTGAAAGATTCAGGATCATTTCATATGGCGTTTAATCTTGAAAAAGGTCTGCTTCTCTAAAAGTAGAAAATGTTGTATAATGAAAATGATGTAAATGCTTATCTTTTAACTAATATAACCACACTCTATGAAGTAAACATTGTGTCTGATGGAAAGCACATCATTTACACACTGAGTAAATATTTAATATATGCATGCTTTTGTCTCATTTTTTATCTATCTGTTTTTGTACAGTAAATGTCTAAAAATTTATCCTTAGCCTGCATCTTATGTATGCACTGCAGTTCTTCGATGTATTAAAGGCCTAATTAAACAGGTGATTTGTGTCACAATTTTGAGAGCTTTCCAGATTTTATATAATTTGTGTAGCTAATCACAGCCTTTTATGCACTATATCCACTGACCAACCTTAAGATGTTCACCTGTGGGAAACTGAGATCCACTTAAGGCCTCTACACCCCAATCTGAATTTTCGGTTGAAGTTTCATGCGAAAGCATGCCTCGATCGAAAATCAAGGGTCGTCCTGGTGCCAGAAGAACCTGTTTGTTTTATTCATCAACTGTTTGATTTTAGATCTTTGAATCGAGATGTCTATCGCTTTGTCCATTCCTGCTCTATTTTTGGCTCAATATAAGTCTAGTTCACACCCTCCTGCCGGTTTTCTCCATCTGCTATCCATTCCAGCATGTTTCTGGTCTCATTTTGCTATTTTCACCGTATGTTACTATGTAATTTTAATGGTGGTTGACTGTTTCTCTAAAGCTGCACACTTCTTTCCCTTGCAGAGACTACCCTCCACTCGTGAGAACACTTCAGAGATTTTTAATCAAGTTTTTAAGATACATTGCTGCTTATCATGCAATGTCATGTCATTGGTGGGAGTTCTGCTGACAGTTTTAGGCTACTACCAGTCTGTATTCATGATTCCATTCCATCCCTGCTGAGAGACCCAACCAAGAGTTTGGACGCATGTTTAGAGCTGTTCCTCCACTTGGAGCAATCAGTTACCTCCAGCTAATAACTCTCAGTCGTCCTCTTCTATTGGGGTTTCTCCTTTTTTCACTTGTCTGGGCTATCAGCCCCTCCTTTTTCCTGCTCAGGAATTTAGATTATTCAATTACCTCCATGGTTTTGGGATTTTGGGGGAAACCAAAGTACCCAGAGGAAACCCACGCTAACACTGAAAGAACATGCAAACTCCTTCCAGGAAGGTCACCAGCGAACCTTGAACTGGCGACCTTCTAATGTGCTACCCACTGCCCCACCGTGCCGTCCAACCTTTGCCCATAATTAAGGTTATTAATTGTGAAACCAATCACACATCATGTCAAATGACTCACCTGCCCTTGATTGAATGACTGTCCTGCATTGTCTCTACAATTACCGTAACCGGTGCTGTGTCTCTGAGGAAGCCTCTGCACCATTACCTACCTCCCTTTTATTCATGGCTACCTCTCCTCGCTGAGCATGTTCTTCCAAGGAACTCTGGTCAGGCCTCAGTGAACATCTGAACACCTTTGCCAGGGAGACTTCTGGGTTACAACCATCCTTTGTCTGTTCCCCTTTTCAAACCATCCTTTGTCTGGGACATGATCCTTCTGTTCTATATTGAATGTTCAGATCAATTTCAGCACTAGTCCTGCTTTCCTGGTCAGTCACTGCTGGGAAGGCAGCATTAGAGTCAAATTGAAGCTTTAGGAGTTGCACTGATTGACTGTTGGTCTAGACTGATTCCTTGAAGAACACTTACAGACTACTGCCAAAGTTAGAAGAAAGCTTCAGCAATATTTCTTATTGATGACCTGCTCAATACTTAACTATTATTCTGTCAGACTGATTAAACAACTGGAGCTGGAGATTGAAAATGCCTAGAGAAAGGGCGAGCGAGAGAGAGTGGCAGCCTATGATTCCCCACTTACTCTGTTCATTCCCTTGCTTTTCACTCATCGTTTCATCTGCAGGCTCTCCCTCTACCTTTCATTTTCTCTGGACTAGGTTTTGATTCATGCCAGACAGATGATTCACAGTCCACCTCATCCTTTATGAGGGAACCCTCTCTCTCTTTCTCCATCCATAATTCAGATCCATTCTCTTTCTCCTTTTCTCTCACTTTCCATGTGTCTGGCTTTCCAACCTCACACTCACTGCCCGAATCTCTAACTGCTGCCTGCAGTGGGTAAAGTCCATGGATCTATGAAGGCACACAGGAAAGAGAAAACCTTTTCTTTGGGTGCAGAGCTCTGCTGTTCGTGTATATGGAATGAGATGTGGGATATAGATGTCTGAACTTAGTGACAATTGGCGATGCAGTTTGGAGCTGTGGGGTAGTTGGAAATGAAAAAGTCTGGAAAATTGGATGATCTTCCTTGGTTATGGTACTTTTACATTTGGGCTGTTAAAATTTTATTATAGTTGATTGGAAGGGAAAAAAAAAAACAGATTTTATTGCAAATATTCCAACCCCAATTTTAGTTCAGATTGAAAAGCCATACATACTTTTTAAAAAATAATATATATATATATATATATATATATATATATATGCTGCTCTTAACATATATATATATATATATATATATATATATATATATATATATATATATATATATATATATATATAATTTGTGCTTGTTGACTGTTTTTTAAAGTCAGTTAGGGTGTCTTGATGACACTGATGTTTGGTGTTTGGAAATCAAGTTTCAGGAGGAATAGGGGCTCTCAATCAAGTCATCACTCACTCCATTATTAAAGCCAGTCCTACCTTCCTCTCTTCAAGCTTTCAAGCTCTACCTACCTTCTACAGAAGGGGTATAATGCAGATACCTTCAGCAATCGAACAGCTTGCTTTGTATCTTCATACTCGCCACTCTATACTTACTACAAGGCAGGCCCTGATGATGAAGTAATACTGAAAACCATGCCTGTTTTTACAGGTGTTTAATGATGACCTGGGTTTGAACCCTGCCCTAGAAAAATTTCTCCAACCCACTGTAATCCTAATTGTATTAACCAACTTGACTAAATCAGTCATTAAGTTACAGAAATGAAATAATATTTTGCTTTCCCAACTGCCTTAATTGCTACAGACTTCCAAACTGTCTGGTGGCCATCACAATGTGAACAGTATGTAGGGGGCTCTGTTATTTAGCTTTGATTTGTTTGATCATAATGAAAATATGGTTAAAATATAGCAATCATAATCGCAGTGGAATAATACAGATGGTTACACATTATGAACTCCTTATGGTATTAGAGCCCCCTAACCCCAATGAGCACTCAGAAATAAAACGACACAATTTTCTGATTTCAATTAATTCATTTGGTTCCTTAGACGCCTAATCCAGATATTGGCCCATAATCCATGACTAGAACATTGGGTTGGATGGATCAATGTGATGGAAACATTTATTCCTAAATATATTAATGTTGAGTTATTTTTTTTCTTTTACTACCAAACTTTCCTAAAACTTAACCACAATCAGTTTTGTTAGCAATATTTACAGTATATACTGAACTTAATTCACAATAAAGATGCAAGTAGGTTGAGCAGGTATCTACATGGTCATTAAATTGGTGAGATAACAAACACTTAGTGGTTGAGATGCATGGAAACACGGTAGTGCTGGCAATGATTGATGTGTATAAAGCAATTCAAGTGCTGTGTCTTTGTGCAATATATGTTTATACCATTGAACTACTGTGAATCATTGCTTGATTTAATTCATGCTGTGGATCACCTAAGTGCAACCTTGGATTTAGCTCAAATAGAGAAGTAATGAGATGATTTTTTCAGTATTTAACAAGTAACGAAGTAAAATGTTTAGTGTTCTTACAGCTTGAAGAAAGAAAGCGCAAACATATGTTGACATGCAAACATATTAGTGGCTTCCTGTTTAAATGTATGAAGCCACATGTTAGGTCAAAATTGTCCCAGCTGACAGTCCTGAAAAGAGTTTCAGAAGATACTGTACTGCATTTGCTTCACATACCCTTTTAAATTGATTAGCCTAACACATGAGGCTGTATTTTTGGTACAAATATATAGTGTGTTTACTACAGTGTAAAAATCTATGGAATACAAAGAAACGTCAATGCAAAATACTGTTTTAATGAAATAACAGCACATTGCTGTCTTTTGCAAGGCATTATGGGAAGAATTGTTCACTTGAGTTTTAGTGGTTGCCCAACAACAGCTTAATGGGCAGGAATGAGTAAAACTAACTCTCAGATAGCATTTGGTCCCTTTTTAAATAAATCTACAATTGTTTAAAATAATTGACAATCATGTTTTAAATGGAATATTTAGGTTTTTGCTATAAACAAAAGGCAAACACAACACAAAAACACATTTTTTTGTTCTTAGTTTTAGAAACAAAATAATGAAATAAACTAATTTGTTCTCTCTTTGTACAGAGTTAAACTGAATGTTACTCTGAGAGGGACCCAAAAGTGTTCATTTTACTCTAAGGATTTTGCTGTGTGCAGTTGAGTGCATTATGGTTTAAATTAACAGCATGTTACTGTTTATTTTTGTTACTGTATAAAGCTTGTAAATTACAGAACCCCAGTAAAAACGGTAATCTACTGGATGTGGTTGCCAGCTTTATACTGTAAAAAGTACAGTGTCCTGCTGTGGTTTGAATTAACAGCATGTTACAGTTTTATTTTTGCAACAGTATCGAACTACAAGACCCCTGTGAAAATGGCTGTTGTCGTTGCCAGCACGATACTGTTAAACGATGTGTCTGCAGGAGCCAAAGCCACCGCCCCCTGGCTTTTTGTGTTTCTTCACTTGTTGTCAAAAGCTATTTTGTAAAAGCTCATAAAAATACACTTCATAGTGGCAGCAGGTGTCGCTATTAATGCCTCATCTCATGAGCATATTAATCTGTTCAGAACCACAGGCTCATCAAGCTACATTTGAAACATACGTGAAATATCCACAAATACTTTGATTTCCTTTGCAATGCATACAGCCAGCAGGTGGCGCTATGAGTGTGTTATCACATAAGCATTTCCATTTGGTTAGGGAGTAAGTCCATCAATTCATAATTGTTTCGTGTTATTTGGATGAAGAATGCATGAGGTACAGTTACAAATACATTTATCCTTATGATGATGATGATGATGATGATGATGATGATGATAGCCTTTATTTGTCACATACACTGTTACATGTAGCGAAATGGGACCCCTCTGGCCACAGACATAGACAGGGTGGGAACAGGCCAGTGTGAGAGGTAGCATATTTAGAGAGAAACAGAGAAATGGATATACATTAGGTAAATTAGCTTGAAAAAAGAGCCTTTCCGCATTGTCCTTAAAAAAGAGCACTGTGGAACAGGTTAAAAAAAGCCATCTGCATTCAAGCACATTGACAAATACAGGAAAAGAACATCGCAGGATGAGGTAGGGGTCGGGGAAGTGGTGTGGCCGCTGCAGTCCGCAGCCGGCATTTTCCTGCAGCCAGATGGCGCTGTACTAATGACCCGTCAGATTACAGCGGTGGGGAAAAAGCTGGCGGAGATAAGTGGATGCGGGGGAAGGTTCTGAGACACTCTCTTTATCGTGCTCTGCAAGGGGGATGTTTAGACTCCTCTTCGTGGCCTCCAAGGCCAGAGGAGATAAGGGAAGCCAGATGGTACAGAAGTTAATTTGGGTCAAAAGCTGTATTTTTTACAGATTTTTTATTGTCTCTCCCCGGTCTCCAGATTATCCAACTTACGTTTCAATTCTGCCAGCCTTTCCATGATGAAATCCAGTTTGCGGTCACAGACCGTTACATGAGTCCAGTCAACATTCCATTCCAGTCGGTCAGCTTAGTGGGGCTTTGAGCACTGACCGCTTTTGATAATCGCCGATAGCCGAGAGCTCCACATATTCCAATCAGCAGAATCCCAGTTATCACAGTTTATGTAGATTATGTAGATGTCTTCGACATCCTCCAGGGACAGAGCAGCCAGGCACACGATCCTCCACTTCGCCCAGGAGTCCATCGTGTAGCCAGCAGCATAAGTTCCAGCAGGACAGGTGGGTTCCCCCGAACCCACGCTCGTCGTCGAGAAAATGGTGTCAATTGCATTTAGAGTCCAGTTGATCAGATCCACAGTTCCTTTTATTTAGAGAGCAGGATAGTGAAAGTCTCTGCAGACGGACAAAAGACAAGAAGCCCAGCTGGGATGATAAGAGATAAGGGAGTAAGAGAACAGAGCGTGTATCACCGCCGAAGGCTGAGAGAGAAAAAACTGTCCGTTAGAGAAGGGTCAAATTCATAATGGCTCCACAGCAAGAACGTCTGTGTTTTTGATAACTTCTGGTACCTAATTCCAACGTATTCAGGGGGTCAAAATTGAGATTTAGTAGCATTCATGGTGGGCGCTGTAGAGCCCATGGTTAGAGCCCAGTCATGATGTCGCATTTCAGTCTGACAGCCTCATCATGCCCAATCATTTTTATGCAGATGTATTTCACGAACACTTAGGTGATCGAAACGAAATATGCAGACTAAGAATAATAATAATATTAATAATAATCTTTCAAAATACAATTGCGGTTTGCTGCACGCATTTGGTGGCGTGCTCGGGCCCTAATAAATGACTACAGTGGTAATTTGAGACATGAATGCTTCAAGTTACGAAAAATCTAAGATACGAATGGTATATCGGGAAATATTTAGCTTCAAAATACGAAAAAAACCCCACAAACAGTTCTCCTCTTCTAACTGTTTGTTAAGTCTGACGTGCTGATACTGTGATCATTATCACATAAAAAAAGCTTTAAATCAGTTTTAAATAAAGAGAAACATTATGTATACCGTATTTTTCGCCGTATTAGACGCACTTTTTCTTCCCCAAAACTGAGGGGGAAAAGTTGGTGCGTCTTATTCCGCGAATGCAGAGCGCCGCGGAGCGGAGGGCGGTCACGGTCAAAAATTTGAGATATGAAAGCCACCCTGGAACAGATTAATTTCGTATCTCGATGTACCACTGCAAATAAAACTGCAACTTATTATTACATTGAAACAGTATTTGCTGGAAAACTTCAGTGTAAATTCATGGGAGTTTATCCAAATTTCCAATTTACTCGTGGTGGCCCATCATATAATACACTGATCTGTAGGCTGTTGTTTCAGATTTTCCAGCATGTGAATTCTGACCAAAAGAAAGCAGTTTAGGAAATTAATTCAATGACTCATGTGCCTATACATGTTTGTTTCATCAAATTTGGACCACAGCAATCATTGTGTCACGGAAGGAATGCTTGAACAATGCAACAAAGTATTAGCTGTTTCCCATAGTCTGCATCAAATTAACTGGATCACGGGTGTGAAAACCACCCTTAGAAACGTGACTTTTCTCGACTTGAAATGCCGTAAAGTTAACCTTGTCAATCCACAGTGTCAAAGCACACTGGAATCCTTTGGTGATTCATTTCTCAGTTTTTGCTCTAATATAGAAGTCATCTGCGCACTTTAGAAGAACAGAGCCTTCAAAAGGAAGTCAAAGCACTGTGGTATTGTCTGAGTGAAAAACACAGATAGAAGTATCTGTCAAGGATGCGAGCTGTCTCTTGGAAAAAAAAAGAAAGTGGAAGAAAAGATTGGTTTTCTGTCTGAATGCATCTTTTGTGCTGTCTTTTTTGGAGGTGAAGGAACTTGTTTTTAAACAGCCTCAAGTTACGAGTAGGTATTGATGCTAATGATTGGGCCTGCATGTGTATGTGTTTGTCTTTCTATTGTAATTGTCAGCTATAGGCTCAAGACTCGCTCTTGTTGATTAAAACGCCTCTAGCATGCAGCCTGTGATTATGCAGCTGCTGCCATTTCACTCAAGACAGAGGCTGTGGTCGCTCTACTTACAGAGCTGTGTACTCTGAAAATATCACTTCAACATTTAACACTTTCAAAGTAAATATTTTAAAGTAACAAACACGATTTTCATTTAATTAAATGGTCACATCTTCAATTTAAGTTATGACATTAATTCATCACAAAAACTGCAGCTTTACCTTTAAATAAGCTGTTTTTCTTTATTTTATCGGACTTCAAATTTCTGACATACAATATAATGGTTGATGTAAGTGCAAATTGCCTACTAATCGTATTGTACACTCAGAAAAGGGTAGATAAAGGTACCATTACAGGACCTCAAGGAGCAGTCTTGTACCTTATACATTATTATACCTTCATACGAAAATAATAGACCTCTCCGTATAAACGTGCTACTGAAATAAGGTATAGATCTGTTCCTTTCATTTATACGATGGCAACTGAAGGGCTGTGATTGGTTACTATGCTAGAATTCTCCTCTGCATGAGTTCTAGGCTGATCTCCTCCTTATTCTGTTTTTTTCAGGAACTTCTCGAAACTTTAATATTAGAAAATTATGCAATCTCAGTTAAATCACCCTTACGACAGAACATTAAGCTGATGGGTGCAATGTAAAGGTCTGTAGCGTGAACATTGATGCCAGGCACAGAATTTAATTTTATTTTATAAATTGTGTAAAATATTCAAAGTGCGTGCCAAATACAAAAATATACAGTTGGGTACACAAGTAATCTAGATAAGCTACCTAGTCCAACTCCTGAGGTAACTGCATATTTTTGTATTTGCCACGCACTTTGAATATTTTACCCAATTTACACAAACTCCAAATCCAAATTGTGCAACACAGAATTAGTAGTCAAAACAAAGCGTAGTCAAATCTTGAGCCTCCAGATTGAGGAGACCTTATACGTTTTAAAAACATCAGTATTACTTTAAAGTAGATTAGAGAGCATCCTGAAGTAATTAGTTGAGTTATATAGTGACTTGTTTATTTATTTAATGAGACTGTTTTAAAGTAATGATTGGTCTAATTTAGAACCCCAAAAGGTTCACATGAGTACTTTTCTGTTGAGCTACATTCTGTTCACTCCATTTGTTACTATAGCAACTGGATTTTCATGACAGGGTTTTAACCTACACTTGACACCCATTTGGTATAATTGGATGATCATACACTTGACAATAACCTTTCTGACAATAATCTTAAGTGTAACTAT
>SRMA01027265.1:77467-104938 GCA_007224835.1 Danionella cerebrum | reverse complement strand
GGTACAGTGTCTTGGAGAGTTCGGTTCGGTTTATTCGGTTCGGTACAAAACAATAAGAACTTACAAAATCTTTATTTTGAAAGCTGCCAATACACAATAGAATTCTTGCATAAAATAAATAAAAGTGACACTTTTGGGTGATATTTTTAAATAAATTTCACTCTTTATAAATAAAAACACATTTTTTTAAATTAAAAATGAAATACTGCAACTAGTTAGGATAGATTAACCTATCCACATTTTCTGAAGAGAGCATAGATCTGGTTGCAGTGACAATATCTCCAGCAGTAGAAAATGTTAGATGTGTTGCCTGCCCGATCTCCGTGGAACAATGTCGCCATACAACTTTAAATTTATCCACTCGTCTATCCCCGTTATGTATTTTAACAGAGAAGCCAAAGTGTTCCCAAACAGGAGACCGTAGTGAGGTGGGAGGGTTTTCAAGCTCTGGCTTCTCTTTCGCTTTTGATATGATTCCATTTTCCTACTCGTGCTCGTGCTCGTCACTCAATAGCGTCCGTGTGGAAACTCGCCTAGGAACATTGTTCTGCCGCGCTTAATATCGCGCTAATAATAAATTTAAATTATTATATAAATACCGAATACCGAAACGGTACGCAAGTGTACCGAACCGAACAGGCAGATTTAACCACACAGATTAAAAATTGATCTCATTTGTCTATTAAGAATATTTTAGGTGTTGAGTCGTTAAAACTGAATATTTAGGTCTGCAGTCAAAACAGTCCGGAATCTTCAGATATGCCACAACCATTTCTCTGTTCTGGTTCCACCTCACCTGCCAGTGATTTTAATGTCATCAGCCGGGTGGTCGTGGTTGACAAACATTTTGCTACCATTTCTGCGTGAATATGTTACACATGGGTAATGTGTCAACGGACCCGGAGCTGCAAACCAAATTCAAAATCTAGCAGAGCGGCATATTTTTTTAATTGGTGCTGCTATTGTCATTTTTCTGAAAATTATTTAGTTGACGTGAGAATCCACTTAGCCAATTGTTTCTGGTTACAGGCGGAAAATCGTGCAGCTCAAAAATACTGGCAGATGAGCGAAAGTTTGAGATTCCAAAGAATTAATAAACAAAACCATTGATAACAGTTAGCTGTAGCTAGCATAACAAAGCTGATAGAGCGAAGAGATTTAGAAAGATAAACAGATGCAGGGAAACTTTAAATACTTTCCAGAGGCTTTTTTTTTTTTGCTCTGACTGTGTTTTGTTGTGTCCACTCCAATAATTTATCACAAACTAAGTGTCTTTTTAAGTGTGACATGCATTTTACTGTTCTCACATGCCATATGCATTTTATTTACTAAAACTACAGCTGTAAATGACAAATTTGAATTATATAAATCCATTGTCATGTGCTTTCATTTGGTGTTTTCTGAACATTTGGAACAGAACATTTAGGTTTATATAAAACTACTTTCTTGCTTATCATAAAAATGGCATTTTGAAAAAAAATTTGTGTCTTAAAAGATCTAAATGTTTTGCTGTTACATAAAATGCCATAAAGTGGTCAGCTGAAATAAAGTTGGATACATTGTTTTATATTTTAATTAAATCATGATTTCTATACTATACTATAATTCGATTAATCCTTTATATAGATATCACAAGTGAACTGCAATTTTAAGAAACAGTTTATTTCCTTGTAGGATTAAATGATAAGGAAAATGTTACTGTTGCATAATCAGAGATTGTCTACTGCTTTACCACAATGTAACAAGAAAAATGCATTGTGAACTATTTTAGAGCAGTCCCTCTAGAGCTTTACTTCAGGGCATACCAGCCGTAGCCAATCACGTGACCTCCTAAAAGCCCAGTCACATGGGTTCTGTCAAGAACCATGTGCCATTTTGACCTGCATGTGAAAAGGGCTGCAGGCAGTGCCATGTAAAGCATATTTTACAAGGGTTCTTGGCAGCCAGAAAGTGTAGCCTACTTTATACAATAAAATAATTATTAAGGAACATATTGCAAAAGATATAGAGGAGATTGGAGAGATAGCCATCATCTATGTTTACAGCAGGTTGACAAAGCTAATGGATTTCAAGAGCATTTCATTCAGTCAAGTAATATGGGTTTTTGTCTAGTGATATCAATATTTCTGTAGGCAATTTTATGCTTTTTAAAATGTATTGGGGGTGGAATGGTGTTACTTTATACATATTTTTATACGTGTATTATTTCTGAACCTGAAATTAATTTTAGATTCATTTGATTCTTCATTTACTGCTGGGATCAATATGATAATAGCTTTTTTGTTATATTAGCGCTTATGTTTATCAAAATGTTGGGTGAAAAAACTCATGAAAAGCTGGTTTAAAATCTTTATTTTGTACTAAAAATATAAAATAACCATGAAGAGGAAACCTCAGATTAACTAACACTCTGACATGAAACTTAAAACTACATAAAAAAAAAACAACAAAGTTTAACAATTGGTGTCATGTTTGCAATAACAGTACATACAACACCTTACAACACCAGAGAGTATTGTTTACAGTGGTTTGCGCTGTAGCTGCAAAGGTCGACAAGGGGTGCTTCAGTGCGTCTTTGGAGTTCTAGATTCCTCAGCATCACATGGATTAAAAGATGAATGGTCAGGTGAGTATCCAACGTGGACCAGTAAGTGTTCTTCAGGGCTTATCCACCACCAGGCATGAAACAAAAGAGTTCACTGGCTAGAGTCCTAAACGGCAAACTCAACACAGCGTTCAAGCCATGGCAATCACGCATCAACTGGAGCACTGTGCAAACTCAAGTAGTATACAGGAAGTAAAGCCAATAAGGAGTTCAGGAAGTTTTACGGGGAAACATTGATGGCTGACATTGGCTTCGGGATCATGTAGTCCTTTATACTGGAATGGGATACGCTGATTGGAAAATGAGGTAAGTATGCGCAGATGAGAATGATCCCTCAAGATCACAATCTCCGAAAGTTGGTGCTAAACCTCACAACGTGAACAGAAATAAATATATAAAACAAACACACCTGGTATTTCACAGTGAAAAGACTCAATGAACCCACCCACACCTAACACAGAAAACACAGGGAATATAAAGAGACAAAAATCACCAAACAAAATGTGGTGCACAGTAATTAGGAACTACACAGGGGAGTGAAGAGAGAAACAGTATGGGAGGGTGATGAGCAGTAACCGCCTAGTCACATTGAAATGTATGGGATCAGGACTAGCAATGTACAAAAATTCTGCATGTTGTGAAATTCCCCATTGTAAGGGGGAGTCTGATTGCCCTAAGAGACATGAGGTACAAACACAGACAATGAAAAGTCAAAAATGAAGAGGGCAAAGGTGGAACCTATGGCAATATTACAAATAATAAACGTGCATCATGGGAGCCAATGACTATTAGAGATGATAGATCTAACAGTTTAAGATTTCATAAACTTTTAATTAAATATAACCAAGAACTATGACAAAGAATCATATGTTGTCATCTGGCATGATTTGAAAATGTATTTCCATTTGAAATCATCTTCCTCATTGCCTGAAAGAAAAAACAGAAGACATTATGTTGAATGACTTGGCTATGTGACATGTCATTGGATTATTAAAAAAATGTAATGGGCTTTTGAAATGAAAGTGCTTTTATTCTGCACTGTGATTTGAGCATGCCATGTCCCTCACTGGGTACATATACCTTGGTCAATCCATACATACTTACTAAGATGCTGAGGAGCCAGAGATGCAAAAGGGACACAAAATCTTTTGATCCTACGTTTGTTTGAATTGTAAGACAATTCCTTTTAGTTGGTTAATTTGTTGTTAAATTAAATATTTTGACTATGGCAATCCTTTTCTTTTTGATAATCCTTTATAAAAAGGGCCATAAGCGCCGCCTGTTTTGGGTCTCATCTGTCTGAGTAATTATAGTAATATGTAATTACTATATAAGAGCCTAAAAACAGCCAATAAAAAAAACATTGTAACTCCAATTGTAACCACATCGCAAACTGCAATGATTTGCAACGTCCAGGTCAACCTTTCTCCAGTTCTCGTTGCTTTCTCGAGGAAAATGCTTGTTTCAAATCCAAAGTTTCAATGTGTCGGTAGTTGGTGGCTAACTCACTGCTCGAAGCCATCATCACGGGGAAAGCATCACTTCAGCACAATTGCAACACAGAAACACTTTCTGAAACCATTCTGAACGCCAAACTACTGCATGGTCTTGCAACTGGACTGGACCAGTAAAGAGTTCAGCGTTCCCTTTCATTCGAGATGCGGACTATGTTGATGTCTCGACTATGGGAGGAGCCTGACCTTGGGAGGGGTGGGACTGAATGTTGCAAATTGATTTGTGAGTGGAGATGATTAATCAATAAAACACCTGCTCTATAAGAGCAGAGCGTAGCTCTACACTCGTTCTGCTTTTCCTCCTCGGAGCAAATGGTGGTTAGACCTCTGAATTCGACGCTCTCTACACGCGTTGAAATATCAGAAGGTTGCTTACCTCTGCGCTTGATGTGCTGCTGCTAGCCCAGATAGCACCTCTGATTCCCAGCAAGAGCCTGTCAGTGTTCGATATAGCATTTTTGACCTGTTACGTCCGTTTTTCCCGACGATGGGCAAAATCTGTATATCTCCTGGTTACGGTGGATTTATCTTATTGAAGGACAGTCACGAGCGATATGCGGAGTGTTTGGGCATCAAACACGCCTATATTGCACTCGTGAGGCGTGAGTGTTTGCACTGCACACTGAGGTTCAGGAGATCCTTCTTCGAGGAAGAGGACACAGAGGCTTCGGCTTCTGGTGCTCCGCTTACTCGGGCTGGCTCAGCTGGCGACGCAGGGCAAGTGATGTCAGGTGACCCCTCGCGTCATCCATGTGCCCAGGATGTGTGTCCCTTTTGCCATGCTGAGCATCCCGGTGTTGGTCCGGCTTCACCGACTTCTCAGTGTGACCCTGTAGATTATCTGCTATCCATCTCAGCATCGGAAAGGGCGCTTTCTTCGGTGTCTTTGGCTTCAGATTTACCACCCTATGGGGTCGTAACTGAACTGGAGCCTGAAGTAATGGCGATGCTTTATAAGGCCGCGTTGGCTATTGGTTTGGAGGTGCCTTCGCCCTCTGAATCGGTCCCTTGACGACTGGATGATTGGTACTTTGGCAAGCGCCAGGATCCTCCTCCCCGCCCACTGCCAGTACAATTCGGAGGTGCGCGATGAGCTTACGAAATTCTGGCAGGCTCCCCTGTCTGCAAGGGCCCGTAGCTCTGGCGCGAGCTAAAGCTAGGGGTTACACCGCGATTCCCCAAGTGGAGCAGGCTGTTGCGGTGCACTTGTGCCTGGACAGTGCTGCCGCTTGGAGATCGTGCCAGGTGTCCCCTCCAAAGCCGGCAAGTTCTCGTCAGACTTGATGACGAAGGCTTACTTGGCGGTGGGTCAAGCTGCAGCTGCACTGCATGCCATGGCGATTTTCCAGGTCTACCAGGCCAAAGTCCTCCGTAACATGCACCAGAGTGGTGGCGGCACAGAGTCTTTACAAGACTTGCGCTCGGCTACGAATCTCGCCCTTCGGGCCACGAAATCCGCATCTGAGTATTGGCAGCACGATGTCCACACTGGTGGTCCAGGAACGCCATCTTTAGTTGGAAGAGGCGTCGATGCTTACAGAGGACCGTAACAGGTCGAGGGTCTGGGCGAGCTCATGGTTCCATGCCGTAACAAGCTGAACCTCAAAACTCTGGCCAAAAGCCCGAGGGGGACCCCTGCACAGCGGAGAGCACCGTCAACCTCAGAGGGTTCTGGGCGGCAGACAAGGGCTTCTTCCCGTAAGGCTTCTTCCGGTCCATCAATCCAGCTCCCGACCTTCGGGTTGGCGGCACCTATCATGTCAAAGACAAATCTCATTCCCTTTGCCGGGGACATACCCTCCTCATACTCAGGCACCCGAGACCGGACTTATGGGCCCTTATGTTTGGCCCTGAGGATTCTCTGGTGCAAATCAAGACCCAGGCCCGGATTCATCCCCAAGGTCCCGTCGGTCCCCCTCCTGTCGGTGACACTGCAGGCCCTGCCCCAGGAGGAGGCAGACCCAGCCCAGGGTACGCTCTGTCTAGTCTGCGCCCTCCGGCTCTATCTGGACAGAACCCGGAAGTTTCGTAACTCCCAGCAGCTCTTCGGATGCTACCATGGCCAGCAGAAGGGGTATGCTGTGTCCAAGCAGCGGATTGCGCACTGGATTGTGGAGGCTATCCAGCTGTCTTACCAGGCGAGTGATGTACCCTGACCTCTAACGAAGCTGAGGGCCCATTCCACCTGCGGCATCGCCGCCTCGTGGGCATTGGCCAAGGGGGTCTCACTCACCGACATATGTAGAGCTGCGGGCTGGTCGACACCCCAAACCTTCATCAGGCACTACTGCATCGACGTCGGCGCTGTGCCTTCTGCCGTACTGAGTGGTTGCAGCAACCCTTAGGCACAGTTGGGGGTAATACCTGTGGATGCACATCCCCATGGGTTTGTTGAACATCCGTTCCCTCATCACCAACTCCAGTACAGATGAGGGCTCTGACCCGGACCTAAGCACCACTAGGTCCCCAGGTAAAGGATGTGCTGCGCCTGCAGGTTCCTAGTCCTGCGGTAAGGAACCTTTTATAACGTCTCCCGACTGGTGGATCAGTCCCCCCCCCCCCACTCTGCATCTGGATGCGGAGCAGCCAGCTCTGCTAGGTTCTGTAGTAAAGTTTTGCCGCTGGGCCTGATCCCTACAGAACTCGGGCCGGACTTGCGGACCCCCCCTATCTGGGTGGCCCAATCCGTGTATTCTATACAAGGTCCCTCTTCAGGTGCATTGTATACCCCTTTCCGTCAAGGTAAGTAGGTAAGTAGGTTCGGCTCCTCGGAGGAAAGCAGAATGAGTGTAGAGCTACGCTCTGCTCTTATAGAGCAGCTGATTAATTGATTAATCATCTCCACTCGCAAATCAATTTGCCCGTTAAACATTCGGTCCTACCCCTCCCAAGGTCGGGCTCCTCTCATAGTCAAGACATCGACATCTTGTCGATGAGTCATATGAGTCATAGAATCATATAAGACAAAGATGCATCGCTTGAAATTTCTTTTCAAACAGGAAAACATAAATCACAAACAAAAAATAGAAATTAAACATGGCCCTTTAAGAGCACACTGTGCTAATTTACTATTTTGAAAGCGGTAAGCCTTAATGACTGCAGGGATTAATTTAAGGTCTGTCTCAGATTCTCAACAGCGGATTTAGAGACCATCTGCAAACATATTTAATTTTCTAAAACATAAGTGATATTATGCTAGAGACACGTGTGAGATTGAACCCTTTTTTTTTACTATTTTTCTGGTTGTATACAGAGTGAGTAAACCGATAAGGCAACTACTACTTTCTGTTAGAACTCATTCCTCCACCTATGAATCCAATCACCTAGATTCCATCAACTGACAGTGAATCTTGAGCTCCTTTAAAAGGACCTAATTTTCCAGCCTGCAGTGTCTGCCCTCGCTAGTATTTGCATCAGAATTCTATTTTCTCTGCAGAATCAACTTACCCGGTACACTTCCCTCCTGTTCTGCTCTATATATTCTGGTCTATTGTCCTGTGTTTTTTTTTCCTCTCACCTCCTTGTCTATGTTCTTTCTGACTGCATTCTGCGCATGCAGAGCTGTTACGGCAACTGTGTTTTGGATTCTCTTGTCTGTGCATGTTTACTTGCTTGTCTCACCTCTTCACCTCGTATGGTTCATTGTTCCACTTATTTAGTCTCTACAGGTGTTGCTTGTCACTTTATTATACCTCTATGTATTAAAAGCCCTCACCGATCTAGGTTCAGCCTGGGTTTATATTTTTGGCACCTTTACCTGAGCCAGTTGGTTCCCTGCCGACTTTAGTGTTCTAAGTTTTCTTTTTCAAGTTAGCTCTTCTGCTTCCCTGGAGCTAGTTATAAGTTAGAGAGGTTTTCCCTTGAGTGGGTATTTATGTTTGTTTCTCTGTTTTGTGTTAATGGTTATAATAGTTTCTCTTCAGCAGTCGGCGGAGATAAACGCTCTGTTCTCTCTCCGTTATCTCTTATCATCCCAGCTGGGCTCTTGTCTTTTGTCTGTCTGCAGAGACTCTCACTATCCTGCTCTCCAAATAAAAGGAACTATGGATCTGATCAACTGGTCTCTGAATGCAATTGACACCATTTTTTCTCGACAAGGAGCGTGGGTTTGGGGGAACCCACCTGTCCTGCTGGAACTTATGCTGCTGGCTACACGATGGACTCCTGGGCGAAGTGGAGAATCGTGTGCCTGGCTGCTCTGTCTCTGGCGGATGTCGAAGACATCTACATAATCTACATAAACTGTGATAACTGGGATTCTGCTGATTGGAATATGTGGAGCTCTCGGCTATCGGCGATTATCAAAAGCGGTCAGTGCTCAAAGCCCCACTAAGCTGACCGACTGGAATGGAATTTAAAACTGTAGCTTTTTCTCCACTGCTGTAATCTGATGGGCCATGAGTACAGCGCCATCTGGCTGCAGGAAAATGTTGGCTGAGGACTGCAGCGGTTAAACCGCTTCCCTGGACCCCTACCTCATCCTGCGATGTTTTCTTCCTGTATTTGTCTATGTGCTTGATTGCAATGGCTTTTTTTAACATGCTCCACAGTGTCCTTTTTGAAGGACAATGCGGAAAAGGCTCTTTTTTGAGCTACTTTACCTAATGTATATCAATTTTCTCTGTTTCTCTCTAAAAATACTACCTCTCAACACTGGTCTGTCCCCACTCTGTCCATGTCTGTGGCCAGAGGGGTCTCATCTCGCAACATGTAACCATGTATGTGACAAATAAAGGCTATTTTCTATTCTTCTATAAACACATTTGCATCTCAAGCTTGTGCAATTGAGTTCTTTCACTAGCAAGTCCTCACATTACCAGTGGCGTGCTAGTGTGTGTTCCTGCTGGTGCGCAATCTTTACCGTTGGCTTTTTTACTGCAAGAGCTAGCATGATAGCACCCTAGCTGGTGTGCTCCTTCAGGTCCTGCCTGGGGTGGTATACTCACCTTTAATCAAACACCAAAGCCATTCATTCATTTTCTAACCCGTTTATTATTTCCTTTCGGGGTCATGGGGGTGGCCATCTCCTGCACACATCAGTCGAGAAGGCGGGGGTACACATCGGACAGGTCGCCAGTCCATCACACATATTAACTCACGCATTCACACCCAAGGGAATTTCGATTATTATTCAATTAACCTGTCTCATGTTTTTTTGGACTCCTTCAGGTCATCGGCAAGCCTCGAATTCGACAACCTTCTAACTGGAAGGCCACAGTGCCACCACAGCCTAGATATTATAACTTTATTATGTTTATGTTGGCCATGGCGTAAACCGAATAATTAACCCCAATCATGGTTTTGTCTTCACAATGGATGGTTCTTTGCCTTCACCTCACATATTAATACAGCTGAAACCACATCCTGGCCATCAATTATACCTTTCTTGATCAATGTATGTACCTAATTTTTTACCCAACCACTTAGCTAAAAAGCTAAAAAAAAGGATCCAAACGTGAGACTCAGCTAAAGTTTTCAAGAATGGAATGGATGTAGGAACTAACCCTGTTTGAAAGGTTTAATTTGCATTTGTTGGATAAATGTGAAGGGTAATCATGTCTTCTTGAGAGGGATCTAATGACACTCATCATATTCCTGACTGCTACTGAATAGAAATATTCCATGCACATCAGAAATAGCAATATGGGTTTAACTGCAGCCTTAAGGCCAGGAGAAAAAGAAGGTCTTAATTACTGCCTGCATAAAATGTGGGGGCATACACAAAATGAATGTAGCTCATCAAATTCCAACAGATTTCCAGGACGCTCTGTTGCCATGGCAAGAGGACGAGTGTGGATGAGCCCCTTTTTCATTATTAAAATGACATTAACTCTCCACATCAACTTCAGCAAAGCATGCTAATATGGTGAGGGAATTATTAAGATATTGCTAAGACTTAATTCGCTGGATCTCTGTGATGCACTGTAGACAGTGAAATGCTTGGGTATTACTGAAACATTGTGCAGTTAGAAAAGAGCCAGTTGGTTTTGATTGGTAATTTAGCTGTGTTTAATTTCAAGTGAATTTACTTGGTCATCTTCAGCTTTATGTATTTTGCATGTTGCTCTTATGCTGTTTATTCCTCCTCTTCTTCGCCTTGTCATTATTATTAGCATATTCATGATAACTACAATTAAGGAGTTATACATTCACAACCGTCAGTATACCACCAGTAGAACTAATTATTAAAATTTTTATCACATTTTTTCATGTTTACATCCAACTTGTCTTCTGAACATTAACATTTTGGTGAATTTAAGTCAGGATTTGCAAAGAAACAGCAGCTTAGGTCACAATAATTTCCTGATGGCTCTTGACCTTGATACTGTTGGTAGGTGCAAGCGAGCACGTGGACCCAAATGCAAGTAAACTCAAGATGTTGATTCAATACTCAGAGACAAGAAGGGAAAGATCCCTCACTCACAGCAGGGGAACATAAAGATCCACAAGACCAGACAGGAATGGAACATGCAGGTAAGGAGCAGCGAATTCAATGTTTGTTGCTTTAGTAACAGTTAGACAGAGAGAGGAAGGGATGGGGAGAATAAGAAGGGAGCTTGATTGGAGATCAACGCATAACAACTAATCTCCAATCAAGTGGTAGCAACTGAAGGAAATGGTGAGGGGGGTGCCCATTAGTCATCAGAAGGGGAAAGCATTGGGGACTGGCTAAGGGGTCAGCAAGTCTCATGCTTTGTCACATTTCTTGTGCCAATAGGACACAGCCATTTTGTTTACAATTGTAACAAAGACATTCCCTTCTGTTGGTCACTATTGTAGATCCATAGACAAGGTTCTTGCATGTACTCTGGCACTGACATGAAAGGACAAAGGAAGAACTTACACAGATCATGATCAACACGTCGCCACATGCTTCTATGGAGAGGCGGAATGGGAAAACACAGCACAAGGGGTCAGCATAAGGGTATCCATGTCTCGGGGCCCATCACTATTGGCATCAATACTTTGAAATAGCAAAGCACACAGAAAAATAAAAAGCTATACTGGGTCGGGGAACCATATGCCTGAGGTTTGGGAGAATCCCAAAGAGTGCCATCAAATATCAGCTGCTACCAGCACTCAGCACTGCAGAATAGATGTATTCAATCTGCAGATTGCAGTACCTAAAGAAAAGTAATGGGTGTAACCAACAACTTTACAAATATCTGCCAATGGAGTCCCTCTCTGAAATGCAAGGTTGCCTGTAACGATGCATGTTGTCAAAAACTAAAAGGACATTAGTGGGTCAACTTGGGCAGGGACCCAAGCCTCAGCTGGATGATGACGTATACAGCATATATCATCCAAAACATTTGCCAGCCGCCTGAAGATCCCACACCTCTTAAATGTAGACAGTACAGTCAGAAAATAGAAACATATTTCAGCTCTATTGATTCGAGTGGATTGAAGGATAGGCCTTACAGTCCATTGAGGATAACAGTGATCCCATGAGGGCATCAGAGTAGGCTGCAGCCATATGGCTGGTCGAAGGAATCTAACATTTTTTTTTGTTTGTTTGTTTTTGCTTTGCATGTTGAATAGCCAAGTCTTGTTATAGTTTGTTGTGTGATGTTCTCGCTTACAAAGAACATAACAGATCTAACATATCCCGAACAACGGGAACATTGAAGACACAGTGGATAAAGTTTTCCTTGAAAGGTAATATTCCCATATTCCACACACCAAATAGCAGAGCGGGTTGAGGAGATAGGGGTCTGATAGTGGCCTGCAGTAGAAGAGGTGGGTGCGAATTGATCCCTCCATGCTAAATCCTTTCACAGCCCCTAACCCTATGTCAACCCAATTGCTGTTATCGCTGTAGGATTGCAGTGACATTTTAAAACCACAAGACAATTGAAAAAAATCCTAGCCCTAATACCCAATACACTGTTATTTTGGAGAATATATTTGTTTGAGTATTTGGAGTGCCAGTGAATTGACCATATTATCAGGGATAAAAAGACACTAGCTGCCAAAGTAGTACAGGTCGATAATTGTCCTGATATTTGAAATAAAAAAAAATTTCTCCTGATACAATTGGCAAATCTAACTTTTGTATGTTATAGACTTTTTATATAAACACTGATCATCTAAACATTTTTGTTTAAACTAAATCCAAAAAATAAAATTGTGTTATTAATATTATTATATAGTATAGTAATTATTTAGTATAAATTATTATTGTTATATTATTTATTCCCTAGTATAGTATCATCCCAGCTGGGCTTCTCGTCTTTTGTCTGTCTGCAGAGACTCTCACTATCCGGCTCTCTAAATAAAAGGAACTATGGATCTGATCAACTGGTCTCTAAATGCAATTGACACCATTTTCTCGACGAGGAGCGTGGGTTCGGGGGAACCCACCTGTCCTGCTGGAACTTATGCTGCTGGCTACACGATGGACTCCTGGTCGAAGTGGAGGATCGTGTGCCTGGCTGCTCTGTCCCTGGAGGATGTCGAAGACATCTACATAATTGGAACTGTGATAACTGGGATTCTGCTGATTGGAATATGTGGAGCTCTCGGCTATCGGGGATTATCAAAAGCGGTCAGTGCTCAAAGCCCCACTAAGCTGACCGACTGGAATGGAATGTTGACTGGACTTAAAACTGTCGGGACTCATGTAACGGTCTGTGACCGCAAACTGGATTTCATCCCGGAAAGGCTGGCAGAATTGAAACGTAAGTTGGATAATATGGAGACCGGGGAAAGACTCTAAAAATCTGGAAATTTACAGCTTTTGACCTAAATTAACTTCTGTACCATCTGGCTTCCCTTATCTCCTCTGGCCGAAGAGGAGTCTAAACATCCCCCTTGCGGAACTCGATAAGGAGACTCTCTCAGAACCCTCCCGCGCATCCACTTATCTCCGCCAGCTTTTTCCCCACCGCTGTAATCTGACTGGTCATTGTACAGCGCCATCATGGCTGCAGGAAAATGCCGGCTGCGGACTGCAGCGACTACACCACTTCCCCGACCCCTACCTCATCCTGCGATGTTCTTTCCTGTATTTGTCAATGTGCTTGATTGCAAATGGCTTTTTTTAACCTGCTCCACAGTGCTCTTTTCTTTGAAGGACGATGCGGAAAGGCTCTTTTTTTAAGCTAATTTACCTCATGTATAACCAATTTCTCTGTTTCTCTCTAAATATGCTACCTCTCAACACTGGCCTGTTCCCACCCTGTCTATGTCTGTGGCCAGAGGGGTCCAATTTCACTACATGTAACAGTGTATGTGACAAATAAAGGCTAATTCAATTCAACACACTTCTGCGATGGATTGGCGACCCAATCTCAACCTCTCGCCCAATGTGCTCTGGAGACCCCCATGACCCACAAAAGGGGATAAGCGGGTTGGAAAATGAATGAAAGTATGAATACACTCTTGTAATTTATAAATATTTTTAAGTTATTAAACTATTTCTTCTCAAGACAATCTTCCTTAGGAATGCATATGAATAAGTCCATAGAAATGGTTTCAGTCAATCTTGCATATCTTTTTTCTCCTTATGCTGTCCTTTCAAACTATATCAAAATGTTTTTTTCTTAGGAAACAGAAACTGATTTCCTTCTATGACAGCCTTGCCCTAATTTAATAGACAAGACATTGCACTGAAGTAGCGCTCATTTCAGCACTCGCCCTCAGTAAAGGTGTGTTTAACACGCAGCATGAAGCTTACGAATGTATTGATTCAGTAATGAGTTGATTCTGCAGTAGTCTCAGCAGTCTGCTGGCCGGTGAGCAGTATATTGCATTAAATAATCTCAGGGGTTTAATGTTTAGGGCATGTGAGTGTTCTTCATTACTCTTTTCTCTACTCTACTCTACTCTACTCTACTCTACTCCTATATCTAATTCCAATTTGACTTTAGCAAATTTTTAGAAGACTGTTGTTTTTTTTGTTTACCTTTTTAAATTTGGCTCCTGGATATGGTACCGTTAATATATTTAAATAACTTGTCTGCTGTAATGAAAATAGTATATTACTCTAAAAGACTAAAAGTCTCATGAGGGTGAAATCAGATTTGAAGGTCATCATGCCCTGCACTGGTAGGGGACGGAACAGAAGGGGGGTAATACAAACATACTTATTAAGAGGCTTTGTATAGCATACACAGATTGGGCCACCCAGGTAGGGGGTCCGCAAGTCAGGCCCAAGTTCTGTAGGGATCAGGCCCAACGGCAAAACCTTACTACAGAACCTAGCAGAGCTGACTGCTCCGGGTCAGCCAGATGCCACGTGGGTAGGATGATAGGGTTCACCAATCTACTAAGCGGGAGACGTGAAAAAAGTTTCCTTCCCACAGGACAAGGAACCTGCAGAACACATGCTTGATGTGCCTAAATCAAGGCAGTAATGCCTGATGAAGGTTTGGGGTGTCGACAAGCCCGCAGACAGTGCCCATGAGGCAGCGATCCCGCGGATGGAATGGGCTTTGACACAGCTTAACCCTTGCGATGGCTGTAGTAGCATATGAGGAGCTGCTGAGAGAAACTCCTGGGTTCTGTCCAGGTAAAGCCGGAGGGCAAGGACTGGACAGAGCGTACCCTGGGCTGGGTCTGCCTCCTCCCGGGGAAGGGCCTGTAGTGTCACCAGAATGTGACCAATGGGACCATGGGGATGAATCTGGGCCTGGGTCTGATTTGCACCAGAGTCCTCAGGGCCAGAGAACTATGCTGTGCTGGGCCACATAGCCGCAACAGGAAGCAGCTCAAGCTCATCCTCCCTGACCCTGCACAGCACCTGTGTGCTGTGTCCCTCTGTGTGATCAACTGGTCCCTGGACTCGGCTAGCACCAGCCAGTCGTCCAGGAAGTCCAGGATACGGATGCCTGCCCAGTGTAACAGGGCGAGGGCAGCCCGGGCCACCTTAGTAAAGAGAGTGCCAGGTGGAAGGGCAGGATCCGGTGCAGAGCAACACTCGTATTCACGCTTCACGAGAGCAACACGGCATGTTTGTTGCCAATCACTCCATGAATTTTTGTGGGGATTGTTTCTTTATATTTAATTTGATTGGACAGGATAGGTGCCAGTCACTGTACAAAAAAAAAGTAGTTGAAGCGGGTTGAAGAAAAGAAGTGCAGTAATAGTACAGAAACAGAACTAGAAAAGTACTCAAGTAAAAGTAAAAGTATACATTTTTAAATCTACTCACTAAATTACAATTTGTGAAAAAACTACTCAATTACAGGATTTTGAGTATTTGTAATTAGTTACTTTGCGCCACTGCAAGTACACAATACGCTGTTTTAAACAGGGGGCATAAACTCAAATTAAGCTTCTATTTCAAGCATACACAAGGTCTACAATGAAGGTTGACACGCACCTCCCACTTTGCAAAGGATAGATGCAGACTATAAACTATGTGATTGGTTGGTTTGGTGTTTCTGGAGTGGTGTCTCGCCCATCTTATGTATGGTGTCAGTGCCACAGATGTCATTCCATCTGTAATCCATGTCTCGGAGTAAGATTTCAAGTCGCTCTGGTAACACTGCTGCTGTCGCTCGCTGCTCATTGTTTGTATACTATAATATATGGCAAATGCGAGGGGTGGAAGGTTAACCGAGCACATTCTATGGAAGCTCAGAGGGTATGCTCTGCCATAATGCCAACCCCCAGTCAGAGATAGTGTTCAACGTTTACAATTTTAGGAACTTCTCTTTCTCAATTTGGAATTATTGCCATTTTATGTTTCACATTATTGGTGTAGATTATTACTTTTATTTTGAAAGTTTTATTTTATTTTTTACCCCACTTTTATTTTATTTTGCCAGATTCTGGCAGTATGAATATTTAATTGATTATTGTATAGTTCCACAAGTATATTGTTTCTGTGGGTCGCTTATTTGATAGATACACATCACGTTGTCTGCACATCCTGAGGGTTTCCCAGAGTTTTGCTGTGGAAGTCAAAGTTAAGACATGTGCAGTCGCCCATGTGTCTGTTGTTATATAGAGAATAAACCAGTCGAATGGACCCCAGTGTTGTCTTTAATTCCAACTGAATTCTGTCTGCTACAATAGCGAAGACCCTTTATTGGAAATTTTTGGGTGATGTCACAGACACTCTGTCCATGCAACAATTCCATGATAAAATGTGTATACAAACGAATCAAGGATAACATTGACTGCCATTCCATGTTATGATCCGTGAGGCTGATTAGTTGTTAGTTCAGCCAATATGTTAACATTAACTTGGTTTATTTGGTTTGGTTTTGGTTTATTTGAGAATGAACATCATAATGCCAAAAAACTAAGAGATTTTGTGTGAATAATAGTAAATTCAATGTCTTTGCCAGGCAGTGACATGACAAATTTATTGATGAAAAAGCCACCTCTGACCACTTTCACTTCACTGATTGGACCATTGTTGAAGCTGAATTAATCAGTCCTAAGGTAATTATATTACACCGTGCCTCTCACCTCTTCAAATAATGCTTCTCCGGTTTTAGGCTTCCTGAACAATCACAGTCATTCAGGGTTTTTAATTGAGTTTTTTAGCTATTAGATGCGGCTTAAACGACTTCACAATACGTCTGAACCAAATAATCAAGCTCATAAAAAGTTTTTGTCTGATTAATAAGGTGTAATTCTATTGTTTATTTGAATTAATGTAGGCTACACAATGTAAATAGTGGCAATTATCCATGACCACTGTCATGGTGGTAGAGGAGCATAAACGCACAGAATGATAAGCCTAATATGCACGACTAATATTTACGGCGGAACAGTCTTCATGATGTTTAGAAAATTTCTAACAAGGATGCTATAAGCTTAAATGCACAGGTAAACGAGGATATGAACAGGTGAACACAATTCACCTGTTTCTTGCTGCTCCATTTTAAGCACAAAGCGAGGCTAAGCTGGGAAGAAACCAGAAAGATGAGGTACCATGTACTACTGCCAAGATTTTTAAGCACTGATATTGAACATTGTTAGATTTTTAATTTAAAAATACATTGAGGGAAATTATAGTGGGAGAACTATAATGAGTGTTATTGAAATGTAGTTTGATTTGGATAAAATCATCTAGAAAATGACCAACCGCAATATTATCTGTACAGAAATATACAAAATAAAAAATGCATTTGAAGAAAAAAGTTTAAACTGAAATGTTCTTAATGTTCTTATATGGGTGAAAAAGTAATCAACTGTGCACAAAAGAATTACTTAGTATTTCTAGTAGTTGACTATCAAGTTTGCATACATCTCAAGAGGAAATTTGTCCAGTACTCAGATCCTTTCTAAGGGATTTGCCTAAAAACAAATGAGCTACCCTACGAATATGGATGGTTGATGAATGGATGGATTGATGATTGGGGTGGGGACAGGGTCTGGCTGTGGGGTGGCTCCACCGCGCCTTTTGCAGTCTCCTTCCCTGTCTTCTCAGTGGGCACCGTCAGTCTCTGGGGGGACGGGGTGAGTCTGGCTCTGGGGTCCGGTCATGTCATGGACTGGTCGTGTCGGTCAGCGGGAGTCGGATTTGCCCATCGGGTAGCTCTTGGTTGTTGGTGGTGCCTGACCTTAGGCAGAGCCCACATTACACCTGGTTCACAGAAGACTAGATATGACACATGGGACGTGGTTTGCTGCTTATGGATTAGGTTTTCTGTCCTAAGCACTTATTTATTTAATATGTCTGTGTCCAGGAGGCAATAGGTCCAGGAGGCAAAACAAATGCCCGAGTCACCTCAGCTGGCTTTTCTCGATGTGACGGAGCAGTGGTTCTACTCTGAGCTCCTCCCGGGTAACTGAGCTCCTCACCCAATCTCCATATTCCCATATTCAATTCATTTGAACCCTCCAGAACCCTGTACAGGGTATAGAACTGGTCTGAATTTTCACAGCCTAGTTGAAAACCGTATTGCTCCTCCTGAAATGAGGTTCAATGGTCAGTCAGATTCTTCTTCTCTCCAGTTCACTGGCATAGAATTTCCTTGGGAGGCAGTGGAGTGTGATTCCTTTGTAGTTGGTGCAAACCCTCTGGTCCCCCTTCTTGATATGTCCACCACCCTTGTCTCATAGAGCAGCCTTAATATCTCTCTCTCTCTCTCTCTCTCTCTCTCTCTTTCTCAAAGCAACTGTTGTCATGTTCCTATTAGAACTTTCCATTCTATCTCAGGCTTTCCATTCTATCTGATAAATTGTGATTTACTTTTAAAAAGTTGGATTTTTTTTCACTCAAAACAAGTTTTAAATGAATTTCCAAGTAAAACTAAACACAAGGAACTGTAATTTTACTTAAAAAAATCTAAGGTAAAGTATACTTGGAATTTCGCAGTAAATGTGAAAAACTGACTAGTGATTTATATATTATCTCAAATAATAACGATTTCTTAAATAATAATACAATTTTAATATACACATGATTGCTAGAATTTGTTATTTCTAAATGTTGAGAAACTCATTTTTAACATGTTTGTTGGTGGTAAAAGCTTCTTTATTTGTTCTTAAACAGCCATAATTAGCAATATCACACAAACTTACAACAAGCATAGACTTTTACTACAGTCTTAATTATACAGAGCACACTGGGAAACCCTATCCTGTGAATCAACAGCCTCACAGACGGTTAGCAAAAAAATGTGAAAATGACAATGTCCCGATGCTAAGTTAGCGCGAATGTTAAAACTCATTTTTACAGTGACTGTCTATTAAGAGTAAGGTCATATATAAAACTTAAGACAACTTTTTCACCCCAATAAGTTTGAAAAAATTAAGTTAAGATTAAATTTTAAAGTTCTCCAAAAGCCTATTTACAATGTTAGCATGAAAGCTGTTAGCAACCGGTAGACACAAACCAGGACTTGCAGATAACTTAAAAACTCCACACTTTTCTGCAAACATACATCGATTAATTAATAAAATGGTCATATTATGAGCGTATCATTGGCAGTCATGAAATTTCTCTTCTTTTCCTTGTGAGCGAGGCAGATGATGATGCACATCAAGATTGTACATGAACCAAGTAAATTTCACTCATAATTGTTAATTTTTTTGGTGTGACTTGATTAGACAGCAAAAACTAAGTAATATAAATTAGCAAATTATATTAAAATGTACTTATGTAGTTTGGTACAATATCTTATAAACAAAATGTAAGCAAAATGCTGAATAGTGCATGCGCCTTTTGAGTAAAATCACATATTACATTTTTTTTTTACATATATAAAACATACTTACGTAATTGAAGCAATATTTGCTAAGTCCAAAAATCTTTTTTTTTACAGTGTACCGGGCAAAAAATTGCAACCACAAATTCAGGTTTCAGCTCCTAGATTTTGTCAATTTCTTCAAATTGCAGCAATCGATTTGCTTCTCCATTTGAAATTTTGAGAGTCTGTGGAATGGTGTCCATGAAGTCTTTAAAATATGTTTGAGCAGTCAATTGCTGTGGGTGAAAATAAATATTAAATTGTTTCATTCAATTGTGTAAAAGGGCCTAGAATCAATTGACTACAAAAGGTGTATATCTTTGCCAGGTGTTCTGAGGAGTTTGGAAGTGTGTGTTACCGTCCCCCAAGAATTTATGGCTCTCTGGGGGATGAATATAAAACAAGTTAGCCTAGAGTGATCTGATTGGATTGACCAGGGACCATTTGTTTCATATATTGCGCTTGATAGGAGAGCAAAAGGAGGCAGATAAACAATAGTAACTAAGTGAGAGAAGGCCAGGCTTAACCCATCCATGTGTGACTTAAATAAAAATTCTGGATATTATTTCAGATTTCAATATTTGATTTTAAAATTACATTTCAACAACATAACTTTTTACCATTTACATGAGGCCAAACTCACTTTCACTGTTAGCACATAAGAAGACTTTTTGCCACATCGATGTACACCCTCAAGCATTCCCACATAAAGGCATATAAGAAAAGGCAATTTATGGTGATGATTACATTTTAAAAAGTCAAAGTTAACATACTTTGAAAGAGTCAGTGTTAGAAAATGTACCCAGCTAACTGGACATGAAGTAGAGTCGTGGACACGTTAACCCCAAGACATTACCTATAATTAACATGTTCCTTTAGCCACTGCTGTATCGGTGAAAACATATGGATGTTTCCTTTGAGCTTGCCGGCAGAATCCATAATGCATATTCTCCTTGCAGTAGAGGGAGCAAATCCACATTAATAATTTATCAACGTCAGAAATTATTCATTCAGCATTTTAGGGGTTGCATTTTAAGAGTCAGAAGACAGATTTTCACACATTGGACAGGCTGAAGTCAGAACGTGTGACTGATTATATAACTCCCTTGAAGTATTTGCTGCTTTTTATTCTGAACACATCATTCATTACTGCGGCTCCACTGAATGTTGAGTTTGTTTGATGAGAGCTTTAGGATTTCTTTCTTTGCTTTTTCACTTAAAAATATTCATCATTCATGAAGACGCCTTTTGGAATGCTTTAGTTGTCTTTCAACTGTCACTAATATTAATGTGATTCCACGAATGTGGCAACACTGTGAAACGGTGTCAAAAGCCCTTTTGTTTCACAAATATTACAAACAACAAAAAAACAACTTTCTTGGGTAACCAATACAAACCTGTTCTAGGTAAGATTTAAAACTAAATGCATTGCTATTTTAGTGCATGTTGCTTGCTGTGGGAAATACTACATGATAACATTAAATTGAGTTTCTTTCTTTACTCTTTACTGTTGAAACCCCACTTAATAAAACATTTAAAAACAAGATAGTGAGTTGAAATTTTGAAATAAAAAAAATCCATGTTGAAAAAAAATGTTGATGAATTGTCATTGACCGCCATGATCATTGACTGTATGACGCTGTTGATGAGCTATGAAGGGATAAAGCAATATTTCAAATGTGGTCTTACAAATGATGACAAATTTTGAGAAAAAGTAGTGGTTCACCTGTATCGGGGTATTATTGCATCAGGTAGATAAATAAAAAAACTTTCTGATCTACAAATAAATCTGAAGGGATTCACAAATATCTTTTCATAAGTTACAAATAAAAATTTGTAGATCTGTTACTCTATATTTGTGAATCTCGACCTGTGAGTTGTGAATCTTTCGCTGCGCATTTGTGAATCTTGACTCAAATCTGAAGCGGAAAGATGGAAGGTGCGTGCACCATTTCAGAGCTAAGTAATGTAAATACAAAACAAACGTTTCCTGACATCACAAAATGACTCTTAACGTATACATTACAGCGTTTACAAGGGCTTCGACTTCAGCATTTATTGATCTGGTTGAGTAATTTGTGGTCTTGGATTATCATACTTTACTGAAACACACCCCTCTAAGTGAATGAAAATGATGGAATAAAATTTATAGCTTCAATTAATAAATTGAAAACTTTCCTACATTAAAAATGTGTTTTTTTAAGCTAATATAGTACGTCTGTTTTTTAGTTATTACTAGGGCTGAGCATCATTCAAAAATGTTCAATACCGATACCCTGAATTCGATACCAGTTCCAAATGATACATTTTTTTCGATACTTTTATTTTAAGATATAAATTTAACAAGAATATATAACACATAATCGCAGAGGTTTTGTTTTTTCAGGATGTTTGTGACACTTTTCACAGCTGGTTTATCTCTAAGACATTCAATTTTTTTTTTTACATTTACATTTATGTATTTAGCAGACGCTTTTATCCAAAGCGACTTACATTGGGAGTACACATCAAGCAGTTTGGTACAAAGTGGAATGATCAGAAGACATACACATAGAACACTTTCAAGCTAATACAGGAAATGTATTCAAGACCAATAAGCAAAGAAACAAAAGCACAAAATGAACAAAGTGCAGGGTTAACATTTGCTGTTAACCCTCTTAAAGCATTTTAGTATCAACTTAGCTAGGTATTTAAAGCCATCAAAACCGTACGTAACGTTACACAGCGTACGTTAGTCCGAAACACGATTAATAAATTGACCCCCACAAACTTAAACTTAACTTTAACGGTACACAAGCATGAAGCGCTAAAAGTTAGCTGATTTTGTTAGTTGTTTACCTGCCGGAGCAGCCATCACGCCGGTATCCTCATCAGTCACGGAGGACGACGCTTGTGGTGGGCTTTGAGTCAGGAAAATACTGAGAGGATGATGATGATGATGATGACTGCACCGGCGTGATCTTCTTGCAGTAAATTAATTCCGTGTACTGTCAGGTGTTTCATCATATTTGACGTGTTGTCAGACTTGGACGTGATAACCTTTTAACAAATATTGCATCGTACGCTGTTGCCGTCAATCTTGGCATAATGTAGCCATACTTTTGATCGTTTAAACATAGTTTGCGTTAAATTTATGCTATGCTTTAAAGTGTAATGTACTGTCGCAGGAGAGGGATCACACAACAAGGTTGTAACAGAAAAGTGTCCCCAGAGGGTGGATTTATTGATGAGAGATACGTGATGTGATAGAGTGCAGTCTTAGGTGCTATGGTCGTGCTGTCTTCTCCCTGGTTCGTGCCGGTGAGTGTTCCCGTGGTGTTCGTGCTCGTGCTCTGGCTCGGGTCCGTGCTCGTGCTCAGGCTCGGGTCCGTGCTCGTGTTCTGGCTGGCGATCGCTTGGGCGGATCGGGCTTCGAGGAGGAACCGCTTCGGAACTTCACGGGGCGTCTGGAGTGAGAGAGAGAGAGAGAGAGATAAGCTGCTGCCCTCTTCGGAGATCATGCTCGTTGTGGAAGCTCTCTCTCTCTCTCTTATGCTGCCGCGCTGATGAGGCGCGGCTGTTCCCGCTTCGCCCTTGATAGCGGGCTCCAGGTTTATCCGTGTTTATGCCAGGACCGCGCTGATCGGAATGGGCCTCCGTCACAGTACATTAAAGCCTCACCTCACATTTGAAAAGCTCTGTGCGACAGGGCGTGTGGGGGTAGCCGCCGTAAACGTGATCTTTCAAGGCAGCTTCATTGCAGCCAATCACCAGCATTTGACCTGGGCACGTTAAGGACGCCACACATTTTGTAGCTCACTGACGTTGACAAGATTATACCCTTAGGTATCAAAATTTGGTATAGAACGAAAATGATTTTTTTCTGTAGTATCGAGACAATAAAAGTACCGAACTTCATACACAGCCTAGTTATTACACATTCAAGCAAGTCGACACATGATTTTCAAGAAATTGTCAATATTGCTTATGTTTTTCTTTCTATTTGGTGAATTGAAGAGGGAAAATTGCTTTACGTTATAATCAGAAATAAGTTTACCTTTACTCTACTTTGTAATTCAGTTTATTATCATACAGCAGTCAAGAAACCAGTATTATTGTACATGCACAGATAATAATTTACATCAATGCTGAAAATTATGATTAGTAGAAATAGTCTTTGAGTAGCTGGATGGTCAGGTAAAATCAAAGTAATTCTTTTTGTGTTTTAGATTGCATCATCATAAAGTGCTGTTTAGACACACGGCATATTGTCACTGCTGTTATTGCACTTCAACTGTCGCCCAAAGGAATGTGATGATCAAACTTCTTGGTCGCTACAACCCAACATGGATGTCAATCTGCTGCACTTACATTTGCTCCACCTTCATCTCCATACCCAGTGGCACTCCATGAATATCTATCCCAAGCAGCACTACTTCAATCATTAACCCTTGTAGGGTCTTCGTTTTTGTGTTACACAGGGGGTCCTGCTGGGTCTGGTGGACCCATGGCATTTTTAGGTCCTTAATTCAACATATTGAATTCTCTTTTCTTTTTTTTATACTCAACAGATGTTCATCACATATTTAAGTAATATAAACAACACTTTTTACATTTTTTTTCCTTCACCTGTGTCAAATCAGATGATTATGAATAGAAGTGCTACTCGTTTTTGTTTATTTTTTTATTAAAATGTAAAAACTTAAGGAAATGCATCATAAAACAGCAATAATTCCTCATTGAGCCCCAGCAGCACCAGGAACATCCCCAGCTGCAAAAGTTGTTATTTCCTGGAGCAACAATCCTCATTATTGTAGTATTTTGTTATTAAAAAAAAAAAAAAGTAAACTGACTGTTGCTCTTCATTTTTGTGTGTTTCATGCATAAAGAATTTAAAGATAAGGTTTGTTATTAAAAATAGGTTTAGTGTGAGTAAATAGCAAATTAAACAACAGTGCCTAAGACTTCCTCCAGTTTTATCCACAAACCTCTTTTATTTGGTATTACTTTGTGAGCATCTAGGTTGACTACTTTTTACCAGTATAATACATAAGGATGCAGTCCATTTAAAAGTTGCATAATATTATTTAAAGAATTTTAATACTTCAATTTGGGCAGCTGCCAGACTTTTATTTACAGGTTTGTCTTAGGCTCAGACAACTGTTTTATATGAAGTTTATTGCAAATATGATTTGCCTTTTTCATGGCAGTGTTAACTCTTTTTAAAAGGTTTTTTAGTAAGCAAGTAATAAACAAAAAAGTAAAATACAGTTTATGACGTAAAGAGTTAGACTGCGTTTAGTTAACACCTAACCTACACAGTTTAACTGTGAAGGTACGTTCACATCGAACGCGGTTCGCGCAGAAAAAAAGTGCTACTCGCCAGTGAGTGCACGCGTGTTTACTTTCCGTTTGATCGGCAGAGCCGCTGAATGCACGCATGACATTCAGGTGTCGATGGGAATGCGCGGAACTGTGGGAGGAGCTACAGGTTCAGCGGTGGTTTGGAAAATGGTGGACGGGATTGTTAAGTTAATATCTGCATCACTAAGCTTTGAAATGCTCCAAAACATCAAAAAAACGTGTTCGGGGCTGTGACTAGGAGCTTAGAATCCTACAAAGAGGCACCCTGCTTGGTGTGGTTCACCAACATTTCCACAGGAGCTTCAGTCTGAACCGCAGTCGCGTTCAGCGGGAGCTTCGACTGATCCAACCCCAGGTCCTAAGCTGTTGTACGGGAAGCTCCAGCAGGAAACCCGCGCGTCTGTCTCTGGTCAGTATTCATGATAAATTCTGTGTAAATAATGACCAAGAACCTCCTAACCTAACGAACGGACGGGACTTTAATAAAAAGATAAATAACTTTCGTTTTTAACAATTAAAGCAACATGTTAAAAATGCTGTAATCATATAATGTAAATACTGTATTTGTTTAATATTAAAAATTTAGATTTATACAGTACAATATTGTATTTCTAAGTAATCTCAAATGAACTATAGATTATCTTGGTTCTTGTGAAGCGATAAACTGTATTTAACAGTGGTTTTCTTTAGTTTTTATTACACTATACTCATTTATTAAAGTAAAACATAACTTATAGTTGTACTTGTGGTGAATATATATTCCACAGCAACATCAGAATTACCAAAAAATGTTAACCTTAAAATACTTCACTGTAGTACAGTTAAAACAGTGCATATGTAAATGTCAGGGTTTTTTAATTGCTAGAGTTTGAATAATAAAACTAGTTAAACAGTGGATTGAATGTAATACTGATGGTGAAACAAGTAAATCAGAGCAAATGCTAAATACAGGTAAAGTTAGAAAGTTCAAACAGAAATGATGATGTTGAAGACACCAGTGGAGTACAAACACAATTGCTATCATGGATCTGCAATCAGTTCTGCAACTAAAGTTCTGTTCTGTCTTCTCTCCTTCTTTCAGATTGACGGTGGAGACTCCAACCTGGTCATCATCAGCATCTTCATTGCTGGTATTTCCTGAGATTCCAAGATCGTCTCGGATGCTGGGACTGCAGTCTGGAACTGTTTGGTAGAGCAGTTTATGGCTGGACTCTTCACTGATGAATGGAGGTCCATCACTGAAGGTTGTTTGGTGGAGGAGTTAATGGCTGTGCTCCTCACTGATGAATGGAGGTCCATTGCTGAAGGTTGTGAGGAGAAGAGGAGTCTCTTTGGAGGTCCTGCTCTGCCTTGGAAGCACTGGACGAATATGTTAAAGGGTTTCTCTAGAGCCCAGCTGATGGTTTCATTAAAGCCTTGTTACAAAACTCTCGTGATTTCCATGATTCATGAAATGTTCTTGTTTTCAAAGAATAAATGGAGTCAACCTCCAAATAAAACCCATGTCTCAAAGCTTCTTTCTCATTACACAACACCAGTCCAATCACACATAGCAAAGCTTTATTGTAGGTGTATTTACAGTACAATATCATTAAAATAAATGTTCAAATGTTTGGAATAAACATTCCGTTTGTAGCAATGAAATTACATTTTATTTACCTTAAATATATGAAAGCACTTTTTTTGATAGTACAGATAGTACTCCCAAAGTAAACATTTAATTACACTCATAAAAGTTTATTATCTATTTTATTACTTTTTAAAAGATCATATTTTATAAGATCCCAATATTTTCTGGCATAAATAATATCTTGCCTTAAAATGGAGGGCTGAAATAAAATAATGAACATGATTAATTCTCTTTAGATTTAAACCTAGTTTTGATAATTATGAATATATATGTATATATATATATATATATATATATATATATATATATATATATATATATAAAATTTCTTCCAAGCAAGGTGCTTTTATATATTCTTTTATTATTAAATAAATTTATTAATAAATAAAATTTATTCTTTTAAATTATTATTTATAATAAACTATTATTTCTAACTTTAATATCATGAAGATGATCAGAGAGCTCTGGCAGTTCACGTAAAGTTTTAATGACAGTCCATCACTGTTTTAATTCCAGACGGTCTCCGAGCTGCACACGTCACAGCTACAGCAAGCTCCTGATTGGTCAGCGCGGCGCGGAAAATCTGCCGAAGTTCAATTTTCTGAACTCGAACGATACGCGCGCGGTTCACCCGTCTACGGCCGGTCCGCCTCCTGCGCGCGGCTCACAACATCCGTATCACACATTCATGCGGTTCAATACGCGCCTATCGCGGCAACCGCGCCGCTGAATTCGCGCATACCGCGCCGCTGAAGCCTCAGACGCGCGCAAACGCATCTTTGCATTGACTTAACATAGAAACCATCCGCGCTTACCGCGCGAACCGCGTTCGATGTGAACGTACCTTAGAGTCATGTTTAGTAAATTGGAAAAAAGACATTCTTTGTAAACTTGAGTAAATCTGTTTTTATCAAATTATTGCACAGCTGTCATGTAGTAAAGGAGGAAGGTGCCATGTGATAAAGAAATAAGATTTCTACATTACTTCAAACAATACATTGTCAAAGAAATACATGACTAATGTGGTACCCCCCCCCCCCTATTTCTAATCACATGGTTTCCATTTAGTAGGATGTTATATTTTCAAAAGTTATCAGTACCAGATATCACAAATAGAAAACAATGTATTTACAGAGTGGTGTTCGTAAGCTTTTCTTTTGATTGAGTGAATAAATGATATGACTAGACATTGGAACTACCTTATACCAACTTACTTTTACTTTT
>SRMA01027265.1:13974-54934 GCA_007224835.1 Danionella cerebrum | reverse complement strand
CAGTAACATTGTCACTACATTACTAATAATAGTCAGTAACATTGTCACTACATTACTAATAATAGCTAGTAAGATTGCCCCCACATTAGTAATAATACAGTGCTTCTCAAACTTTTTTAGTTGAGCCCCCTTTTAAACCTTTAAAAGAATCTGGGCACCCCCAGATGTAAAATAATAAATATTTAAATGTAAAATAAATGTAACTTCTCCTTAATGTTAAATAATTCATTATTTATACCTTATTCAAGTGACAATTCGGTTGCATGTGAGATGTTGTTAAGGGGTGTCCAAGGAGTGAGAGCCCAAACGCAGGAGGAAGGTTCAATCAGTTTATTTAGTACTCCACTGAAACTGTTCAAACTGTGAGAGTCGACAATCCAAGGAAAAAGTCTCTTAGATAAAAAAAATATATAACAGAGATGCATGCAGCAAACATAGCTACATGTGGCGATCTTCGTCAAGCCAAAAATAAAATAAAACAAAAGACAAAAATACAGACAGGCAGAGAAAAACTTCACAGACCTTACCAAACGCGAGACAGAACTACTTGAAAACAATGAACCCGTAACAAGGCAAAGAAATCAAGACGCTTAAATACAAGGCCTAATAAGGGCAATAGAAAACAGCTGAGCGCCGGGGGCGCGCAGGGAAAGCTGGGGAAAAGGGAGGCGCGCATAGGAGAAAAAGGAGAGAGGAGCACGCCTAGAGAGAGAGAGAAAGGAGAACCTCTAACAGATGTACCGTTGAGAGATGATTTGAGTTTATTAAAGAAGAGTTTCGGTCATTGAGAGCGTTTTGTTTTCCTCACGCGAACAAGAGAGAGAGAGAGAGAGAGCGCGCTGTGCACGCTGTGCATCTGTGCACCTGACGTCAAACACATGGAAACAATTGTATGCTTGCTGTTCCTTTTGTAAATCCTTTTGATTTTTGTCAGCTTATGAAAACCCACATAACTCCATTAATGAAGGATCAAACTGTCCAAGTTTGTGAAACTGTCCAAGTGAATGTTTAGTGTAAAAAAAAACCCTCACAGACTGAAGACGATGCAGATCGATCATCATCTTATCGTCAGGCTCAAGAAACATCGCAGATAAACTATTAGCTGTGCCCATTTCACATCTTGAAATGTATTTTAGCGTGAGAAATCGGGTTTGTAGCGTTAGAGATCACTCAAATGCGTTGAATGTGTGAGAAACGGCAGCTGAGAGCTGAGCTCTGTAGTTTCGCTCGTGACGTGAGTATGGATGCGGAAGCCAAAGGCATTGTGGGAAATGTAGTTTTTTTCCCCGTTTTCGTTACGACCGCGCAATGGCAGAGATGGGCGATGACGTCAGCGCGCAGCGCTGGGTGTACAAATATGGCAGCGGCTTCGGCCTAGCTCCGGAGCTCTTACGCCTCTCATACGGCCGTGACCGGACTTCGCGGCGCTCTGCATTCGGTCTATAAGAGGCACCAACTTTTCCCCCTCAGTTTTGGGGAAGAAAAAGTGCGTCTTATGAGCCGAAAAATACGGTAATCTTTAATAATGCCTTTGTATTAAACTTAGAGCTCTGACTTTCCAAAACCTCACATTTCTATTCTTTCTTCTGCTGCTCTAGACGTGTTCTAGATTATAATCCTCCTGTCACCAGTGCACAATGGCAATAATGCAGAGGATTACCAAAGTATGCTTTCTCTTCTCAATCATGTTTTATTAAACAGTATTCATGTTTCAGATGAGTGCTACATGACGTATCAATACATTTCATTCTTCTCAGTCAAGAGTTTTGTCCAGTTACCACATAAATAATGTGTAAGGGCTTTTATAATTTGGCTTTCTTTGTTTTCATTTTCGCGTCTCAAGAGTTTTGATAACGCTCTCAGCATCTTCACTTTCGCTTTCTAATGTATCATTTGCAATCCTGAAAGAAAACCTTCCATGGGGGCGGGGATAACAGTGCTTCGCAGTCATTGGCTATAACGGTTTTGATTGGCAGCTCAATGAACCGGACGTACAAGTATTTTCCGGGGGTTTTTCACCAGTGATTTTAAAGAATTGTGAATGGATGCATATTTATCGGCTCATCTAGCAAAACAACTCATTTATTTTACGTTAAGCTCGAATGGCGGCGTTTGTAATAACTAATACTAAATTCACCTGAAACAAGATGTTCACTTGGAAACACAACGAACACAAATCATTTGTTTTTCTTTCCGCATGAATCACTATAGATGATACACATAACAGTCCAAAACGTTAAGGAAAGTTTTAATGGAGCAACATTATTGTGTTTGTTCATTTCGTTAAATCTCTCACATTTCAGCTTGCAACAAAACTAAACCTCAGAAAAAAGATAATACAAAACACATCAGTCATTCAAACCATTCCAAACCCTTATTATAGATGTGTATAGCAGCCCGTGATGATCTTTATTTACCTTGAAATCCTCAAAAATACATTTTGATTGTAAGAGAAACATCTTTTTACGGCTTAAACATGCTCAATGTAAAACACTTGTAATCAAATAAACTTGACGCCTAAGTGTGAACGCTTGTAAGTCCGGTTCATTGAGCTGCCAATCAAAACCGTGCTAGCCAGTGACTGCGAAGCACTGTTATCCCGCCCCCATGGAAAGTTTGTGCCAGAATGACAAACGTAACTTTTAGAATCACAAACGATAAATTAGAAAGCAAAAGCGAAGATGCTGAGAGCGTAATCAGAACTCTGAGACGCGAAACTGAAGACAAAAAAAAGAATGGAGTGTATTTAAAATCAATGTCGATATTTATGCTAATAACTTGATTTTTTTTTCAAAGTGATTTTTTTTTTCTTTGTAATCAATTTATTTTTGTTCGCTTTAGCTGAAATTACCTCCGTATTTTGGCACAAATTAATTCCATAATATAAAAGCATAAGGATTAAAAATGGAAAATTAAGACATAGTTTAAAATGGTGAAATGCAGAGATAAAATAGACTATATAAATATAGACTAATAAACTCTGACGCTAAACCGCCAGTTGAGATTGAGGTTGCTTACCTAGCAAATACAGCGTGGTCCTCTGCTAGCGCCAGTATAGCACGTCGCTGTCGCTGCACCTCTGTCTCTTCCGGCATTAGCCTGTCCAGTGTTGTTGTTAGCCGTTTGTTCACATCCTGTCCATTTTTCTCGACACGATGAGCAAAACGTGCTGTAATCCTGGCTGTGTTGGGTTTATCTTGTCGAAGGACGGTCACGAGAAATGCGTGGAGTGTTTGGGCTTCCAACACGCCTGTGCTGCTCTTGTGAGGCGAGAGTGCGTGCATTGCAACGCTCTCCCGGCGCGCACTCTGAGGTATAGGCGGTCCTTCTTCGAGGAGGACACCGGAGCTTCGGCTCCCGGTGATCTTTCGACTCCGAGGGGCCCGTCCCAAAACACCTCTTCTGCGGCTTTGGGTCGATCGGTGTCAGGCGATCCCTCGCACCGTCCCCAAAGCCCGAGTGTGCTCCCCGTCTGGTCCGCGGGGGACTCGGATAGCGCTTCGGCGTTGCCTGGGCCCTCGTGTGACCTTGCTGACGATCTGCTTTCCCTCGCAGCATCGGAAGGGGCGCTTTCTTCGGAGTCCTCCAGCTCACCGCTGCCACCCTCCGGGGTCGCGGCAGAGCCGGAGCCCGATGCATTCGCGGTGCTCTCCACGGCCGCGGCCGCAATTGGGCTCGAGGTGCAAGCACCTTCCAGCTCAGGGCCGTCGCGGTTGGATGACTGGTTCTTAGGTAAGCGCCGGGGCTCCGCCCCCCGCGCTCCTGAAGTTCCTTTCTTCCCGGAGGTGCACGAGGAGCTCACTAAATTCTGGCGGGCTCCCCTGTCTGCCAGGGCTTCCAGCTCCTCCCCCTTCACCACCTTGGATGATGCAGCAGCTAGGGGGTATTCTGCGATTCCCCGGGTGGAGCAGGCTGTCGCGGTGCACTTGTGCCCCGGCAGTGCTGCCGCTTGGCGGTCTCGTCTGACTGTTCCCTTCAAAGCTGGTAAGTTTTCGTCAGCCCTGATGACGAAGGCTTACTCAGCTGCGGGTCAAGCTGCTGCATCGCTGCATGCTATGGCGACCTTACAGGTCTTTCAGGCCAAGGTCCTCCGTGACATGCACCAAGGGGGTGGTGACCAGCACTCTCTCAGAGACTTGCGCTCGGCCACTGATTTAGCGCTTCGTGCTACTAAATCAGCTGCGCTGAATATTGGTCGCACGATGTCCACTCTCGTGGTCCAGGAGCGCCATCTGTGGTTGGAGCAGGCGACTATGCTTCCCGAAGACCGTAACAGGTTTCTGGATGCCCCTGTCTCCCCAGATGGCCTCTTTGGCGTCGCCGTGGACGATTTTGCGTCAAAGGTCTCCACGATCAGGAAACAGGCGGAGGGTCTGGGTGAGCTCATGGTCCCGCGTCGGAAGCGGCGGCGTTCCGCTGCTTCTGCGCCGGACCCCTCTCCGCCTGTTCACCGCCAAAGAGAGCGTCCTCCACCACGGTCTGCGCCTTCGACCTCTGGTCCGAGGAGCACCTCTACAAGGCGGAAGACGCAGTCAACCTCGGAGGGTTCTCGAAGGCAGACGAGGGCTTCTAGTAAGAAGCGCTCCTGAGGTTGGCGACTCGTGAATATATGAGCTGCTCTTCGGGTCAAGTCACCGGCCCAACTCCCCTTGGAGGGGGGGAGTCCACCACACACTCCTCGCTGCCGTCCTTCGGGACGGCGGCACCTATTGTGTCAAAGACAGTTCTCATGTACTTCCCGAGAATAGTGGAACCGCATGCCCTGCGGTCTGGGGTTCATCTTCCTGGGTCTCCGACGAAGACCCAGACTTGGGCGCGTGTTCCACTGGCCATGGCAGAGAGCGCGGGGGCTCAGTTCCCCTTCCCTCATCTGACTATTTCCCAGGGTTCGTCCCTGGTGATTCCGCCTTCAAGTCCGCCTCTTGGTGGCCCCGCCTTGGCGACCATCGGCACGTCCCGACCAGTACCCCTGTCAGCTTACCTGGGAGCCTGGCGGAGGCTTCCCGGGGTCTCACAGTGGGTGGTCCGGACAATCCGGCAGGGCTACACGATTCAGTTCGTGTCTGCCCCCTGGTTTCGAGGTGTGCTTCACACTCCTGTCCCCTGGACAGGCGCCTCGCTCCTGCGAGAGAAGATCGACACCCTTTTGAACAAAGGCGCGATCAAGCCGGTACCCCCAGCCGATATGGAACACGGGTTTTACAGCCCATACTTCCTGGTCCCCAAGAAATCAGGCGGGCTGCGACCAATCTTGGACCCGAGGCGTCTGAACCGAAGCCTGGCCAAGCTTCGGTTTCGGATGTGACGGTCCGCTGCATTCTACCGTGCATCCGTCCTGGAGATTGGTTCGCGACAATCGACCTGAAGGACGCGTACTTTCAGGTAGAAGTGGTTCCGAGACACAGACCCTTTCTAAGGTTCTGTTTTGAAGGCCATGCATACCAGTACAAGGTCCTACCCTTCGGTCTTGCCCTCTCCCCGCGCACCTTCACGAAGGTTGCCCGGGCTGCTCTTGCCCCGCTCCGCCGGGCAGGCATTCGGATCCTGGACAACCTCGACGATTGGCTTCTCATAGCCTTGTCCAGGGACCAGTTGATCCGACATCGAGGCAAGGTGCTTCAGCACTTAAAGCGATTGGGTCTGAGGGTCAACTGGGAAAAGAGTTGCCTCACTCCTGTGAGAGTCATCTCCTTTCTCGGGATGGAGCTGAGCATGCGGGCGCACCTGTCGGTAGATTGCGCCCGGGCCTTGCTGGCCGCCTTATTCGCGGTGTCCTCTCGGCAAGTGGTCAGACTGAAGTTACTTCAGAGGCTCCTGGGGCATATGGCAGTCGCAGCCTCAGTGATTCCACTCGGGCTCCTGCATATGTGACCACTTCAGCTATAGCTTCTCTCGCGAGTTCCAACTTGGGCATGGCGTCGGGGAGCTCTTCGTCTGTCCGTGACAGATGCGCTCCCTCACCTGAAGGTCTGGAAGTCAGTACGATTCCTGCGAGCTGGAGTGCCCCTAGTGTGCATCATCCAGTCACGTAGTGGTCACCCGGCGCCTCCAAGACCGGTTAAGGCGCCGTGTGCGGTTCCCACCGAGAGTCCGGTTCCTGGAACGGACTGGTTTCTCGCTGGCACATCAACCGTCTCGAGCTAGTAGCAGTGATCCTCCGGGATCGGCACATACTGGTCAGGACTGACAGCACTGCGGTCGTAGCGTACATCAACCACCAGGGCGGTGTACGCTCCCGCTTCCTGCACTACCTCGCCCAACAGCTGCTCCTCTGGAGTTAGAGCGACTTCCGTGGCTCGAGCCTTCATATCCCTGCGGAGTGTAACAGGATCGCGGTTCCGCCGTCCAGATTCCACCCCTCGACAGGAGATTGGCGACTCCATTCTCGGGCTGTTTAGCAGATTGGGACATCTTCGGCGAGGCCCAGGTACCTGCTGCCTCCCGTGTGAATGCCCATTGCCGGCTCCTATTCCTGTCCCTGGCTCCTCTCGGGACAGATGCGCCGGCTCACTGCTGGCCCAGGAACAAACGCTTATGTGCGTTTTCCCCAGTGAAGCCTCCTAGCACAACCTCTGTGCAAGGTCAGGGGGGGACGAGCGCGGGCTACTCTTTTCGCCCTCTTCTGGCCGAACAGAGTATGGTCTCCAGACCTCTCTGCGCTCGTGACAGCCCCCCCTTGGCCGATCCCCCTGAGTCCAGATCTGACTCAAGGGGGGGGGATACAGGCACCAGCGGCCAGACCTCTGGGCCCTACTTGTATGGCATATCTGTCCGCGGTGGACCCCGAGCCTCTACCACCCCTCGCGGTGACTACCTATACCATGCGTTAGCCCCCTCCATTGAGTGTGCTACGCTGGCAAGTGGGGTCGGTTCGTCGAATGGTGCTCTTCCCGCCAGGAAGACCCCGGGACATGCCCCATCTGAGGCGTGTTGACCTTCTTCCAGGAGAGGTTCGATCGGGGGCTGTCCCCATCGTCCCTCCAGGTCTACGCCGCCGCTATTTCTGCCTTCCACCTCCGGGTTGAAGGGAAATCAGTGGGCAGCCACGCACTGACGGTGAGATTTCTTAAGGGGGCTAGGCGCCTCCGGCCTCCTAGACCACCCTCCTTTCCTCTTGGGACCTCTCCGTCGCCCTTCGGGGCTGCGGAAGTCACCTTTGAGCCCTGGCATTTGGCAGAGCCGCGTGTCCTCTCACGGAAGGCCGCACTCTTGCTTGCTTTGGCCTCAATTAAGAGGTTGGGAGATCTCTAGGCACTGTCCGCCGACGAATCCTGCCTGGAATTCGGCCCTGGCGATTCCTTGATTACCATCAGGCCCAGGCCCGGATTCATCCCCAAGGTCCCATCCGTCCCCCTCCGGGACCAAGTGGTGACCTGCAAGCTCTGCCCCGGGAGGAGGCAGATCCAACCTAGGGTTGTTGTGTCCACTGAGCCCTTCGGGTCTACCTGGACAGAACCCGGGAGCTACTCAGCTCCAAGCAGCTCTTCATTTGTTTCAGAGGCCAGCGTAGGGTTCCGCTGTCTTCAAGCAAGGCTGGCACACTGATCGTGGAGGCCATTTGCCCTGCTTATGAGGCGTGTGATATGTCCCCTGCCCTCTCCATCTGAGGGCCCACTCCACTCGCGGCGTCGCTGCTTCGTGGATGTTGGCTAGGGGGGTCTCACTCGCCGGCCTATGTCGAGCTGCGGGTTGGTCTACACCACACACATTCAGCAGGTTTTTCAACCTTCACAAGCTCCGTTCCCTCCGCGGTCCTGTGTGGTGGCAGGCTCCCTCAGGGAACGGAGCAGGTGTAGTAGCTTGCAGTACTCTCTTAAATGAGCAGTACACATCTTGTGCCCCCCCCCCTTTTGGGGTGGCTCTTCTTCCTCCCCCCTTCGGCATCTGACTGTGCGGAGCAGTCAGCTCTGCTAGGTTCTGCTCTGGAGCTCGCTTCGGCTTGGCCCCAGCAGAACTAGGGTCCGGATCTGGGAGTCCCCCTTTTTTATTGGTGCTCCCTTTCTGTGTGTTTTTTCTACAGCTCCCCCTCCAGGCGGATAGTAGGAACCCGTCCCGTTACCCCCCTGCCTTGGTGAGTAACGATGACGTACGTCTCTGCCACTCTATTGTCTGCAGAACGTCTTCGCTGGTAGCCCTGCGGGTCTCGACGCGATCTCCGCGCACCCCTCTCCACGATGAGGGGTGCCCTCCTTCTGGTCGTCTTCGCAACAACCGAGTACAGCTGACGCTCTCAGTGTTGGACGACTTCCCCGTCAATGAAAATTCCGGGCAGGGGCAGAAGGAGTTCCCATTCAGGTATTACAGCTTAATTCACTAACCTTCTCCAAGTTTAGTGCTAGCCTGTTTGGATGGACTTCGGGCATGGCGCTTTGTAGAGGCTCCCATTCAGTCGGTCATCGACTAAACATCTCCGGTACCGACTGAAAGGGAACGTCTAGGTTACTTGCGTAACCCCACGTTCCCTGAATAGGGAACGGAGACGTTTCCTTTCTGCCATGCCTTGAAGTCGGGAGACTGAGGCGCCGGAGGTAAGTAGGTCGGCTCCTCAGGAAAATCCCATACTGAAGCGTGCGTTACGCCCGGTCTTATACCCGGCTGATTGCTAATCAATCACTCACGCCTGCAAATCAATTTGCCCGTTAAACAATACGGTCTAATCTCCCATGGAGATCAGCTCCCATTCAGTCGGTCATCGACTAAACGTCTCCGTTCCCTATTCAGGGAACATGGGGTTACGCAAGTAACCTAGACGGTAAGTTTCCCCTCCTCCACCACCACCAACACCAGAATTGTGTTTTTTTACACAATGCTAATTTTAGTTATTGGTCTGTCAACAAATTCCAATTTATATTAGAGTCCCAACATCTTTTAAAGACAACGTACCTTTGATTACTGGTAAGTTTGCCCATAAATACCTGTGTAGAAGGATTTTTGCTTCAAATAGTTTGACTCTCGGCCAGTCTTTCATTTGTCAGTATATTCCTTTTCGTTTGTTTACATTTCTTTTTATCCCTCTTACATAGGATGGCAACCTTGGTAATATATGTCGGTTATTACAATCCACTGACAACTTTTTGTGTATAATGGAGTCCCTAAAACAGAAAAAGACAAAAAAAAAACAGGCGGCAACTCACGGAAGTTAATTGGCCCCATTTGTCGCCTCTTACGAACAGCAAGGGGGTGCTAGGGACCTATTCTACCCCGGGTCCCCACGGGGACAGATGATGGGAGATAGACGGAGCATAGTAAAAATCAAATACAGACATTGGATTAAACATTTCTATGAAAGACTAAAACATGTCTAGGAATTAGCTGCCAAGACCATTGAAATACTGTTAAATTCGGGCAAAATTGCCTTAAACGTGTCACTTTCTTCAACAGTTTTTACTTTTTTAGTATTAATTGGTAAGTTTTCCCCTCCTCCTCCTCCACCACCACCACAATTGTCATGTTTTTTACACAATGCTAATTTTGGTAATTGGTCTGTCAACAAATTCCAATTCATATTAGAGTCCCAACATCTTTTAAAGACAAAAACAGTCACGTACCTTTGATTACTTGAAAGTTTTCTTATAAATACCTGTGTAGAAGGAATTTTGGTTAAAATAGTTTGACTCTCGTCATGTCTTTCATTTGTCAGTATCTTTCATTTTGTCTATTTACCTTTCTCTTTTATTGGTCATACATAGGACGTCAAACCTGGTAATATGTCGGTAATTACAATCCACTGACAACTTTTTTGTGTATAATGGAGTCTCTAAAATAGAAGAAAACAAAAAAAACAAGCCGCAACTCACGGCAGTTAATTCTCCCCATTTGTCGCCTCTTACGCACAGCAAAGGGGTGCTAGGGACCTATTCTACCCCGGGTCCCCACGGGGACAGATGAAGGGAGATAGACGGAGCATAGTAAAAATCAAATACAGACATTGGATTAAACATTTCTATGAAAGACTAAAACATGTCTAGGAATTTGCTGCCAAGACCATTGAAATACTGTAAAATTCAGACAAAAATGCCTTAAACGTGTCACGTTCTTCAACAGTTTTTACTTGTTTAGTATTAATTGGTAATTTTCCCCTCCTCCTCCTCCACCACCCCCAACACCACAATTCTCATGTTTTTTTACACAATGCTAATTTTGGTTATTGGTCTGTCAACAAATTCCAATTCATAATAGAGTCCCAACATCTTTTAAAAACAAAAACAGTCACGTACCTTTGATTACTGGTAAGTTTGCCCATAAATACCTGTGTAGAAGGAATTTTGCTTCAAATAGTTTGACCCTCGTCCAGTCTTTCATTTGTCAGTATCTTCCTTTTCGTTTGTTTACATTTCTTTTTATCCCTCTTACATGGGATGGCAACCTTGGTAATATATGTCGGTTATTACAATCCAATGACAACTTTTTGTTTATAATGGATATAACTGCTCCCGAAGCTCTTTTTTGGATCAGAGAAAGGCCACGTCCCAACTGATGTTTGATGTCTTTATTTTGTCACAGCAATCAGCAAATTCTCGTATATTACTGGACCAGACTATCAAGTCACAGTGAAAAACTGAAGAAAAACATATATACATCATCAGTTATCACATACATTATTAATAAACACAGATGAACCACATAATAAAAGAAACCAAAATTACCGTGTGCGCCTTCTGACCAAAACTCAGGAGTGGTTAGACCATTTTGCGTTGGCTGTGTCTTTGCCAGCAACCTAACCCTTCTTGTCAATGCGCTCCATGTTAAGCCTACTGCTTGTTAAGCACGTGAACAGTGCCTGCACCTGTTGTTCTCAACTCACCACAAGAGGTCAGCAATGGAACATGGTACAGAGACAATTCTTGCAAAACATTTTCTGGGACAGTTACACTGCCACCAAAATTACAAAAGGTTTCTATTTACACAAAAATAAAATCTTGTAACCACCTCTGTGACTAGCATCAGGAACATTCATCTGGAAATCACATTGCCTTTTAGCTAAATAGGTAGCAATCCTGTCCTTGTCTAGCTCAGAAAGACACCTTTGAAACTCATTTTTAGCACCAACAAAATTAGTACCTTGATCGCATTGAATCTGTCTTACTGCTCCTCTGATGGCAATAAAACATCTTAGTGCGTTTATGAATGAGTCCGGTGGAGAGATCTTCCAGCATCTCAATGTGAAGGGCCCTGCAACTCAAACAGGTTAACAAAAGGCCATAGCGCTTGTATTCTTTTCTGCCTTGTTTGGTGAAAAAAGGCCCAAAACAGTCAAGTCCAGTATTTGTGAAAGGGGGTGAGGGAGCTCCTCTATCTTCTGGTAAGTCAGCCATACGCTGCTCTTCTGCTGACCCTCGCATCCTTCTGCATGTCACACAACCTTTAATGTGCTTGCCCACAACCTTACTGGCACCTACAATCCAATACCCATTGGCTCTGAGTGCATTGAGCGTTTGGCCTCTGCCCTGATGTTGTGTCCTTTTGTGACAATAGTCAAGAATCAGCTTAGTGACAATGCTTTCCTTAGGAAGAATCACTGGGTGTTTAAGCTCAAATGATGCAGTGGACTTTCTTAACCTACCTCCTACCCTAAGTAGATCATTATCAAGAATAGGGTCAAGTTGGTACAACTTGTGTGTTTTGGGCAGTTCACCTGCAGTTTGACTTAACTGTTTCAGTTCTTGCTCAAAGGTTTCTCTTTGCGCAGCCTGTATGAGCACTACAGATGCTGCTTGTCTCTCAGCAACACTAACTGGTCCTGTTTTGTCTTTCTTTGCTAGTCTTTTTATTCGTGCAACAACATTAAGAACTGTACTCCAATCTGAGAATGCAGAGAATCTCCCAAGAAACCCATCTTTCTCCTGTGCTTGAGTTTTTAGAACTCTCACTTCAGGGTCCCCAACTAAAAGCTCTGGAGAGTGTGGTTTTATGACAAGTTCCGGTTCCCACAGAAATTTAGGTCCAGTGATCCAGTTAGATTCTGTGAGCTCTGCCACCTTGAGTCCTCTAGATCCGTGATCTGCTGGATTTTGGTCTGCTTCAATGTAGAACCATCGGTTTGGGTCTGTAAGGTCTCTGATTTTTTGCACTCTGTTTGCTACGAACACATGAAAGCGGCGTACTTCATTTTTTATGTACCCCAGCACCACTTGGGAATCTGTCCAGAAAAACTCTTCGTCTATTCTAAACTCTAGCTCTGCTCTGAGGAAGTTGCTTACTGCTGCTGAAACTGCGGCTGCAGTGAGCTCTAAGCGTGGTATGGTAACTCCTCTTGTAGGCGATACTCTGGCCTTTGCCATGACTAGTGCACAGTGTACTTTGCTATTTGCTACAAATCTTACGTATGAACACTGTCCATAACCACTGCTACTAGCATCAGAGAAGTGATGCAGCTCCATTTTCTGTATTTCACCAATGTTTTCAGGAGTGAGGCATCGTTTGATTTGAATCTGTGGAAGATTTTCCAGATCACAAATCCATGCTTTCCATTTTGTTTCCAGTGCGAGTGGAACTGGGTCATCCCATCCAACTCCACATTTACACATTTCCTGGAGGACCTGTTTCCCAGTTAGTATGTAAGGAGAAAGAAATCCCAATGGATCATACACACTTGCGACGGTTGCTAAGATTCCTTTCTGAGTGGCTGGCCTTTCTTTGAGATCTACTCTGAAAGAGAGTGTGTCGGATTCCACATCCCACTTGACTCCTAGAACATTTTGCATTGGTACTTCAGAGTAGTTCAGATTTACATCTTTGTCATTAAACGCGCGCCCTGACTCAGGTATAACACTCAAGACCTCCCTTTTGTTGCACACAAATTTATGTAAGCGCAACTTGCCTTTTGCACAGATTTCTCGTGCCTGACTGACCAGCTGTTTTGCCCTTTGAACTGAATCTACACTGATTAGCCCATCATCCACATAAAAGTTTTTCTGAACGAAATTGGCTGCTTCAGGGTAGGCTTCTTCGTGTTCACGAGCCAGAAACTTCATGCCATAGTTCGCACACCCTGGTGAGGATGCTGCTCCAAAAATATGCACACGCATGCGATATTCTTTGGGCTCAGTCTCTGTTTTTTCCTCCTGCCACCACAAGAACCTCAAAAAGTTTCGATCTCCAGGACTAACATGAAAGCGGTGAAACATTTTTTCTACATCGCATGTGATGGCAATCTGGTGTTGACGGAACCTACAAAAAACTCTGACTAGAGTATTGGTCAAATCTGGACCGGTGAGAAGGTGGTCATTTAAAGAGGTGCCCTCACTTTTGGCAGCGCAGTCGAACACGACTCTTAATTTCTCTGGCTTTCTTGGATGATACACCCCATGATGAGGTATATACCATGTGTTACCATCCTGGTCTGCGCTATCTGCTTCTTCTGCATCACCATCTTCAAAGACACTGTTCATGAATCTCACATAATCCTCCTTGTATTTTGGATTCCTTTCCATTTTTCCTTTCAGATGTTTCAGGCGTAGTGTTGCGAGCCGTTTGTTATCTGGAAGTTCTGGACGCTTTCGGAAAGGTAAAGGCATTTCCAGATGACCTTCCTCGTTGTAATTAATATTTTCATTCAGAAAGTGCAAAAACTGAATGTCTTCTTGAGATACGCTTCCTTCTGTGGGATTTGTGTCCCTGAAATCTGTTTCTAACACCTTTATGACAGAAGATGGCGTGATGGATGGCAGCTCGTTTACAGTAACACGATGGCATGCTGCCGTTACATTCAGAGTCTCTGACAAAGGCTTAATAGATCCAACTATGCTCCAACCCAAGTCTGTTCTCACTGCATAGGGGTCGTAGTCATTGCCTGGTATTACTTTCCTTGGTTTTAGAGCTCTTGCACAGTCATAACCTATGAGAAGTGCTGCTGGACAGTCTAGCAGGTTTGGCATTTCCTTTGCAATGCTGTGCAAGTGTGGCCACATATTCGCAGTATCACAAGTGGGAATACTGTTCAGCTCAATGGGAATGTAATCACGGGTATATGTAAGTGGTAACTCTATGTACTCATTTGAGTGGTACCCTCTCACTCTAAGTCCATTTACTCTGTAACTTGGTACTATAGAGCCCTTGTCTGTCGTTGTTGTCAGTTTTAACTTGACAGGTTCTGTGACTGCCTGAATCTTTTCAGAAACTTCTTGGACAATGAATGTATTGCTGCTTTGTGTGTCCAGCAGAGCGTACACCAAGATTTCCTCTTCACCACTGTTTGTACAAGACAACTATACAGGAACTATCATTGAAGTATGATCACTATTGTCCATTCTTACATTGTTTGACACAGCAGATGTGTTTTCCTCTGGTGGCGTTTCAAGCTTGTTCACTTGTGGACGATCTTCATGTAGTGGAGTAGGATGGTTTTTTCTGCAAACGTTACAGTTAGCTCTCTGACGACAGTTTTTGGACATGTGTCCAACTCTGAGGCAAGCAAAACACATGTTGTTTTCAGCAACAAATTTCTTTCTGTCTTCGAATGGCATTGCAGCAAATTTTCCACACTTGTAAATGAAATGAGTTTCCTTGCAGCAGGTGCACTCAATCAGTTTTTTATTCTGAACTGGAGAAGGGTCCGTTGCATTTGTGTTGCTCTTTGTGGCACCAAATGATCCTGTGGTTTTGATGGGCTTTGTTGTGGCAAGGACACTTGCTTTAACACGGTTTTGTTCATTGTTCGATCCTTCAGACGTTTTTAATGCAAACAAAGAGGAAACTGGGTTGCAAGCTATTCGTGCTTCTTCAGCCACAAACTCAGCAAACTCAGAAAAACTTGGATATTCCTTTCCTTCATCCAGCATTTTGGTCACATGTCTGTTCCATCGGGTTGTTGCCCAGTCTGGAAGCTTCAAGAGCAATTTCTGATTTTCTTCACAGTCGTCTAAAACCCTGAGACCTTGCACATAGGGCATAGCGTTTTTACAAGAAATAAGGAAATCACTGAACTCCCTTAATTTAAGAGACTCTCTTGACCCAATCTTTGACCAACTACTTAGTTTTCCCCTGAATGCTCTCTGCACTACAAAACGGATGACCATAACGTTTATTCAAAGCCACCCAAGCCTGGGTGTAGGCTTCCTCATCGCTACGGTAGAATGTTCCCTCTAACACACTAAGAGCTTCTCCACTGATGTATTTCTTCAGATAAAACAGTCTGTGTGCTGAATCTACACAGTTTTTCTCAATAAGAGCCTTAAAACAGGTGCTCCACTCTATGAACCTTAGTGGATCTCCGGTGAACACAAATGGCTCTGGGGCTGGTAGTCTGGTCATTGTCAGAGATTCTTTCAGTGCTTCAACTAAAGACACGTCACTATCTTTTGCAGCTATCTTATGACCACTACTTTGTGGAACTGGATCCTTTTTGCAAATCTGCGTGTTTTTTGTGGGAGGCAAAGGATGTGGAGTTGAACTTGGATGAACTTGGGAGCGCGGGCTACTGTACTGCTGCTCTGATAGCTGACTGGCCAAAGTGACCTTTATTTCACTCTCTCTTATTTCAGCATTCATTTTTGATTCTTCTACACATTATATTCTGCCTCTATTGCCTCCAGATCTCTTTGGTTTTCCAACATTTTTAACCTTTCCTGTTGAGCCACAATCTCTTGTCGTTGGACTGAGATTTCCCTTTCTCTGCTAATTTCAGCCCTTTTTGAAGCCAAACGTGCAGCCGTTTCTGCTCTTTTTGCAGATATGTGACTGCTTTGAAGACTCGAGGAGTACTGACTCTTTTCAGCTCTCGATACAGTTGATCCATATATTGATCTTGCATCCTCCCTGTGTAGTAACTTCTGCACTGATTCTTTTACAGCTTCAGCATCAAACTCCCTTTCTGCATCTGCATAACGCCTTTTCAACAGTAGAAGGACTTCAGCAGAAACTGACGCACAACTGTCCTTTTTCCTTCTAATGTCTTGTGATGGTACAGTTAGTGCGCGTATGGACTCATAGTCATGTTTTAAATCTGATTCGTGTTGATTAATTGACTGAATCCTATCACTTAACTCTGATTTGGAGCATTGCACTTTGAGTTTGGACCTTGTCAGTTGAACTTCTGTTTTAAAGTGAATGTAAGTTGACAAAAAACTTCTCTCTTTGTTTATCAACTCGCCTTTCTTGAGTTCAAGCATCTTTTCAGTTAAATGTTTCTCTCTTTGAGAACGTCTGACTTCTGACTCACCGCTTTGGGGTATTCCTATTTTGTGTATTTCAAGATCTGCACAAATCTCCCCTAAGCGTACTTCAACCTCTTCCTTTTCTGTATCATTGAGGTCACTCTTTAGTTTGTCCTCTAATTGAGCTTTCTCATACTCTAAAGCCTCAATTATGTCTTCCAAATCACACGTTTCAGTAGCCATTTTCAGTAATAACAAATATTCACTGTATATTTGTACTCTTCACCATCGACAATAACTTAATCAGTATTGAAAATGTAAAATAAACACAAAGGTAAACTTACAACAATTTACATATAACCATTTTCTCTTTTCAAACAAGACTCCGATGATACAGTCTGACCTGATAGGCTTGATTCGCAGTGAGTTGCGAAGTTGCTGAACACGTCCGGTTTCAACTTGAGTTGCCGTTCTTCAGACACCAGCCGCTGCCAAAACATGAACCTGGACTTGGACGATATTCTTGAAGCGTCTCAGTCATCATCTTGCATCAGGAGTGAAGTCAGCTGTCTTTATTTTGTCACAGCAATCAGCAAATTTTCGTATATTACTGGACCAGACTATCAAGTCACCGTGAAAAACTGAAGAAAAAACATATATACATCATCAGTTATCACATACATTATTAATAAACACAGATGAACCACATAATAAAAGAAACCAAAATTACCGTGTGCGCCTTCTGACCAAAACTCAGGAGTGGTTAGACCATTTTGCGTTGGCTGTGTCTTTGCCAGCAACCTAACCCTTCTTGTCAATGCGCTCCTGTTAAGCCTACTGCTTGTTAAGCACGTGAACAGTGCGTGCACCTGTTGTTCTCAACTCACCACAAGAGGTCAGCAATGGAACATGGTACAGAGACAATTCTTGCAAAACATTTTCTGGGACAGTTACAATGGACTCCCAAAAACAAAAAAAGGAAAAAAAAAAAAAAAACAAGCCGCAACTCACGGCAGTTAATTCGCACCATTTGTCGCCTCTTATGAACAGCAAGGGGGTGCTAGGGACCTATTCTACCCCGGGTCCCCACGGGGACAGATGATGGGAGATAGACGGAGCATAGTAAGAATCAAATACAGACATTGGATTAAACATTTCTATGAAAGACTAAAACATGTCTAGGAATTAGCTGCCAAGACCATTGAAATACTGTAAAATTCGGGCAAAATTGCCTTAAACGTGTCACTTTCTTCAACAGTTTTTACTTTTTTAGTATTAATTGGTAATTTTCCCCTCCTCCTCCTCCACCACCACCACCAACAATAGAATTCTTATGTTTTTTTACACAATGCTAATTTTGATTTTTGGTCTGTCAACAAATTCCAATTCATAAAAGAATCCCAACATCTTTTAAAGACAAAAACAGTCACGTACCTTTGATTACTGGTAAGTTTGCCCATAAATACCTGTGTAGAAGGATTTTTGCTTCAAATAGTTTGACTCTCGTCCAGTCTTTCATTTGTCAGTATCTTCCTTTTCGTTTGTTTACATTTCTCTTTTTATCCCTCTTACATAGGATGGCAACCTTGGTAATATATGTCGGTTATTACAATCCACTGACAACTTTTTGTGTATAATGGAGTCCCTAAAACAGAAAAGACAAAAAAAAAAACAAGCCGCAACTCACGGCAGTTAATTGGCCCCATTTGTCGCCTCTTACGCACAGCAAGGGGATGCTAGGGACTTATTCTACCCCGGGTCCCCACGGTTGACAGATGATGGGAGATAGATGGAGCATAGTAAAAATCAAATACAGACATTGGAGCAAACATTTCTATGAAAAACTAAAACATGTCTAGGAATTTGCTGCCAAGACCATTGAAATACTGTAAAATTCGGGCAAAATTGCCTTAAACGTGTCACTTTCTTCAACAGTTTTTACTTTTTTAGTATTAATTGGTAAGTTTTCCCCTCCTCCTCCTCCTCCACCACCACCACAATTGTCATGTTTTTTACACAATGCTAATTTTGGTAATTGGTCTGTCAACAAATTCCAATTCATATTAGAGTCCCAACATCTTTTAAAGACAAAAACAGTCACGTACCTTTGATTACTGGTAAGTTTGCCCATAAATACCTGTGTAGAAGGATTTTTGCTTCAAATAGTTTTACTCTCGGCCAGTCTTTCATTTGTCAGTATCTTCCTTTTCGTTTGTTAACATTTCTCTTTTTATCCCTCTTACATAGGATGGCAACCTTGGTAATATATGTCGGTTATTACAATCCACTGACAACTTTTTGTGTATAATGGAGTCCCTAAAACAGAAAAGACAAAAAAAAAAACAAGCCGCAACTCACGGCAGTTAATTGGCCCCATTTGTCGCCTCTTACGCACAGCAAGGGGATGCTAGGGACTTATTCTACCCCGGGTCCCCACGGTTGACAGATGATGGGAGATAGATGGAGCATAGTAAAAATCAAATACAGACATTGGAGCAAACATTTCTATGAAAGACTAAAACATGTCTAGGAATTTGCTGCCAAGACCATTGAAATACTGTAAAATTCAGACAAAATTGCCTTAAACGTGTCACTTTCTTCAACAGTTTTTACTTTTTTAGTATTAATTGGTAAGTTTTCCCCTCCTCCTCCTCCTCCTCCACCACCACCACCAACACCAGAATTCTTATGTTTTTTTACACAATGCTAATTTTGGTTATTGGTCTGTCAACAAATTCCAATTCATATTAGAGTCCCAACATCTTTTAAAGACAAAAACAGTCACGTACCTTTGATTACTGGTAAGTTTGACCATAAATACCTGTGTAGAAGGATTTTTGCTTCAAATAGTTTGACCCTAGTCCAGTGTTTCATTTGTCAGTATCTTCCTTTTCGTTTGTTTACATTTCTCTTTTTATCCCTCTTACATAGGATGGCAACCTTAGTAATATATGTCGGTTATTACAATCCACTGACAACTTTTTGTGTATAATGGAGTCCCTAAAACAGATAAAGAAAAAAAAAAAAAAACAAGCCGCATCTCACGGTAGTTATTTGGCCCCATTTGTCGCCTCTTACGCACAGCAAGGGGGTGCTAGGGACCTATTCTACCCAGGGTCCCCACGGGGAGAGATGATGGGAGATAGACGGAGCATTGTAAAAAACAAAAACAGACATTGGACCAAACATTTCTACAAAGACTAAAACTTGTCAAGGAATTTGCTGCCAAGACAGAACAATAAATCAATCAAAAGGGTTTTTCAAAGAAAGAGTAGAACTCAACATATGTAGAACCTTTTGATGCAATAAGTATTCCATGCAACGAGCATTCCATATGACGATTATTTAAGTTGGTGGAGAATCCAAATAACGAATATTCCAAAGAACGTCTAGGTTACATACGTAACCCGCGTTCCCTGAAGGAGGGAACGCAGATGGTGTCGATGTCTCGACTATGGGTGGAGCCATCCTGAAAGTGGGTGGAGCAGAATATTTAACGGGCAAATTAATTTGCGAGTGAAGTTGATTAGCAATCAATTGATCAATCAACTGCTCTATAAGAGCAGAGCGTAGCTCTACACTCATTCTGCTTTCTTCCGAGGAGCCGAACCTACATACCTCTACAGCACCTCAGAGCAGCGACTTGAAGTACATGGCCAAGGGACGTCTGCATTCCCTCCTTTAGGGAATGCGGGTTACGAAGGTAACCTAGACGTTCCCTTTCAGTCGAGACGCAGACGATGTCGATGTCTCGACTATGGGAACTCCCTCGAAAGGGCCATGACCAAGTCCATCCAACCAGGCCGACTCTAAGCTGTAAAGGTAAGGTGTTAGTCAGGCAACTGGTCGGAAACTGCTTCTGCCCCTTAGCCCGGATTTTAGTCTATTGTGGGGTCGTTGCAAACTGCTGAGGAGCTCGAAAGCAGGGCAACCAGAAGGAGTGTGCCCCTGATGTGGAACAGGGGCACGCGGAGGCTTGCATCGGGACCTGAAGAGGGCATCCAGCAAGCGACAAAGCGTTCCGCCGTTTATAAAAGGGGGCGGAATCGAAAAGCCATCATTCCCCGACCAGGTAGGGGACGGAAACGGGATAATAAACTCACCTGAAAAGGGGCTTTGTATAGAGTACACGGATTGGGCCACCCAGATAGGGGGGGTCCGCAAGTCCGGCCCGAGTTCTGTAGGGATGAGGCCCAGCGGCAAAACCTTACTACAGAACCTAGCAGAGGTTCTGCTCCGCGTCAGTCAGCTGCCGAGTGGGTGGGAGGATAGAGTTCACCGATCCACCATACGAAAGACGTGAAAAAGGTTCCTTCCCGTAAGACTAGGAACCTGCAGGCGCAGCACATCCTTGATGCGGGGGTCCTAGTGGTGCTTAGGCCCCGGATCAGAGCCCTCATCGGTATTGGAGTTGGTGATGAGGGAGCGGATGTCCGACAGACCCATGGGGATGTGCATCCATGGGTATTACCCCCTACTGTGCCAGCGGGTCACTGCCACCCCTCAGGACCGCAGAAGGCACAGCGCCTAAGTCAAGGCAGTAATGCCTGATGAAGGTTTGGGGTGTCGACCAGCCCGCAGCTCGACATATGTCGGCGAGTGAGACCGCCTTAGCCAGTGCCCACGAGGCGGCGATACCGCAGGTGGAATGGGCCCTCAGCGGTCCCGGAAGGGGACCGACGGGACCTTGGGGATGAACCCGGGCCTGGGTCTGATTCGCACCAGAGAATCCTCAGGGCCGAATTCCAGGCAGGTTTCGTCGGCGGACAGTGCTTGGAGATCTCCAACCCTCTTGAGCGATGCCAGAGCCAGCAGAAGCGCCGCCTTGAGGGAGAGGGCGTGCAGGTCTGCGAGGGCAAGAGGCTCGAACGGGGACACCCTCAGCCCTCTCACGGCGATGGAGAGGTCCCAAGAGGGTACAGAGGGGGGCCTGGAGGGACGTAGCCGCCTGGCCCCTTGGAGAAATCTCAACGTCAGATAGTGGCTGCCAACTGATTTCCCCTCGACCCAGAGGTGGAAGAAGGAAATCGCAGCTGCGTAGACCTTCTGGGACGAAGGGGACAGCCCCCGATCGAACCCTTCCTGGAGAAAGGTCAACACGACTCTGATGGGACATGTCCTAGCATCTTCCCGTGGGGAAGAGCACCACTCGACGAACCGAGCCCACTTGCCTGCGTAGCATAACCTCGTGGAGGGGGCTAACGCATGCTCTAAGGTCCTCAATACAGCGGGCGGTAGAGGCTGGGGGTCCACCGCGGCCGGATATGCCATACGTGTAGGGCCCATAAGTCCGGTCTCGGGTGCCTGAATCCCCCCCCCCCCCGAGTGAGAAGATCGGGTCTCAGGGGGATCGGCCAGGGAGGGACTGTCACGAGCGACGAGAGTTCGGGGAACCATGCTGTGGGGGGCCCGGACGCTCGATGGGAACCGCACACGGCGCGCCAACCTGTCATGGAGGCGTCTGTGGTGACGACCTTGCGCAGAGTGATCCCACCCAGGGAAACCCCTGCGCGGAGGAAGTTCACGGAGCCCCAGACCTTGAGTGTGTAGAGGCAGCGATGTGTCACGGGCACCTGAAGCTGACCTCTGCGCCATGCCCAACTCGGAACTCGGGAATGAAGCCATAGCTGAAACGGTCGCATATGCAGGAGCCCGAGCGGAATCACCGGGGCTGCAGCTGCCATATGCCCGAGGAGCCTCTGAAATCCTTTCAGTTTGACCGTCCGTCGTGAAGACGCAGCTCTGAGAGCGGACAGCAAGGCCCGGGCGCGGTCTGCCGTAAGGCGTACCCTCATATTTACCAAGTTCAGCTCCAAACCAAGAAAAGTTGTCGCACGGACCGGAGTCAGGCGACTCTTCTCCCAGTTGACCTGAAACCCTAGTTGGCTGAGGTGCGAAAGCACTCTGTCCCTGTGTGTGATCAACTGGTCCCTGGACGAAGCTAGCACGAGCCAGTTGTCGAGGTAGTCCAGGACACAGATGCCTGCCCGGCCTAGCGGGGCGAGAACACCCCGGGTCACCTTCGTGAAGAGGGACAGGCCGAAGGGCAGGACGCAATACTGATAGGCTTGGCCCTCGAAGCAGAACCTGAGGAGAAAGGGTCTGTGATGCCGCTCTATCGCCACGTGAAAGTATGCGCCCTTCAGGTCTATGGTGGCGAACCAATCCCCAGGACGAACGCACGGCAGAAGGCTGCGGATCGTCAACATCTTGAAGCGGAACTGGGCCAGGTTCCGGTTTAGATATCTCAGATCCAGGATTGGTCGCAACCCGCCTGACTTTTTGGGGACGAGAAAGCAACGGCTTTAAAAGCCTCTTTCTGCATTGGCTGGAGGGACCGGCTCGACTGCTCTCTTCGGAAGAAGGGCAGCGATCTCCTCTCGCAGGAGTGAGGCGCCTGACCGGGGGACAAGGGTCTCTAAAACGCCTCGAAACCTGGGGGGTTTTACAAACTGAATCGTATAACCCAGCCGGATGTTCCGGAGGATCCACTAGATGACCCCGGGAAGTTTCCGCCAGGCTCCCAGGCAAGCTGCCAGTGATCCGACGCCGGACGTGCCGATCAGTACCATGGCGGGGCCGCACGGATGCGGGCTTAGGGGCGGAATCACCAGGGCGGGGCCCTGGGAACGGGTCTGTGGCGTGTAGGGGGCCGGAGCCGCCGCAAGGTGTGCTGCGAGGAGTGTGTGGTGGTCTCCCCCCCCTCCAGGGGGAGCCGGGTCGATGGACAGACCCTGACAGATCTCGCATCTTCCCGAGTTGTCATCCTCAGGGGCGCTTCTTACTGGAAGAAGACCTCGTCTGCCTGCGAGTACCCTCTGAGGATGACAGTGCCCGGCGCCGTGCAGGGGTCCTTCTCAGGCTTTTGGCCGGAGGCTTGGACCATGGCGGGGGCACTCTCTTTGGCGTCTGGCAGGCGAAGAGGGTTCCACACCGAGCGTACTGGAACCGCGCTTGTTACGGATGAGCTCGCCCATGAGCTCGCCCAGACCCTCCGCCTGTTTCCTGATCGTGGAGACCTTCGACGCAAAGTCGTCCACAGCGACGCCAAAGAGGCCATCTGGGGAAATAGGCGCGCCGAGGAACCTGTTACGGTCCTCGGTGAGCATAGACGCCTCTTCCAACCATAGATGGCGTTCCTGGACCACAAGTGTGGACATTGTGCGGCCAATACTCTGCGCAGCGGATTTCGTCGCAACAAGCGCTATATCCGTGGCAGAGCGCAAGTCTTGCAAGGACTCGATGCCGCCACCACTCTGGTGCATGTCATGGAGGACTTTGGCCTGGTAGACCTGAAAAGTCGAAAAAAAAAACAAAAAGTCGAAAAAGACAAAAAAAAAAAAACAAGCCGCAACTCACGGCAGGTAATTGGCCCCATTTGTCGCCTCTTACGAACAGCAAGGGGGTACTAGGGACCTATTCTACCCCGGGTCCCCACGGGGACAGATGATGGGAGATAGACGGAGCATAGTAAAAATCAAATACAGACATTGGATTAAACATTTCAATGAAAGACTAAAACATGTCTAGGAATTTGCTGCCAAGACCATTGAAATACTGTAAAATTCGGGCAAAATTGCCTTAAATGTGTCACTTTCTTCAACAGTTTTTACTTTTTTAGTATTAATTGGTAAGTTTTCCCCTCCTCCTCCTCCTCCACCACCACCACAATTGTCATGTTTTTTATACAATGCTAATTTTGGTTTTGGGTCTGTCAACAAATTCCAATTCATATTAGAGTCCCAACATCTTTTAAAGACAAAAACAGTCACGTACCTTTGATTACTGGTAAGTTTGCCCATAAATACCTGTAGAAGGATTTTTGCTTCAAATAGTTTGACTCTCGTCCAGTGTTTCATTTGTCAGTCTCTTCCTTTTCGTTTGTTTACATTTCTCTTTTTATCCCTCTTACATAGGATGGCAACCATGGTAATATATGTCGGTTATTACAATCCACTGACAACTTTTTGTGTATAATGGAGTCCCTAAAAAAGAAAAAGACAAAAAAAAAAACAAGCCGCAACTCACGGCAGTTAATTCGCCCCATTTGTCGCCTCTTACGAACAGCAAGGGGGTGCTAGGGACCTATTCTACCCCGGGTCCCCACGGGGACAGATGATGGGAGATAGACGAGCATAGTAAAAATCAAATACAGACGTTGGATTAAACATTTCTATGAAAGACTAAAACATGTCTAGGAATTTGCTGCCAAGACCATTGAAATACTGTAAAATTCGGGCAAAATTGCCTTAAACGTGTCACTTTCTTAAACAGTTTTTACTTTTTTAGTATTAATTGGTAAGTTTTCCCCTCCTCCTCCTCCACCACCACCACAATTGTCATGTTTTTTACACAATGCTAATTTTGGTAATTGGTCTGTCAACAAATTCCAATTCATATTAGAGTCCCAACATCTTTTAAAGACAAAAACAGTCACGTACCTTTGCTTCCTGGTAAGTTTGCCCATAAATACCTGTGTAGAAGGATTTTTGCTTCAAATAGTTTGACTCTCGTCCAGTCTTTCATTTGTCAGTATCTTCCTTTTCGTTTGTTTACAATTCTCTTTTTATCCCTCTTACATAGGATGGCAACCTTGGTAATATATGTCGGTTATTACAATCCACTGACAACTTTTTGTGTATAATGGAGTCCCTAAAACAGAAAAAGACAAAAAAAAAAACAGGGGGCAACTCACGGCAGTTAATTGGCCCCATTTGTCGCCTCTTACGAACAGCAAGGGGGTGCTAGGGACCTATTCTACCCCGGGTCCCCACGGGGACAGATGATGGGAGATATACGGAGCATAGTAAAAATCAAATACAGACATTGGATTAAACATTTCTATGAAAGACTAAAACATGTCTAGGAATTTGCTGCCAAGACCATTGAAATACTGTAAAATTCGGGCAAAATTGCCTTAAACGTGTCACTTTCTTCAACAGTTTTTACTTTTTTAGTATTAATTGGTAAGTTTTCCCCTCCTCCTCCTCCTCAGCCACCACCACAATTGTCATGTTTTTTTACACAATGCTAATTTTGGTAATTGGTCTGTCAACAAATTCCAATTCATATTAGAGTCCCAACATCTTTTAAAGACAAAAACAGTCACGTACCTTTGATTACTGGTAAGTTTGACCATAAATACCTATGTAGAAGGAATTTTGCTTCAAATATTCAAGTCTTACATTTGTCAGTATCTTCCTTTTCGTTTGTTTACATTTCTCTTTTTTCCCTTAGGAGGGCAAACTTGGTAATATATGTCGGTTATTACAATCCAATGACAACTTTTTGTTTATAATGGAGTCCCTAAAATAGAAGACGAAAAAAAAAACAAAACAAGCCGCAACTCACAGCAGTTAATTAGCCCCATCTGTCGCCTCTTACGAACAGCAAGGGGGTGCTAGGGACCTATTCTACCCCGGGTCCCCACGGAGACAGATGATGGAAAATAGACTAAGCATAGTACAAATCAAAAACAGACATTGGATCAAACATTTCTACAAAGACTAAAACATGTCTAGGAGTTTGCTGCCAAGACAGAACAATAAATCAACAAAAAGTGTATTCCAAAGAAAGAGTAGAACTCACCATATGTAGAACCACTTGATGCAATAAGTATTCCATCCAACGAGCATTCCGTATGACGACTATTCCAGTTGATCAGGAATCCACATGACGAATATTCCAAGGAACAATAAATCAAAAGATCGGGTATACCAAAAAAGGCAAGATCTTATAATATTTAAAAACACTTGACCAAAATTTGATGCATTAAGTATTCCATGCAGTGAACATTCCAATTGAGGCGTAATCCACATGACGGTAATCCAAAGAACAATAAATCAAAAGAACGGGTATTCCAAAAAAAGGCAAGAACTCACCATTTGTAGTACCACTTGATGCGACAAGTATTCCATGCAACGAGCATTCCATATGACGACTATTCCAGTTGGTGGAGAATCCAAATAACGAATATTCCAAAGAACAATAAATCAAAACAACGGGTATTCCAAAGAACAATAAATCAAAACAACGGGTATTCCAAAAAAGGCAAAAACTTATAATATTTAAAAACACTTGACCAAAATTTGATGCAATAAGTATTCCATGCAACGAGCATTCCGTATGACGATTATTCCAGTTGATCAGGAATCCACATGACGAATATTCCAAAGAACAATAAATCAAAAGAACGGGTATTCCAAAAAAGGCAAGGTCTTATAATATTTAAAAACACTTGACGGCGACCATCGCCGCGAAAAATGGACGAATCTAAGTAAAATCTGAGCACTGACAGAATCTATGCTGAGATTCAGAGGTGCCGCGGTTTGGTGGCTTCAGCAATCTGGGCAAGCACAGCAACACCTTGCTCTGAGGTAAGCAACCTTTGATATTCCAGCAGAGTAATTGCGTCGAATAGAGAAGCAAACCACCATTCGTTTAGAAAAAGAAAGCAGCATTAGTGTAGAGGCAAGCGCTCCTCTTATAGTGCGGCTGATTGCTAATCATCTACACTCGCAAATTAATTTGCCCGTAATAAATTCGGCTCCACCCCTCTCAGCATCGGGATCTCCCCTAGTCGAAAATTCAACAGCGTCTGCCTTTCGACTGAGAGGGAACCCCAATTCTCATGTCCCTAAAATAGGAGTAGACAAAATAAAAAAAAAAAAGACGCAACTCGCGGCAGTTAATTCGCCCCATTTGTCGCCTCTTACGAACAGCAAGGGGGTGCTAGGGACCTATTCTACCCCGGGTCCCCACGGGGACACATGATAGGAGATAGATGGAGCATAGTACAAATCAAATACAGACATTGGATCAAACATTTCTACAAAGACTAAAACATGTATAGGAGTATGCTGCCAAGACAGTACAATTATCAACAAAAAGTGTATTCAAAAGAAAGAGTAGAACTCACCATATCTAGAAACACTTGATGCAATACGTATTCCATGCAACTTGCATTCCATATGACGACTATTCCAGTTGGTGGAGAATCAAAATAATGAATATTCCATAGAACAATAAATCAAAAGAACGGGTATTCCAAAAAAAAAAGGCAAGAACTTATATTATTTTAAAACACTTAAGAAAAATTTGATGCAACAAGTATTCCATGCAGCGAGCATTCCATTCGGTGAATATTCCAATTGATGAGTAATCCAGTTGAGGCGTAATCCACATGACGGGTATTCCAAAGAACAATAAATCAAAAGAATGAGTATTCCAAAAAAAGTCAAGAACTCACCATTTGTAGAACCACTTGATGCAATAAGTACGCCATGCAACGAGCATTCCATATGACGATTATTCCAGTTGGGGGAGAATCCAAATAACGAATATTCCAAAGAACAATGAATTAAAAGAAGGGGTAATCCAAAAAAAAACAAGAACTTATCAAATGTAAAAACACTTGAACAAATCCATGCAGAGAGCATTCCAGGCGGTGAACATTCCAAATCATGAGTAATCCAGTTGAGGGGTAATCCACATGAAGGGTATTCCAAAGAACAATAAATCAAAAGAACGTCTAGCTTACCTTACGTAACCCCCATTCCCTCGAGGAGGGAATGCAGACGAATGTCGTGTTCTTTGACTAGGGGACTTACCGAACCGGAGGTGGTACCGAATATATAACGGGTAAATTAATTGATTTGCAAGTGTAGATGATTAGCAATCAGCCGCTCTATAAGAGGGGCGCTCTGCTCTACACTCATTCTGCTTCTTCCAAGGAGCGGACCCCCTTACCTCTCGGCACCTCAGATTAGCGACTTGAGCGGCAAGGCATGTTAGGTGGTTAGCAATCTGTGGATTTCGTGGCCCGAAGAGCGAGAGTCCTGTAAAGACTACGGGCCACCACCACTCTGGTGCATGTCACGGAGGACCTTGGCCTGGTAGACCTCGAAGGTAGCCATAGCATGTAGTGCAGCCGCAGCTTGACCCGCTGCCGAGTATGCTTTCGTCATCAGGGCTGACGAGAACTATCTGGCTTTGGAGGGAATACCCGGGCGCGACCGCCAAGCGGCAGGATTGTCGGGGCACAGATGCACCGCAACAGCCTGCTCCACCCGCGGAGGCGCCAGGTACCCCCTAGCTGCGGCTTGCGCCAGAGTGGTGAAGGGGGATGAGCTATGAACCCTTGCAGACAGGGAAGCCTGCCAGAATTTTGTCAGCTCTTCATGCACCTCCGGGAAGAAAGGTACTGGCGTTGGGAGGGGAGCAGCGTCCCGGCGCTTGCCAAAGTACCAATCATCCAGCCTTGACGGAGCCGATTCAGAGGGCGAAGGCACCTCTAAACCGATCTCCGCTGCGGCTTTGGAGAGCATCGCCATAGCTTCTGGCTCCGCCTCCGCTGCAACCCCGAAGGGTGGAAGACGCAGAAGAAGGCGCCCCTTCCGATGCTGCGATGGAGAGCAGATCGTCTACAGGGTCATACAGCGACATCGGTGAAGCCGGAGCAACACCGACGCCTGCAGACCGGACGGGTCGCACGTCATCCGGCGCACGGGGGTTACTCGAGGGATCGCCTGACGTCATCACCCCAGCGCCGTCCGCTAAAGCCTCGGAGGAACTCGCCCGATTCAGAGTAGCGACTGAGGCTGAAGCTTCAGTGTCCTCTTCCTCAAAAGAGGACCTCCTGTACCTCAGTGTGCAATTCGGGAGAGCATTGCAGTGCAAACACTCTCGCCGCACAAGAGCTGCGCAGGCGTGTTTGAAGCCCAAACACTCTACACATCTCTCGTGACCGTCTGTCGACGAGATATACCCCATGCAACCAGGAGAAATGAAGATTTTTCCCATCGCCGTGAAAGGAGGGCGTTACAGGGAAAAACGACAGACTGACAGGCTCAAGCTGGGAATCAAAGGTGCCGCGATTTGGTAGCCGGCTATCTGGGATAGCACGAGTTTCACTGTACGCAGAGGTAAGCAACCTAAGATATTTCAGCTGAATAAAATCAGAGGATGGCAACACCATTCGCTCCGAGGAAGAAAGTAGAATGAGTGTAGAGCGGAGCGCCCCTCTTATCGAGCGGCTGATTGCTAATCATCTACACTCGCAAATCAATTAATTTGCCCGTTTTATATTCGGTACCACCTCCCAGGTTCGGTAAATCCCCTAGTCGAAGAACTCGACATTCGTCTGCGTTCTCGACTGTAAGGGAACGGGTATTCCAGAAAAAGGCAAGAACTCACCATATGTAGAACAAATTGTAGACATTGGATCAAACATTTCTACAAAGACTAAAACATGTATAGGAGTATGCTGCCAAGACAGTACAATAATCAACAAAAAGTGTATTCCAAAGAAAGAGTAGAACTCACCATATGTAGAACCACTTGATGCAATAAGTATTCCACGCAACGAGCATTCCATACGGTGAATATTCCAATTGATGAGTAATCCAGTTGAGGCGTAATCCACATGACGGGTATTCCAAAGAACGTCTAGCTTACCTTACGTAACCCCCGTTCCCTCAAGGAGGGAATGCAGACGAATGTCGTGTTCTTCGACTAGGGGACTTACCGAACCGGAGGTGGTACCGAATATATAACGGGTAAATTAATTGATTTGCAAGTGTAGATGATTAGCAATCAGCCGCTCTATAAGAGGGGCGCTCTGCTCTACACTCATTCTGCTTCTTCCAAGGAGCGGACCCCCTTACCTCTCGGCACCTCAGATTAGCGACTTGAGCGGCAAGGCATGTTAGGTGGTTAGCAATCTGTGGATTTCGTGGCCCGAAGAGCGAGATCCGTAGCCGAGCGCAAGTCCTGTAAAGACTACGGGCCACCACCACTCTGGTGCATGTCACGGAGGACCTTGGCCTGGTAGACCTGGAAGGTCGCCATAGCATGTAGTGCAGCCGCAGCTTGACCCGCTGCCGAGTATGCTTTCGTCATCAGGGCTGACGAGAACTATCTGGCTTTGGAGGGAATACCCGGGCGCGACCGCCAAGCGGCAGGATTGTCGTGGCACAGATGCACCGCAACAGCCTGCTCCACCCGCGGAGGCGCCAGGTACCCCCTAGCTGCGGCTTGCGCCATAGTGGTGAAGGGGGATGAGCTACGAACCCTTGCAGACAGACAAGCCTGCCAGAATTTTGTAAGCTCTTCATGCACCTCCGGGAAGAAAGGTACTGGCGTTGGGAGGGGAGCAGCGTCCCGACGCTTGCCAAAGTACCAATCATCCAGCCTTGACAGAGCCGATTCAGAGGGCGAAGGCACCTCTAAACCGATCTCCGCTGCGGCTTTGGAGAGCATCGCCATAGCTTCTGGCTCCGCCTCCGCTGCAACCCCGAAGGGTGGAAGACGCAGAAGACGCAGAAGAAGGCGCCCCTTCCGATGCTGCGATGGAGAGCAGATCGTCTACAGGGTCATACAGCGACATCGGTGAAGCCGGAGCAACACAGACGCCTGCAGACCGGACGGGTCGCACGTCATCCGGCACACGAGGGTTACGCGAGGGATCGCCTGACGTCGTCACCCCAGCGCCGTCCGCTAAAGCCTCGGAGGAACTCGCCCGATTCAGAGGAGCGACTGAGGCTGAAGCTTCAGTGTCCTCTTCCTCGAAAAAGGACCTCCTGTACCTCAGTGTGCAATTCGGGAGAGCATTGCAGTGCAAACACTCTCGCCGCACAAGAGCTGCGCAGGCGTGTTTGAAGCCCAAACACTCTACACATCTCTCGTGACCGTCTGTCGACGAGATATACCCCATGCAGCCAGGAGAAATGAAGATTTTTCCCATCGCCGTGAAAGGAGGGCGTTACAGGGAAAAACGACAGACTGACAGGCTCAAGCTGGGAATCAAAGGTGCCGCGATTTGGTAGCCGGCTATCTGGGATAGCACGAGTTTCACTGTACGCAGAGGTAAGCAACCTAAGATATTTCAGCTGAGTAAAAATGGCAACACCATTCGCTCCGAGGAAGAAAGTAGAATGAGTGTAGAGCAGAGGGCCCCTCTTATAGAGCGGCTGATTGTTAATTATCTACACTCGCAAATCAATTAATTTGCCCGTTTTATATTCGGTACCACCTCCCAGGTTCGGTAAATCCCCTAGTCGAAGAACTCGACATTCGTCTGCGTTCTCGACTGTAAGGGAACGGGTATTCCAAAAAAAGGCAAGAACTCACCATATGTAGAACAAATTGTAGACATTGGATCAAACATTTCTACAAAGACTAAAACATGTATAGGAGTATGCTGCCAAGACAGTACAATAATCAACAAAAAGTGTATTCCAAAGAAAGAGTAGAACTCACCATATGTAGAACCACTTGATGCAATAAGTATTCCATGCAACGAGCATTCCATACGGTGATTATTCCAATTGATGAGTAATCCAGTTGAGGCGTAATCCACGTGTCGGGTATTCCAAAGAACAATAAATCAAAAGAAGGGGTAATCCAAAAAAGAAAAGAATTTATAAAATTTAAAAACACTTAAACAAAATTCTATGCAGTAAGTAATCCATGCAGAGAGCATTCCATGCGGTGAACATTCCAAATGACGAGTAATCCACAGTTGAGGCATAATCCACATGACGGGTATTCCAAAGAACAATAAATTAACAAAATGTGTATTCCAAAGAAAGACTAGAACTCACCATACGTAGAACCACTTGATGCAATAAGTATTCCATGCAACGAGCATTCCGTATGACGATTATTCCAGTTGATCAGGAATCCACATGACGAATATTCCAAAGAACAATAAATCAAAAGAACGGGTATTCCAAAAAAGGCAAGGTCTTATAATATTTAAAAACACTTGACGGCGACCATCGCCGCGAAAAATGGACGAATCTAAGTAAAATCTAAGCACTGACAGAATCTATGCTGAGATTCCGAGGTGCCGCGGTTTGGTGGCTTCAGCAATCTGGGCAAGCACAGCAACACCTTGCTCTGAGGTAAGCAACCTTTGATATTCCAGCAGAGTAATTGCGTCGAATAGAGAAGCAAACCACCATTCGTTTAGAAAAAGAAAGCAGCATTAGTGTAGAGGCAAGCGCTCCTCTTATAATGCGGCTGATTGCTAATCATCTACACTCGCAAATTAATTTGCCCGTAATAAATTCGGCTCCACCCCTCTCAGCATCGGGATCTCCCCTAGTCGAAAATTCAACAGCGTCTGCGTTTCGACTGAGAGGGAACCCCAATTCTCATGTTTTTTTGGAACCCCAATTCTCATGTCCCTTAAATAGGAGTAGACAAAAAAAAAAACAAGACGCAACTCGCGGCAGTTAATTCGCCCCATTTGTCGCCTCTTATGAACAGCAAGGGGGTGCTAGGGACCTATTCTACCCCGGGTCCCCACGGGGACACATGATGGGATGGGAGATAGATGGAGCATAGTACAAATCAAATACAGACATTGGATCAAACATTTCTACAAAGACTAAAACATGTATAGGAGTATGCTGCCAAGACAGTACAATAATCAACACAAAGTGTATTCCAAAGAAAGAGTAGAACTCACCATATGTAGAACCACTTGATGCAATAAGTATTCCATGCAACGAGCATTCCATACGGTGAATATTCCAATTGATGAGTAATCCAGTTGAGGCGTAATCCACATGACGGGTATTCCAAAGAACAATAAATCAAAAGAAGGGGTATCCCAAAAAAAGGCAAGAGCTGATAATATTTAAAAACACTTGACCAAAATTTGATGCAAAAATTATTCCATGCAGCGAGCATTCCATGCGGTGATTATTCCAATTGAGGCGTAATCCACGTGTCGGGTATTCCAAAGAACAATAAATCAAAAGAAGGGGTAATCCAAAAAAGAAAAGAATTTATAAAATTTAAAAACACTTAAACAAAATTCTATGCAGTAAGTAATCCATGCAGAGAGCATTCCATGCGGTGAACATTCCAAATGACGAGTAATCCACAGTTGAGGCATAATCCACATGACGGGTATTCCAAAGAACAATAAATTAACAAAATGTGTATTCCAAAGAAAGACTAGAACTCACCATACGTAGAACCACTTGATGCAATAAGTATTCCATGCAACGAGCATTCCGTATGACGATTATTCCAGTTGATCAGGAATCCACATGACGAATATTCCAAAGAACAATAAATCAAAAGAACGGGTATTCCAAAAAAGGCAAGGTCTTATAATATTTAAAAACACTTGACGGCGACCATCGCCGCGAAAAATGGACGAATCTAAGTAAAATCTGAGCACTGACAGAATCTATGCTGAGATTCAGAGGTGCCGCGGTTTGGTGGCTTCAGCAATCTGGGCAAGCACAGCAACACCTTGCTCTGAGGTAAGCAACCTTTGATATTCCAGCAGAGTAATTGCGTCGAATAGAGAAGCAAACCACCATTCGTTTAGAAAAAGAAAGCAGCATTAGTGTAGAGGCAAGCGCTCCTCTTATAGTGCGGCTGATTGCTAATCATCTACACTCGCAAATTAATTTGCCCGTAATAAATTCGGCTCCACCCCTCTCAGCATCGGGATCTCCCCTAGTCGAAAATTCAACAGCGTCTGCGTTTCGACTGAGAGGGAACCCCAATTCTCATGTTTTTTTGGAACCCCAATTCTCATGTTTTTTTGGAACCCCAATTCTCATGTCCCTAAAATAGGAGTAGACAAAAAAAAAAAAACAAGACGCAACTCGCGGCAGTTAATTCGCCCCATTTGTCGCCTCTTACGAACAGCAAGGGGGTGCTAGGGACCTATTCTACCCCGGGTCCCCACGGGGACACATGATGGGAGATAGATGGAGCATAGTACAAATCAAATACAGACATTGGATCAAACATTTCTACAAAGACTAAAACATGTATAGGAGTATGCTGCCAAGACAGTACAATAATCAACAAAAAGTGTATTCCAAAGAAAGAGTAGAACTCACCATATGTAGAACCACTTGATGCAATAAGTATTCCATGCAACGAGCATTCCATACGGTGAATATTCCAATTGATGAGTAATCCAGTTGAGGCGTAATCCACATGACGGGTATTCCAAAGAACAATAAATCAAAAGAAGGGGTATTCCAAAAAAAAGGCAAGAGCTTATAATATTTAAAAACACTTGACCAAAATTTGATGCAAAAATTATTCCATGCAGCGAGCATTCCATGCGGTGATTATTCCAATTGAGGCGTAATCCACGTGTCGGGTATTCCAAAGAACAATAAATCAAAAGAAGGGGTAATCCAAAAAAGAAAAGAATTTATAAAATTTAAAAACACTTAAACAAAATTCTATGCAGTAAGTAATCCATGCAGAGAGCATTCCATGCGGTGAACATTCCAAATGACGAGTAATCCACAGTTGAGGCATAATCCACATGACGGGTATTCCAAAGAACAATAAATTAACAAAATGTGTATTCCAAAGAAAGACTAGAACTCACCATACGTAGAACCACTTGATGCAATAAGTATTCCATGCAACGAGCATTCCGTATGACGATTATTCCAGTTGATCAGGAATCCACATGACGAATATTCCAAAGAACAATAAATCAAAAGAACGGGTATTCCAAAAAAGGCAAGGTCTTATAATATTTAAAAACACTTGACGGCGACCATCGCCGCGAAAAATGGACGAATCTAAGTAAAATCTGAGCACTGACAGAATCTATGCTGAGATTCAGAGGTGCCGCGGTTTGGTGGCTTCAGCAATCTGGGCAAGCACAGCAACACCTTGCTCTGAGGTAAGCAACCTTTGATATTCCAGCAGAGTAATTGCGTCGAATAGAGAAGCAAACCACCATTCGTTTAGAAAAAGAAAGCAGCATTAGTGTAGAGGCAAGCGCTCCTCTTATAGTGCGGCTGATTGCTAATCATCTACACTCGCAAATTAATTTGCCCGTAATAAATTCGGCTCCACCCCTCTCAGCATCGGGATCTCCCCTAGTCGAAAATTCAACAGCGTCTGCGTTTCGACTGAGAGGGAACCCCAATTCTCATGTTTTTTTGGAACCCCAATTCTCATGTCCCTAAAATAGGAGTAGACAAAAAAAAAACAAGACGCAACTCGCGGCAGTTAATTCGCCCCATTTGTCGCCTCTTACGAACAGCAAGGGGGTGCTAGGGACCTATTCTACCCCGGGTCCCCACGGGGACACATGATGGGAGATAGATGGAGCATAGTACAAATCAAATACAGACATTGGATCAAACATTTCTACAAAGACTAAAACATGTATAGGAGTATGCTGCCAAGACAGTACAATAATCAACAAAAAGTGTATTCCAAAGAAAGAGTAGAACTCACCATATGTAGAACCACTTGATGCAATAAGTATTCCATGCAACGAGCATTCCATACGGTGAATATTCCAATTGATGAGTAATCCAGTTGAGGCGTAATCCACATGACGGGTATTCCAAAGAACAATAAATCAAAAGAAGGGGTATTCCAAAAAAAAGGCAAGAGCTGATAATATTTAAAAACACTTGACCAAAATTTGATGCAAAAATTATTCCATGCAGCGAGCATTCCATGCGGTGATTATTCCAATTGAGGCGTAATCCACGTGTCGGGTATTCCAAAGAACAATAAATCAAAAGAAGGGGTAATCCAAAAAAGAAAAGAATTTATAAAATTTAAAAACACTTAAACAAAATTCTATGCAGTAAGTAATCCATGCAGAGAGCATTCCATGCGGTGAACATTCCAAATGACGAGTAATCCACAGTTGAGGCATAATCCACATGACGGGTATTCCAAAGAACAATAAATTAACAAAATGTGTATTCCAAAGAAAGACTAGAACTCACCATACGTAGAACCACTTGATGCAATAAGTATTCCATGCAACGAGCATTCCGTATGACGATTATTCCAGTTGATCAGGAATCCACATGACGAATATTCCAAAGAACAATAAATCAAAAGAACGGGTATTCCAAAAAAGGCAAGGTCTTATAATATTTAAAAACACTTGACGGCGACCATCGCCGCGAAAAATGGACGAATCTAAGTAAAATCTGAGCACTGACAGAATCTATGCTGAGATTCAGAGGTGCCGCGGTTTGGTGGCTTCAGCAATCTGGGCAAGCACAGCAACACCTTGCTCTGAGGTAAGCAACCTTTGATATTCCAGCAGAGTAATTGCGTCGAATAGAGAAGCAAACCACCATTCGTTTAGAAAAAGAAAGCAGCATTAGTGTAGAGGCAAGCGCTCCTCTTATAGTGCGGCTGATTGCTAATCATCTACACTCGCAAATTAATTTGCCCGTAATAAATTCGGCTCCACCCCTCTCAGCATCGGGATCTCCCCTAGTCGAAAATTCAACAGCGTCTGCGTTTCGACTGAGAGGGAACCCCAATTCTCATGTTTTTTTGGAACCCCAATTCTCATGTCCCTAAAATAGGAGTAGACAAAAAAAAAAAAACAAGACGCAACTCGCGGCAGTTAATTCGCCCCATTTGTCGCCTCTTACGAACAGCAAGGGGGTGCTAGGGACCTATTCTACCCCGGGTCCCCACGGGGACACATGATGGGAGATAGATGGAGCATAGTACAAATCAAATACAGACATTGGATCAAACATTTCTACAAAGACTAAAACATGTATAGGAGTATGCTGCCAAGACAGTACAATAATCAACAAAAAGTGTATTCCAAAGAAAGAGTAGAACTCACCATATGTAGAACCACTTGATGCAATAAGTATTCCATGCAACGAGCATTCCATACGGTGAATATTCCAATTGATGAGTAATCCAGTTGAGGCGTAATCCACATGACGGGTATTCCAAAGAACAATAAATCAAAAGAAGGGGTATCCCAAAAAAAAGGCAAGAGCTGATAATATTTAAAAACACTTGACCAAAATTTGATGCAAAAATTATTCCATGCAGCGAGCATTCCATGCGGTGATTATTCCAATTGAGGCGTAATCCACGTGTCGGGTATTCCAAAGAACAATAAATCAAAAGAAGGGGTAATCCAAAAAAGAAAAGAATTTATAAAATTTAAAAACACTTAAACAAAATTCTATGCAGTAAGTAATCCATGCAGAGAGCATTCCATGCGGTGAACATTCCAAATGACGAGTAATCCACAGTTGAGGCATAATCCACATGACGGGTATTCCAAAGAACAATAAATAAACAAAATGTGTATTCCAAAGAAAGACTAGAACTCACCATACGTAGAACCACTTGATGCAATAAGTATTCCATGCAACGAGCATTCCGTATGACGATTATTCCAGTTGATCAGGAATCCACAAGACGAATATTCCAAAGAACAATAAATCAAAAGAACGGGTATTCCAAAAAAAGGCAAGGTCTTATAATATTTAAAAACACTTGACGGCGACCATCGCCGCGAAAAATGGACGAATCTAAGTAAAATCTGAGCACTGACAGAATCTATGCTGAGATTCAGAGGTGCCGCGGTTTGGTGGCTTCAGCAATCTGGGCAAGCACAGCAACACCTTGCTCTGAGGTAAGCAACCTTTGATATTCCAGCAGAGTAATTGCGTCGAATAGAGAAGCAAACCACCATTCGTTTAGAAAAAGAAAGCAGCATTAGTGTAGAGGCAAGCGCTCCTCTTATAGTGCGGCTGATTGCTAATCATCTACACTCGCAAATTAATTTGCCCGTAATAAATTCGGCTCCACCCCTCTCAGCATCGGGATCTCCCCTAGTCGAAAATTCAACAGCGTCTGCGTTTCGACTGAGAGGGAACCCCAATTCTCATGTTTTTTTGGAACCCCAATTCTCATGTCCCTAAAATAGGAGTAGACAAAAAAAACAAAACAAGACGCAACTCGCGGCAGTTAATTCGCCCCATTTGTCGCCTCTTACGAACAGCAAGGGGGTGCTAGGGACCTATTCTACCCCGGGTCCCCACGGGGACACATGATGGGAGATAGATGGAGCATAGTACAAATCAAATACAGACATTGGATCAAACATTTCTACAAAGACTAAAACATGTATAGGAGTATGCTGCCAAGACAGTACAATAATCAACAAAAAGTGTATTCCAAAGAAAGAGTAGAACTCACCATATGTAGAAACACTTGATGCAATACGTATTCCATGCCACGAGCATTCCATACGGTGAATATTCCAATTGATGAGTAATCCAGTTGAGGCGTATTCCACATGACGGGTATTCCAAAGAACAATAAATCAAAAGAACGTCTAGCTTACCTCACGTAACCCCCGTTCCCTCAAGGAGGGAATGCAGACGAATGTCGTGTTCTTTGACTAGGGGAATTACCGAACCGGAGGTGGTACCGAATATATAACGGGTAAATTAATTGATTTGCAAGTGTAGATGATTAGCAATCAGCCGCTCTATAAGAGGGGCGCTCTGCTCTACACTCATTCTGCTTCTTCGGAGGAGCGGAACCCCTTACCTCTCGGCACCTCAGATTAGCGACTTGAGCGGCAAGGCATGTTAGGCGGTTAGCAATCTGTGGATTTCGTGGCCCGAAGAGCAAGATCCGTAGCCGAGCGCAAGTCCTGTAAAGACTACGGGCCACCACCACTCTGGTGCATGTCACGGAGGACCTTGTTCTGGTAGACCTGGAAGGTCGCCATAGCATGTAGTGCAGCCGCAGCTTGACCCGCTGCCGAGTATGCTTTCGTCATCAGGGCTGACGAGAACTATCTGGCTTTGGAGGGAATACCCGGGCGCGACCGCCAAGCGGCAGGATTGTCGGGGCACAGATGCACCGCAACAGCCTGCTCCACCCGCGGAGGCGCCAGGTACCCCCTAGCTGCGGCTTGCGCCAGAGTGGTGAAGGGGGATGAGCTATGAACCCTTGCAGACAGAGAAGCCTGCCAGAATTTTGTAAGCTCTTCATGCACCTCCGGGAAGAAAGGTACTGGCGTTGGGAGGGGAGCAGCGTCCCGGCGCTTGCCAAAGTACCAATCATCCAGCCTTGACGGAGCCGATTCAGAGGGCGAAGGCACCTCTAAACCGATCTCCGCTGCGGCTTTGGAGAGCATCGCCATAGCTTCTGGCTCCGCCTCCGCTGCAACCCCGAAGGGTGGAAGACGCAGAAGAAGGCGCCCCTTCCGATGCTGCGATGGAGAGCAGATCGTCTACAGGGTCATACAGCGACATCGGTGAAGCCGGAGCAACACCGACGCCTGGAGACCGGACGGGTCGCACGTCATCCGGCGCACGGGGGTTACGCGAGGGATCGCCTGTCGTCATCACCCCAGCGCCGTCCGCTAAAGCCTCGGAGGAACTCGCCCGATTCAGAGGAGCGACTGAGGCTGAAGCTTCAGTGTCCTCTTCCTCGAAAAAGGACCTCCTGTACCTCAGTGTGCAATTCGGGAGAGCATTGCAGTGCAAACACTCTCGCCGCACAAGAGCTGCGCAGGCGTGTTTGAAGCCCAAACACTCTACACATCTCTCGTGACCGTCTGTCGACGAGATATACCCCATGCAGCCAGGAGAAATGAAGATTTTTCCCATCGCCGTGAAAGGAAGGCGTTACAGGGAAAATCGACAGACTGACACGCTCAAGCTGGGAATCAAAGGTGCCGCGATTTGGTAGCCGGCTATCTGGGATAGCACGAGTTTCACTGTACGCAGAGGTAAGCAACCTAAGATATTTCAGCTGAGTAAAAATGGCAACACCATTTGCTCCGAGGAAGAAAGTAGAATGAGTTTAGAGCAGAGGGCCCCTCTTATAGAGCGGCTGATTGCTAATCATCTACACTCGCAAATCAATTAATTTGCCCGTTTTATATTCGGTACCACCTCCCAGGTTCGGTAAATCCCCTAGTCGAAGAACTCGACATTCGTCTGCGTTCTCGACTGTAAGGGAACGGGTATTCCAGAAAAAGGCAAGAACTCACCATATGTAGAACAAATTGTAGACATTGGATCAAACATTTCTACAAAGACTAAAACATGTATAGGAGTATGCTGTATTCCAAAGAAAGAGTAGAACTCACCATATGTAGAACCACTTGATGCAATAAGTATTCCATGCAACGAGCATTCCATACGGTGAATATTCCAATTGATGAGTAATCCAGTTGAGGCGTAATCCACATGACGGGTATTCCAAAGAACAATAAATCAAAAGAAGGGGTATTCCAAAAAAAAGGCAAGAGCTGATAATATTTAAAAACACTTGACCAAAATTTGATGCAAAAATTATTCCATGCAGCGAACATTCCATGCGGTGATTATTCCAATTGAGGCGTAATCCACGTGTCGGGTATTCCAAAGAACAATAAATCAAAAGAAGGGGTAATCCAAAAAAGAAAAGAATTTATAAAATTTAAAAACACTTAAACAAAATTCTATGCAGTAAGTAATCCATGCAGAGAGCATTCCATGCGGTGAACATTCCAAATGACGAGTAATCCACAGTTGAGGCATAATCCACATGACGGGTATTCCAAAGAACAATAAATTAACAAAATGTGTATTCCAAAGAAAGACTAGAACTCACCATACGTAGAACCACTTGATGCAATAAGTATTCCATGCAACGAGCATTCCGTATGACGATTATTCCAGTTGATCAGGAATCCACATGACTAATATTCCAAAGAACAATAAATCAAAAGAACGGGTATTCCAAAAAAGGCAAGGTCTTATAATATTTAAAAACACTTGACGGCGACCAACACCGCGAAAAATGGACGAATCTAAGTAAAATCTGAGCACTGACAGAATCTATGCTGAGATCCAGAGGTGCCGCGGTTTGGTGGCTTCAGCAATCTGGGCAAGCACAGCAACACCTTGCTCTGAGGTAAGCAACCTTTGATATTCCAGCAGAGTAATTGCGCCGAATAGAGAAGCAAACCACCATTCGTTTAGAAAAAGAAAGCAGCATTAGTGTAGAGGCAAGCGCTCCTCTTATAGTGCGGCTGATTGCTAATCATTGCTACTCATCTACAC
>SRMA01027265.1:0-10885 GCA_007224835.1 Danionella cerebrum | reverse complement strand
CTCCGCTGCAACCCCGAAGGGTGGAAGACGCAGAAGACGCAGAAGAAGGCGCCCCTTCCGATGCTGCGATGGAGAGCAGATCGTCTACAGGGTCATACAGCGACATCGGTGAAGCCGGAGCAACACCGACGCCTGCAGACCGGACGGGTCGCACGTCATCCGGCGCACGGGGGTTACGCGAGGGATCGCCTGACGTCATCACCCCAGCGCCGTCCGCTAAAGCCTCGGAGGAACTCGCCCGATTCAGAGGAGCGACTGAGCCTGAAGCTTCAGTGTCCTCTTCCTCGAAAAAGGACCTCCTGTACCTCAGTGTGCAATTCGGGAGAGCATTGCAGTGCAAACACTCTCGCCGCACAAGAGCTGCGCAGGCGTGTTTGAAGCCCAAACACTCTACACATCTCTCGTGACCGCCTGTCGACGAGATATACCCCATGCAGCCAGGAGAAATGAAGATTTTTCCCATCGCCGTGAAAGGAAGGCGTTACAGGGAAAAACGACAGACTGACACGCTCAAGCTGGGAATCAAAGGTGCCGCGATTTAGTAGCCGGCTATCTGGGATAGCACGAGTTTCACTGTACGCAGAGGTAAGCAACCTAAGATATTTCAGCTGAGTAAAAATGGCAACACCATTCGCTCCGAGGAAGAAAGTAGAATGAGTTTAGAGCAGAGGGCCCCTCTTATAGAGCGGCTGATTGCTAATCATCTACACTCGCAAATCAATTAATTTGCCCGTTTTATATTCGGTACCACCTCCCAGGTTCGGTAAATCCCCTAGTCGAAGAACTCGACATTCGTCTGCGTTCTCGACTGTAAGGGAACGGGTATTCCAAAAAAAGGCAAGAACTCACCATATGTAGAACAAATTGTAGACATTGGATCAAACTTTTCTACAAAGACTAAAACATGTAAAGGAGTATGCTGCCAAGACAGTACAATAATCAACAAAAAGTGTATTCCAAAGAAAGAGTAGAACTCACCATATGTAGAACCACTTGATGCAATAAGTATTCCATGCAACGAGCATTCCATACGGTGAATATTCCAATTGATGAGTAATCCAGTTGAGGCGTAATCCACATGACGGGTATTCCAAAGAACAATAAATTAACAAAATGTGTATTCCAAAGAAAGACTAGAACTCACCATACGTAGAACCACTTGATGCAATAAGTATTCCATGCAACGAGCATTCCGTATGACGATTATTCCAGTTGATCAGGAATCCACATGACGAATATTCCAAAGAACAATAAATCAAAAAGAACGGGTATTCCAAAAAAGGCAAGGTCTTATAATATTTAAAAACACTTGACGGCGACCATCACCGCGAAAAATGGACGAATCTAAGTAAAATCTGAGCACTGACAGAATCTATGCTGAGATTCAGAGGTGCCGCGGTTTGGTGGCTTCAGCAATCTGGGCAAGCACAGCAACACCTTGCTCTGAGGTAAGCAACCTTTGATATTCCAGCAAAGTAATTGCGTCGAATAGAGAAGCAAACCACCATTCGTTTAGAAAAAGAAAGCAGCATTAGTGTAGAGGCAAGCGCTCCTCTTATAGTGCGGCTGATTGCTAATCATCTACACTCGCAAATTAATTTGCCGGTAATAAATTCGGCTCCACCCCTCTCAGCATCGAGATCTCCCCTAGTCGAAAATTCAACAGCGTCTGCATTTCGACTGAGAGGGAACCCCAATTCTCATGTTTTTTTGGAACCCCAATTCTCATGTCCCTAAAATAGGAGTAGACAAAAAAAAACAAGACGCAACTCGCAGCAGTTAATTCGCCCCATTTGTCGCCTCTTACGAACAGCAAGGGGATGCTAGGGACCTATTCTACCCCGGGTCCCCACGGGGACACATGATGGGAGATAGATGGAGCATAGTACAAATCAAATACAGACATTGGATCAAACATTTCTACAAAGACTAAAACATGTATAGGAGTATGCTGCCAAGACAGTACAATAATCAACAAAAAGTGTATTCCAAAGAAAGAGTAGAACTCACCATATGTAGAACCACTTGATGCAATAAGTATTCCATGCAACGAGCATTCCATACGGTGAATATTCCAATTGATGAGTAATCCAGTTGAGGCGTAATCCACATGACGGGTATTCCAAAGAACAATAAATCAAAAGAAGGGGTATTCAAAAAAAAAGGCAAGAGCTTATAATATTTAAAAACACTTAACAAAAATTTGATGCAAAAATTATTCCATGCAGCGAGCATTCCATGCGGTGATTATTCCAATTGAGGCGTAATCCACGTGTCGGGTATTCCAAAGAACAATAAATCAAAAGAAGGGGTAATCCAAAAAGGCAAGGTCTTATAATATTTAAAAACACTTGACGGCGACCATTGCTGCGAAAAATGGACGAATCTAAGTAAAATCTGAGCACTGACAGAATCTATGCTGAGATTCAGAGGTGCCGCGGTTTGGTGGCTTCAGCAATCTGGGCAAGCACAGCATCACCTTGCTCTGAGGTAAGCAACCTTTGATATTCCAGCAGAGTAATTGCGTCGAATAGAGAAGCAAACCACCATTCGTTTAGAAAAAGAAAGCAGCATTAGTGTAGAGGCAAGCGCTCCTCTTATAGTGCGGCTGATTGCTAATCATCTACACTTGCAAATTAATTTGCCCGTAATAAATTCGGCTCCACTCCCCGTCTCAGCATCGGGATCTCCCCTAGTCGAAAAATCAACATCGTCTGCGTTTCAACTGAGAGGGAACCCCAATTTTCATGTTTTTTTGGAACCCCAATTCTCATGTCCCTAAAATAGGAGTAGACAAAAAAAAAAAAAACAAGACGCAACTCGCGGCAGTTAATTCGCCCCATTTGTCGCCTCTTACGAACAGCAAGGGGGTGCTAGGGACCTATTCTACCCCGGGTCCCCACGGGGACACATGATGGGAGATAGATGGAGCATAGTACAAATCAAATACAGACATTGGATCAAACATTTCTACAAAGACTAAAACATGTATAGGAGTATGCTGCCAAGACAGTACAATAATCAACAAAAAGTGTATTCCAAAGAAAGAGTAGAACTCACCATATGTAGAACCACTTGATGCAATAAGTATTCCATGCAACGAGCATTCCATACGGTGAATATTCCAATTGATGAGTAATCCAGTTGAGGCGTATTCCACATGACGGGTATTCCAAAGAACAATAAATCAAAAGTACGGGTATTCCAAAAAAAGGCAAGAAATCACCATTTGCAGAACCACTTGATGCAATAAGTATTCCATGCAACGAGCATTCCATATGAGGACTATTCCAGTTGGTGGAGAATCCAAATAACGAATATTCCATAGAACAATAAATCAAAAGAACGGGTATTCCAAAATAAGACAAGAACTTATATTATTTAAAAACACTTAAGAAAAATTTGATGCAATAAATATTCCATGCAGCGAGCATTCCATACGGTGAATATTCCAATTGATGAGTAATCCAGTTGAGGCGTAATCCACATGACGGGTATTCCAAAGAACGTCTAGCTTACCTTACGTAACCCCCGTTCCCTCAAGGAGGGAATGCAGACGAATGTCGTGTTCTTCGACTAGGGGACTTACCGAACCGGAGGTGGTACCGAATATATAACGGGTAAATTAATTGATTTGCAAGTGTAGATGATTAGCAATCAGCCGCTCTATAAGAGGGGAGCTCTGCTCTACACTCATTCTGCTTCTTCCAAGGAGCGGAACCCCTTACCTCTCGGCACCTCAGATTAGCGACTTGAGCGGCAAGGCATGTTAGGCGGTTAGCAATCTGTGGATTTCGTGGCCCGAAGAGCGAGATCCGTAGCCGGGCGCAAGTCCTGTAAAGACTACGGGCCACCACCACACTGGTGCATGTCACGGAGGACCTTGGCCTGGTAGACCTGGAAGGTCGCCATAGCATGTAGTGCAGCCGCAGCTTGACCCGCTGCCGAGTATGCTTTCGTCATCAGGGCTGACGAGAACTATCTGGCTTTGGAGGGAATACCCGGGCGCGACCGCCAAGCGGCAGGATTGTCGGGGCACAGATGCACCGCAACAGCCTGCTCCACCCGCGGAGGCGCCAGGTACCCCATAGCTGCAGCTTGCGCCAGAGTGGTGAAGGGGGATGAGCTACGAACCCTTGCAGACAGGGAAGCCTGCCAGAATTTTGTAAGCTCTTCATGCACCTCCGGGAAGAAAGGTACTGACGTTGGGAGGGGAGCAGCGTCCCGGCGCTTGCCAAAGTACCAATCATCCAGCCTTGACGGAGCCGATTCAGAGAGCGAAGGCACCTCTAAACCGATCTCCGCTGCGGCTTTGGAGAGCATCGCCAAAGCTTCTGGCTCCGCCTCCGCTGCAACCCCGAAGGGTGGAAGACGCAGAAGACGCAGAAGAAGGTGCCCCTTCCGATGCTGCAATGGAGAGCAGATCGTCTACATGGTCATACAGCGACATCGGTGAAGCCTGAGCAACACCGACGCCTGCAGACCGGACGGGTCGCACGTCATCCGGTGCACGGGGGTTACGCGAGGGATCGCCTGACGTCATCACCCCAGCGCCGTCCGCTAAAGCCTCGGAGGAACTCGCCCGATTCAGAGGAGCGACTGAGGCTGAAGCTTCAATGTCCTCTTCCTCGAAAAAGGACCTCCTGTACCTCAGTGTGCAATTCGGGAGAGCATTGCAGTGCAAACACTCTCGCCGCACAAGAGCTGCGCAGGCGTGTTTGAAGCCTAAACACTCTACACATCTCTCGTGACCGTCTGTCGACGAGATATACCCCATGCAGCCAGGAGAAATGAAGATTTTTCCCATCGCCGTGAAAGGAAGGCGTTACAGGGAAAAACGACAGACTGACAGGCTCAAGCTGGGAATCAAAGGTGCCGCGATTTGGTAGCCGGCTATCTGGGATAGCACGAGTTTCACTGTACGCAGAGGTAAGCAACCTAAGATATTTCAGCTGAGTAAAAATGGCAACACCATTCGCTCCGAGGAAGAAAGTAGAATGAGTGTAGAGCAGAAGGCCCATCTTATAGAGCGGCTGATTGCTAATCATCTACACTCGCAAATAAATTAATTTGCCCGTTTTATATTCGGTACCACCTCCCAGGTTCGGTAAATCCCCTAGTCGAAGAACTCGACATTCGTCTGCGTTCGACTGTAAGGGAACGGGTATTCCAAAAAAAGGCAAGAACTCACCATATGTAGAACAAATTGTAGACATTGGATCAAACATTTCTACAAAGACTAAAACATGTATAGGAGTATGCTGCCAAGACAGTACAATAATCAACAAAAAGTGTATTCCAAAGAAAGAGTAGAACTCACCATATGTAGAACCACTTGATGCAATAAGTATTCCATGCAACAAGCATTCCGTATGACGATTATTCCAGTTGATCAGGAATCCACATGACGAATATTCCAAAGAACAATAAATCAAAAGAACGGGTATTCCAAAAAAGGCAAGGTCTTATAATATTTAAAAACACTTGACGGCGACCATCGCCGCGAAAAATGGACGAATCTAAGTAAAATCTGAGCACTGACAGAATCTATGCTGAGATTCAGAGGTGCCGCGGTTTGGTGGCTTCAGCAATCTGGGCAAGCACAGCAACACCTTGCTCTGAGGTAAGCAACCTTTGATATTCCAGCAGAGTAATTGCGTCGAATAGAGAAGCAAACCACCATTCGCTTAGAAAAAGAAAGCAGCATTAGTGTAGAGGCAAGCGCTCCTCTTATAGTGCGGCTGATTGCTAATCATCTACACTCGCAAATTAATTTGCCCGTAATAAATTCGGCTCCACCCCTCTCAGCATCGAGATCTCCCCTAGTCGAAAATTCAACAGCGTCTGCGTTTCGACTGAGAGGGAACCCCAATTCTCATGTTTTTTTGAAACCCCAATTCTCATGTCCCTAAAATAGGAGTAGACGAAAAAAAAAAAAGACGCAACTCGCGGCAGTTAATTCGCCCCATTTGTCGCCTCTTACGAACAGCAAGGGGGTGCTAGGGACCTATTCTACCCCGGGTCCCCACAGGGACACATGATGGGAGATAGATGGAGCATAGTACAAATCAAATACAGACATTGGATCAAACATTTCTACAAAGACTAAAACATGTATAGGAGTATGCTGCCAAGACAGTACAATAATCAACAAAAAGTGTATTCCAAAGAAAGAGTAGAACTCACCATATGTAGAACCACTTGATGCAATAAGTATTCCATGCAACGAGCATTCCATACGGTGAATATTCCAATTGATGAGTAATCCAGTTGAGGCGTATTCCACATGACAGGTATTCCAAAGAACAATAAATCAAAAGAACGGGTATTCCAAAAAAAGGCAAGAAATCACCATTTGTAGTACCACTTGATGCGATAAGTATTCCATGCAACGAGCATTCCATTTGACGACTATTCCAGTTGGTGGAGAATCCAAATAACGAATATTCCATAGAACAATAAATCAAAAGCACGGGTATTCAAAAAAAAAGGCAAGAACTTATATTATTTAAAAACACTTAAGAAAAATTTGATGCAACAAGTATTCCATGCAGCGAGCATTCCATACGGTGAATATTCCAAAAAAAGGCAAGAACTCACCATATGTAGAACAAATTGTAGACATTGGATCAAACATTTCTACAAAGACTAAAACATGTATAGGAGTATGCTGCCAAGACAGTACAATAATCAACAAAAAGTGTATTCCAAAGAAAGAGTAGAACTCACCATATGTAGAACCACTTGATGCAATAAGTATTCCATGCAACGAGCATTCCATACGGTGAATATTCCAATTGATGAGTAATCCAGTTGAGGCGTAATCCACATGACGGGTATTTCAAAGAACAATAAATCAAAAGAAGGGGTATTCCAAAAAAAGGCAAGAGCTGATAATATTTAAAAACACTTGACCAAAATTTGATGCAAAAATTATTCCATGCAGCGAGCATTCCATGCGGTGATTATTCCAATTGAGGCGTAATCCACGTGTCGGGTATTCCAAAGAACAATAAATCAAAAGAAGGGGTAATCCAAAAAAGAAAAGAATTTATAAAATTTAAAAACGCTTAAACAAAATTCTATGCAGTAAGTAATCCATGCAGAGAGCATTCCATGCGGTGAACATTCCAAATGTCGAGTAATCCACAGTTGAGGCATAATCCACATGACGGGTATTCCAAAGAACAATAAATTAACAAAATGTGTATTCCAAAGAACGACTAGAACTCACCATACGTAGAACCACTTGATGCAATAAGTATTCCATGCAACGAGCATTCCGTATGGCGATTATTCCAGTTGATCAGGAATCCACATGACGAATATTCCAAAGAACAATAAATCAAAAGAATGGGTATTCCAAAAAAGGCAAGATCTTATAATATTTAAAAACACTTGACGGCGACCATCGCCGCGAAAAATGGACGAATCTAAGCAAAATCTGAGCACTGACAGAATCTATGCTGAGATTCAGAGGTGCCGCGGTTTGGTGGCTTCAGCAATCTGGGCAAGCACAGCAACACTTTGCTCTGAGGTAAGCAACCTTTGATATTCCAGCAGAGTAATTGCGTCGAATAGAGAAGCAAACCACCATTCGTTTAGAAAAAGAAAGCAGCATTAGTGTAGAGGCAAGCGCTCCTCTTCTAGTGCGGCTGATTGCTAATCATCTACACTCGTAAATTAATTTGCCCGTAATAAATTCGGCTCCACCCCTCTCAGCATCGGGATCTCCCCTAGTCGAAAATTCAACAGCGTCTGCGTTTCGACTGAGAGGGAACCCCAATTTTCATGTTTTTTTGGAACCCCAATTCTCAGGTCCCTAAAATAGGAGTAGACAAAAAAAAAAAACAAGACGCAACTCGCGGCAGTTAATTCGCCCCATTTGTCGCCTCTTACGAACAGCAAGGGGGTGCTAGGGACCTATTCTACCCCGGGTCCCCACGGGGACACATGATGGGAGATAGATGGAGCATAGTACAAATCAAATAGACATTGGATCAAACATTTCTACAAAGACTAAAACATGTATAGGAGTATGCTGCCAAGACAGTACAATAATCAACAAAAAGTGTATTCCAAAGAAAGAGTAGAACTCACCATATGTAGAAACACTTGATGCAATACGTATTCCATGCAACGAGCATTCCATACGGTGAATATTCCAATTGATGAGTATTCCAGTTGAGGCGTATTCCACATGACAGGTATTCCAAAGAACAATAAATCAAAAGAACGGGTATTCCAAAAAAAGGCAAGAAATCACCATTTGTAGTACCACTTGATGTGATAAGTATTCCATGCAACGAGCATTCCATATGAGGACTATTCCAGTTGGTGGAGAATCCAAATAACGAATATTCCATAGAACAATAAATCAAAAGAACGGGTATTCCAAAAAAAGACAAGAACTTATATTATTTAAAAACACTTAAGAAAAATTTGATGCAATAAATATTCCATGCAGCGAGCATTCCATACGGTGAATATTCCAATTGATGAGTAATCCAGTTGAGGCGTAATCCACATGACGGGTATTCCAAAGAACGTCTAGCTTACCTTACGTAACCCCCGTTCCCTCAAGGAGGGAATGCAGACGAATGTCGTGTTCTTCGACTAGGGGACTTACCGAACCGGAGGTGGTACCGAATATATAACGGGTAAATTAATTGATTTGCAAGTGTAGATGATTAGCAATCAGCCGCTCTATAAGAGGGGCGCTCTGCTCTACACTCATTCTGCTTCTTCCAAGGAGCAGACCCCCTTACCTCTCGGCACCTCAGATTAGCAACTTGAGCGGCAAGGCATGTTAGGCGGTTAGCAATCTGTGGATTTCGTGGCCCGAAGAGCGAGATCCGTAGCCGAGCGCAAGTCCTGTAAAGACTACGGGCCACCACCACTCTGGTGCATGTCACGGAGGACCTTGGCCTGGTAGACCTGGAAGGTCGCCATAGCATGTAGTGCAGCCGCAGCTTGACCCGCTGCCGAGTATGCTTTCGTCATCAGGGCTGACGAGAACTATCTGGCTTTGGAGGGAATACCCGGGCGCGACCGCCAAGCGGCAGGATTGTCGGGGCACAGATGCACCGCAACAGCCTGCTCCACCCGCGGAGGCGCCAGGTACCCCCTAGCTGCGGCTTGCGCCAGAGTGGTGAAGGGGGATGAGCTACGAGCCCTTGCAGACAGGGGAGCCTGCCAGAATTTTGTAAGCTCTTCATGCACCTCCGGGAAGAAAGGTGCTGGCGGTGGGAGGGGAGCAGCATCCCGGCGCTTGCCAAAGTACCAATCATCCAGCCTTGACGGAGCCGATTCAGAAGTCGAAGGCACCTCTAAACCGATCTCCGCTGCGGCTTTGGAGAGCATAGCTTCTGGCTCCGCCTCCACTGCAAGCCCGAAGGGTGGAAGACGCAGAAGACGCAGAAGAAGGCGCCCCTTCCGATGCTGCGATGGAGATCAGATCGTCTACAGGGTCATACAGCGACATCGGTGAAGCCGGAGCAACACCGACGCCTGCAGACCGGACGGGTCGCACGTCATCCGGCGCACGGGGGTTACGCGAGGGATCGCCTGACGTCATCACCCCAGCGCCGTCCGCTAAAGCCTCGGAGGAACTCGCCCGATTCAGAGGAGCGACTGAGGCTGAAGCTTCAATGTCCTCTTCCTCGAAAAAGGACCTCCTGTACCTCAGTGTGCAATTCGGGAGAGCATTGCAGTGCAAACACTCTCGCCGCACAAGAGCTGCGCAGGCGTGTTTGAAGCCCAAACACTCTACACATCTCTCGTGACCGTCTGTCGACGAGATATACCCCATGCAGCCAGGAGAAATGAAGATTTTTCCCATCGCCGTGAAAGGAGGGCGTTACAGGGAAAAACGACAGACTGACAGGCTCAAGCTGGGAATCAAAGGTGCCGCGATTTGGTAGCCGGCTATCTGGGATAGCACGAGTTTCACTGTACGCAGAGGTAAGCAACCTAAGAGATTTCAGCTGAGTAAAAATGGCAACACCATTCGCTCCGAGGAAGAAAGTAGAATGAGTGTAGAGCAGAGGGCCCCTCTTATAGAGCGGCTGATTGCTAATCATCTACACTCGAAAATCAATTAATTTGCCCGTTTTATATTCGGTACCACCTCCCAGGTTCGGTAAATCCCCTAGTCGAAGAACTCGACATTCGTCTGCGTTCTCGACTGTAAGGGAACGGGTATTCCAAAAAAAGGCAAGAACTCACCATATGTAGAACAAATTGTAGACATTGGATCAAACATTTCTACAAAGACTAAAACATGTATAGGAGTATGCTGCCAAGACAGTCAATAATCAACAAAAAGTGTATTCCAAAGAAAGAGTAGAACTCACCATATGTAGAACCACTTGATGCAATAAGTATTCCATGCAACGAGCATTCCATACGGTGAATATTCCAATTGATGAGTAATCCAGTTGAGGCGTAATCCACATGACGGGTATTCCAAAGAACAATAAATCAAAAGAAGGGGTATTCAAAAAAAAAGGCAAGAGCTTATAATATTTAAAAACACTTGACCAAAATTTGATGCAAAAATTATTCCATGCAGCGAGCATTCCATGCGGTGATTATTCCAATTGAGGCGTAATCCACGTGTCGGGTATTCCAAAGAACAATAAATCAAAAGAAGGGGTAATCCAAAAAAGAAAAGAATGTATACTCACCATACGTAGAACCACTTGATGCAATAAGTATTCCATGCAACGAGCATTCCGTATGACGATTATTCCAGTTGATCAGGAATCCACATGACGAATATTCCAAAGAACAATAAATCAAAAGAACGGGTATTCCAAAAAAAGGCAAGATCTTATAATATTTAAAAACACTTGACGGCGACCATCGCTGCGAAAAATGGACG
>SRMA01027264.1:152345-162690 GCA_007224835.1 Danionella cerebrum | reverse complement strand
GTCAAAGCGGGTTTCTTTTCTTTTTTTTGGGACCCAGTAAATGAATTAAAAACTTGTGTGCTCCAATTTTGAAAATAATCCCAGTCTTGCAAATAAGAAAGCACTGTTTTCACATTTTTATTGTGAGTGCTTGGTTGTGAGACGCAGTTTGTGAACATGGATTCTCGCTCTCTGTGATTCTGTCTAAAACCATGCCGCGTGAAATGCTCTGCTGTCGATCTCTTCTTCTGCCCCTCTTGTTTTGTTCTCTAAGCGCCGTCTAATGCTGCCTCTCCCGGCTAAAGACAGCATTTGACTCAAAAAATAAATAAATAAATGGCTCAGTACGTTTCTTGAAAAAATTATGCCACACTTTTTCCAGGTGGTGTGTATGGTTACATTAGCACCAATGAAAATGAAAACTAAAGATTCACTGTTATGCTGATGATACTCTGCTCTATATCTCAACAACACCAAACAATACTACGGTCGAAGTGAAGCTGCTCTGAAGCATCTGCATAAAAGATAAAAAAGAAACACTGACTTGACATTGATTTTCTGTTTGTATGCCAGTTTGATTTCCTGGTTTCTCTCGCTCAGGTGAGGAATGGGGCACCAAAGGTAATTTCATTAAAAGATGCATGGCTGACCACCCCCCTTTTCACAGAGATTATCAAAAAAGAGGAGTAAAAGCGCCCTCCTGACGGGTGTTGTGACACTTTTAAAGCATGTTCATTTTATTATTAGATTACATTTTACTTAAAACAAAGTAAAACAGTGGCCAACACAATTCTCAATGCTGTGATGGTTGTTTTTCTATAAATAGTATGCCATTTGTGCAAATTTTTTTAGATTCATGATCAGTCTAGTTTAATCTCCCGCCGTTGTAACTGTATTACAAAGATTTCAACATTTGTTTATTTTTGTTGCTGCTTAAAACATGGCTCAATCCATCTTCTTAGCACTGACAGCTGCATCTAAACTGATGCTATGCTGCATTCTTATTTGATCTTTTGAAAGGGATTTGTACAGTTTAAGACACAGAATTCATCTCTTTAAGAGTGTGTGTTCTGAAGGTCTGTGTGTGAACAGGGAAAAGGCCAGCAAACATCCACTGAGCCAAAAACGCCCAAAAGACCCTGCTTCTGAACCAAGGAGTCTCCCTTATACTGACTATTTAGTGGGATAGAGCACCATATCTGTCTTTTCTTTGTTTAAATTTAAGGTTTTCTCTTAAATAGTAGCCAAGTAAGAAGCACCGCTAGGGCTGGGCGATATATCGATATTAAAACATATATCGATATATTTTTAAACGAGATATGAAATTTGACCATATCGCATATATCGATATAGGCTGCGTAGTTCAAACTGCGCTGTGAGCAAACTGCTTTAACCCGGAGCTCTCAGCACTACTTCGCGCGCCCCTGGCCACGCCCCTCCTCTTTCAGGCACAGAGAGGGGAGGGGCTGGACTCTGGAGCAGACAATCCGCCGGCACTCTTCAACAAACATGGAGGAAGCAACAGCATCTGCTGAGCATGCGGAGAAATTAGTTGGTAAACAAAAAAGTAGCGGCTCAGTAATATGGAGATGGTTCGGATTCAAAGTTTCTGATGAGAAACAAAACCATGTCATATGTAGGGAGTGCCATAAAGAAGTTACAGCCAGGGGTGGAAGCACTACAAATCTTTTTCACCATCTAAAACAGTGGCACAAACTGCAGTATGAAGAGTGTGTGAAACTGCGCGCTGCCGAGGCCCCAGCTGCAAGCCAACCGCAACCCGCAAAAGCTCCAGCCCCGACACAAAGCTCCCGGAGGACCCGCAAAAAGAACGAATCTTTTCGGGTTCCGGCTCATGGCCACTCCGTAATGTTAACCAATGCAGCATGAGCCGGAAAGAGAAAAGGCCGAAAGGACCCGGACTCGCAAAAAGAGCGAATCTTTTCGGATCCCGGCACTGTAGCGGTCACGTGACAAAAGTGCTAAAGAAGCCAGTCCGGACTGAGTGCACGGACTGCACACGTTAACATCAGAGTGAAGTAATTTTGTGTCGAACAAAAGAGATTTAAATCTAAAGAAGACAGATCAGAGTTTGGGTAAACCAGACTAAAAGACCCAGGTAGACTTTAGTAATATATTTATATTAATTTTAAATTTAGCATTATAGTTTTGTCTTATTTGTAGTGTGATTCGCGTTTGTGTATAAAACGCTAGTAGATGTGGAAGTACACTCAACATTTATTGATATTTTAGTAAAATGAACGAAATGACTCGAAAAAAGATCCGTTCATTTTACTGAACGAGACTCAAAGAACCGAATCCGTAAAATGATCCGAACTTCCCATCACTAGTTGTTGTGCCATATTTCGACTCCCCGGCAGATTCCGACTCCCCTCTTGCGTGAACGCGCATTCAATCACGTGATTACACAGACTAAGCCAATGAGAGTTCACATAAAATGTTTACTCGTGAAAAAGTTTTAATTTTTATTTTGCTTATATGCCGCGTAGATGTCAAATTTACTTGTAACACATTGTTAAACTATAAATACTGTTTAAAAAGTTTAAAAGAATGCAATCGCCTAAGTACAGCATTGAATATTTTAATAATTTATGAATGTACAGCATTATACAAACTTTAGATTTGTATATTTTATTTGCGTATTCAAATATATTTATATTTTATTCCCAAAAACAAGGGAACAGCTGAGTATTGTTTCATCCGGCCAGTTTAAATAAAACTACCGTATTTTTCGGCTCATAAGACGCACTTTTTCTTCCCCAAAACTGAGGGGGAAAAGTTGGTGCGTCTTATGAAGCGAATGCAAACCGCCGCGAAGTCCGGTAACGGCCGTATGAGAGGTGTAAGAGCTCCGGAGCTAGGCCGAAGCCGCGGCCATATTTGTTTACCAAGCGCTGCGCGCTGACGTCATCGCCCATCTCTGCCATTGCGCGGACGTAACGAAAGCGGGGGAAAAACTACATTTCCCACAATGCCTTTGGCATCCGCATCCATACTTACGTCACGAGCGAAACTACAGAGATCAGCTGACTCTGGCATTTGAGTGATCTCTCACGCTACAAACCCGTTTTCTCACGCTAAAATACATTTCAAGATGTGAAATGGGCTCAGCTCATAGTTTGTCTGCTATGTTTTTTGAGCCTGACAATAAGATGATGATCGATAAGCATCGTCTTCAGCCTGTGAGGGTTTTATTTCGCTAAACATTCACTTGGACAGTTTCACAATCTTGGACAGTTTGATCCTTTGGAGTTATTTGGGTTTTCATAAGCTGACAAAATCAAAAGGATTTATATTAGAACAAAAAGCATACGCTTGTTTCCAGCGCTCGCTCTCTCTCTCTCTCTCTCTCTCGGGCGCGCGCTCGCGCTCGCGAGGTAAACAAAACGATCTCAATGACTGAAACTCTTCTTTAATAAACTCAAACTCAAATCATCTCTCAGCGGTACATCTCACACATGTACATACGAGATAACAAGCGTAAGTAACATGTTCTGCAATTAGGGAGTGTTTGATTACAGGGGGGCTCGACTAAAAAAGTTTGAGAACCACTGTATTATTACTAATGTGGGGGCAATCTTACTAGATATTATTAGTAATGTAGTGACAATGTTACTGGCTATTATTAGTAATGTAGTGACAATGTTACTGGCTATTATTAGTAATGTAGTGACAATGTTACTGGCTATTATTAGTAATGTAGTGACAATGTTACTGGCTATTATTAGTAATGTAGTGACAATGTTGCACTGGAACAGTGATGGTGATAACGAATGGTGGACTTTAGAGTGATGAGTGGGGGCAAAGAAAAACATTACAGCCTTTTTTTTGTTACTTTTACCGTTTACTGTCTGTTCATGTTACATGTTTGGCTGTTAACTTTTACACAGTTGATATAAAATATTTTACAACAGTATTTGGTTCAGAATCTTTTTTTTCTGGATTTTCCTCTTTAAAAATTGGGTGCGTCTTATGTGCCGGTGCGTCTTATGAGCCGAAAAATACGGTACTTGTGAAATGTCATATTTGGGTTTGACTGTGACTAAACAATTGCTCTCACTTTTTGATAAAAATATCGGGATATATATCGTATATCGATATTCAGCCTAAATATATCGGGATATGACTTTTGGTCCATATCGCCCAGCCCTAAGCACCGCCCACTTCATTTACCAGCAAGTAAATGTGTATTTTATAATCTGACGTCTATGAACTGCACAAAAGAATATAAAATCCAGTTCAAGACTACTGGTGATTCCCGAAAAGAGGTTGAAGTGCCCCTACTTTCTCAGTGGTAAGAAAAATGGGGAATAATTTGCCTTCCTCGATCAACCCTAATCACCTCAGCTAAAAACATTTTTATTTGAAAAGGGTTTAATGGCTGAAGGCACCATATTAAACAGTAATTAGGGCTTGAGCCGCAAAGGAACCCTGTGTGGTTCGAAAGGCAAGCGTGGCAAAATGGCTGTTTAATGCCACCTAATGTGTTTCAGCTTATGCTGCACTCTCAGTCTGTTGTAGATGAATAAAATTTGGCACACATGTCTAGGGTACCAAGACTTCACATTTCCAAAATCAACAGGACGTCAGCGATTTCGAAAAAAAAAAAAAGTGCCCAATTTTGCTTATGTCGTACTTTAACAAAGTCCTCCTAGAGATTGTATCTGTTCATCTTCAAACTTCATCCGTCTTATCTTAATGCGTATGGGATGTTAAAATGTGAAGTTTTTTTTGACTTGGTTTAACCATGTATGCTCAGTGGCCATCAGCATTCAAAATGTTAACAAACAGGAAGTTGCTAATAACTCAGCCATACAATGTCCGATCGGGCGTAAATTTGCCATGCATGTTACAGTGTCAGGAATATCACCACCTAGTGGCAACATGGCATATCCAATTTTCTGCAGTTTTATTCTGCTATTTAAAAGTGTGTTTGAAATATGAAACACCTGTATAAGGGACAAAGTGGAGCGAGTTTCCAAAATCGACAGGAAGTCAGTTATTTATTATTTTCTAGCAACATTAAATACAATTCCAGGCCTCGTACTCAAAAAACGATAACTCCCAGAGAATAGATTTATTCACCATCAAACTCTGGCAGTTTTGTCTAAAGGCCTTTGACTTTATTGAACGGTTCAGTTTTGGTGGTGAGCTGAATTTCAATGCTTCGCCGTACAATATCTGATTAAAAATTTGTCAAGTGCGTCGGAAGTCCATGTGCAAAACACACATACATAGTAGCCTATGGTGTCAGTTGTAGCGCCACATAGTGGCCACAAGGAATATGCCAGTTTCTGCTGTTTTTCTAATGCCATTTCAAACTATATTTGAATTAAACGTTTGAAATTATTTTGTAAAAACACAAAAAAATGCACTTTTCCATGTATCATAATTACAAACTCCTCCTAAAGATTGTATCAATTCACCTGAAAACTCCATCAGTTTTATCTTAATGTATGTGGGATGTCAAATTGCGAAGCTTTTATGACTTTGTTAAATGATGTTCGCACAGTTACCATTGAAAATCAACATTTAGCCATAAGGAGGAAGTCCAAGTCTGAACACATCTGCAACGTACCCTCTCGGAATTAGCACCACCAGGTGACCACAAAAAAATACAACATTTAACATTGAAAAGGTACTGCGTTTTTACCAGTTTTTGACGTGCATGACAAGAATCTTGGCCATAAGAAAACAAAAAAAAGATAAATATCTCCCCTCATTAGCACCACCGGGGTCATACACCTTTGAGATGCAGTTTTCATGTTTTTATTTGCATGTATCCTTCAGTAATTTTAACAATTCTAGCTTGAACATGTCTTGTGAATAGGGATTGGTCAAAGTGCAACCAATTGGCCACAGTGAGACCATCGCGCCGAAGGTGATCAAGGCTTGCAGATTTAATTCTTTTATTTTGACACGGTCAACACGGCATGCCACAGCACAGATAGCGCTTTGCGAGGTGTTATTCTTAGCAGTATGGAGTTTACTAATCACCTCTAGAAACATATGGGGCAACGGTGTCTGTATTTGCTAGTTTTTGTCGGTTACAGTTCATCTTTACGATGTGCTTCTTCCAGGAGAGACATAAAAGAAAAAGGCAAGAATGCATCCTAATAACAGACATGAAGCAGGCAGCAGCAGCAGGTGCTTCTCTCACCTCCCACAGATATGAAGAGCAAGGCTGAGCTGACTCCCGCTGACCTGCTGTTGAAGCGCTGCTCTCTGTGCTTAAATCCACCAATGATCATGCAGATCCCCTTACACAGAAAAGAGCGTTCTGTTAGAAGAGCTGTTACAAACCCAAATCAATCCGATACCTGCATCAGGGAAACACACAGGTACGAAGAGGATGCAACCCAGCAAGGTGCCGGTAAGAGCAGATTTGACGATTTCTGCATAACACTTGCTTCCTGCACGGTGACCCTGCAGCAGAGCCGTGATGTAGAAAGCCATCTCAGTGATGGACCCGAAGGTGGCGTTCACGACTGCACCCACAGCAAAGTTGCTCTGGGCTGAAATGCTACAGAGAATAGACACGAACGCACAGAAAGTTAGGATGAAAACAAAACGTCAGTACTATGGAAAACAATTTAATGGTTTTAAAAAGGCACCTTGCTATTCCCATCCCAATGTAGTACGACAACGGGATGATTGAGATCAGAGCTGTGGAAAACTTTGCCTCAGAGCTCACCAATTCATCCTCTTTGTCCACGTAGCCGATAACTAGAGTGATTATAACCATTGGCAGCAGGTCTGAACACAGGTTTTAAGGACTTCAATAACACTTAGCTCCTGAAGTTATAACAGAAGAATGTGATTAGGGCTGCAACTAATGATTATATTGATCATCGATTAGTCGAGTGATTATTGTTTTCAATTAATTGTACAAAAAATAAAATGCTTCTTTAATGGCATGTTTTGCTTATAAAACCATAATTTATTATTTGTGTATTTAAAAAAAATAAATAAATCGCTTTGTGTGCCAATCACAGCAGCTGTTTTGCTGCTTTTATTTAAGTAGCAATGACAACCCAGTTATTGTTTAATTTTCATTTCAAATATGCTTGAAAAGGGTAATAAGATTTGAGACATTTGGTTTATATGAACATTTAAAGAGTCATGACATAAGGTAATTCAAATTAAAATGTGAAAAAAATGCACTCACATTAATCTTTCAGTTTAATTTTAAAGACTCCAAATCAGTGACATCTAGTGGTGAAAAGAAGGAAAGTACAAGACCTGTGATATGTCTTGTTTTTCAAAGTTCTGGCACAAAACAAAAAGAAGCGGTTGTTCTACTTAAATAATTATATTTCTGCATTACCACAAAACAACAGTTTTAAAGATAATTTATTAGAGCAAATTGTAAAGTTGTAAAAAAAAAATTTAAAAAGACCTTGCACTTCTAAGGGTTAAAATATCAAAATGATGGAACGCAAACTCCACACAGATCTAATGGACATCCATGCAGTGTGAAACAGGTGTTTGATGTAAAATGCTCCCACACTTTGGAAGACTTGGGACATGTGCTTTTTCCTCCCGGCCTCATTTTGATGAGAGTTTAATAAACACCTCCGTCTATCCCTTGCTCCCTACTAAAGGTTGACCGATTCATCGGCCGCCGATATATCGCCCTGTGTTATTGGTGTGGCAGAACGTAACAAAATAAGATTTAAAGATAGTCCTGGGAGATAAACGTATGGCTTAAAATGTCTCATGGGCATATATTCACTACGTTCCTTCACATAGATAAAGATATACAAATCGCATTGAACCAGCATCACTACCATTAGCTAAGCTAGCAGAGTCAACGGAGTTCAGTCTATTCAGCTAACAACAAGTAACAGTGAGCAAAACGGCTCTACATCTGCGCACATGTCTGCGTGTGTATGCGAGTCCGTGAAACACAAAAACACAATCAGACGCGCGTGTATGCACATCAGCCTGCCGTGTGCAGACAACAGCAGTGAATTATTATTTTTTTAGTTTAAGGTATAGAGCTGCTCTATAGCAACGCTTGTGTTGGGATCTGGATATGATGTGTAAAATAATAAATAAATAATGAAGCGATATGTTGTGATTAATGATTAAATGTACATCCCTGCATACAAAGCTGTGGAGGCTGACGTGTTTTTATTCATTTACTTTAATTACTACAGTACGGTAATTTGGTTTGTAACTGCAATCTGATAACAAAACAAAATCATATTAGTGACATTTTTTTCAATTAGAGCATATTTTTAATGGTTATTGTATTCTTGGGATTATAGACTGAAGATGAAGGTAAACTACTGAAATGCTAACTATAAATGTTTCTTCTGTTTAGTAAATGCTGTCTCATGGCTGGTGTGTTTTTAAAAGTTAGTATTTTTTATATACAATTCAGTTTCATTTATTTTGGTGTTTGTTCGAAAGTGTTGTGAATTCACTTATTTGTATGATATTTTAGCAGAAAACGAAGGGGAAAATCATCCCGATATAAAAAAAAAAAAGAAAGAAATTATCGGCTGACCCTGACCTCTAAACATCGGCATTGGCTATAGAAAACCAATATCTGTCGATCTCTACTCCCTACAACAAAATGTCCTGTACATACATCACATCACTTTCGGATGGCTACGGGTGGTAACATTATTAACGTCATGTTTTAAAAATGTAACTGTTTTTAGATGCTACCATCACTGCTAGCATTTAAAGACTCCCTTGAGCTACTGTCCTTAATAAAAACCTGTTACATATTCATGTATTTGCTCACTATTGTTGATTCGGTTGGGGGGAAATTGAGAGGCCATGAAGGATCATAGCCATGCATCCTGTGAATTCAGGGGGAAAAAAAAAAAAGAGTCCTCTCGGAAGGTGTGTGATTCCTTCAGATTGAGACACAGCTTGTGCATATCTTTATTAACTTGTTGTCACGCCCCCTTTAGAGATGTGAGCAGACCAACTGATTGATAACGGCAGTCTTTGACAACAAATTTCATTATCGGTAAGTTGTTGCAGACCTAAATGCAATGCAACATTAGTTTTAATATTTTCCATCACCCCCCCCCCCCATTCAAACACGTCTCACTTTTAAAACGGTTCTTAGAAAGAGTAGCCTTAGACGTGAAGGATACTGACAGCAAACACATTGATACCATCCACAGTGTATTTGTAGTAATACCAGTTGAAGGCTCGGTAACAGCAAAGCAGGACTCTGGTCTCACAGCCGTGTGGCTAAAGAACAAGATGTTTCAACAATGATTAAATGAACCTGATACGACACTGTACCCAAGAGAAGCGTGCTCACCTTTTTAACAGTCCGAACTTTGACCTCCTCTGGTGGGATGAGCAGGATGGTTTTCAAGGTTCTGGCATTCATTTTTGACACAGGGATGGTAAAAACCAGGATCCAGGACAGGAAGATGGCGAGGCAATGAACCACAGCAAGAAGAGGATATCCCAGAAATAACCAGACATATGTGCTCAACCGACGCTGGGGGAGAGTACAGTGGTAATCAGTAATTACTTTCTAATTTTTTCCCTACTTTTGTCTAATTATCGGTATATATATATATCGGTATATATATATTTGCTCTACCATATTGAGATCTCAGTTTTCCTATGATGCGCCGATTTATTACTCAATAATTATATTCTGATTGTATTATAAGTAGACGGTCTCACCCAGTAAGGCGTTTGCTTGATGGGAGGAGGAGGCACTGGAATTTCTGTGATGACCGGTGCAGAGCACAGTAGTGGTGAAGACTCCTTTAAAGACTCCTTCATGTCATCCACCTCCTCTGGAATGGCTTCACAATCCGGGAATTTCATGCAACACTTCCTGGCCAGGCTGCTGCTCTAAAGATGGATTCAAAAGCATTTGAGTTTTGGAATCAGTGAAACACTTCTAGTAAAAAAAACATGGATGCAAAATAATATGTGAAAAGATTACGGACTTCGCGCATCATGACGACACGTACCTGATTGTCTGTGAGTCGCATAGAGAACAATTTTTGAATGCTGTTCCTCTGACCAGATACAGTGAAATGCTACCAAAGGTGTTGCGTAAGATTTTTGATAAAAAAAAGCTGTGTTGTTCACAATTGTGAAGAAAAAAACAAAAAAAAACACCTTTGTTAGGTATTTGTGAAGAGTTTTTTTTACCATTGTCATAAGGTTTAAGACAATTTATTATTTTGAGGAGCGATGGCCTCCGTTGTACGATAGAAAAATAAACCACATTTTTGCACAGAATTTTTTGTTATCCACCCATAGTGAATGAGCTTTGTTGCAGAGTGCGAACACACACAAGGAATTTACAACAAAAATAACAATGTTATAGCTGAACACAGACTTAAGT
>SRMA01027264.1:54201-148405 GCA_007224835.1 Danionella cerebrum | reverse complement strand
GCTTAATATCGCGCTAATAATACATTTATGTAATTTAATACAAATATCGAATACTGAAACGGTACACAAGTGTACCGAACCGAACAGGCCGTACCGAAATGGTTCAATACATACCGTGAACCGTTACACCCCTAATGGATTTATTTTATAATGGATACAGTGAATGATGAGTTTGAGCAATTATGATTGCGCTATGTCTTATGTTCTTAGTTTGTTATGTCTGCATGGCATTTGCACTCCATCTGCGGATCGACCGTGCATGCAGAGGATTAGCTTTCATACAGCAGACGTTTGCAGCATGTATGTAGATCATCTATTTCATTACATTTGCCAGAGTTATATCTATCTACAGTAGGGGTGTAACGGTTCACGGGGATGTATTGAACCATTTCGGTGCGGCCTGTTCAGTTCGGTACACTTGCATAACGTTTCGATATATTTTTTTAATTAAATAATATAAATTTATTATTAGCGCGATATTAAGCGCAGCGGAACATTGTTCCTAGTCGAGTTTTCGCACGGACGCTATTGAGTGACGCACAGTAGCGCTGCACGAGTAGCTGTGAGAAATGGCAACAGCGAAAGAGAAGCCAGAGCTTGAAAACCCTCCCACCTCACTACACTCTCCTGTTTGGGAACACTTTGGCTTCTCTGTTAAAATACATAACGTGGATAGACGAGTGGATAAATTTAAAGTTGTATGCCGACATTGTTCCACGGAGATCGGGCAGGCAACACATCTAACATTTTCTACTGCTGGAGATATTGTCACTGCAACCAGATCTGTGCTCTCTTCAGAAAATGTGGATAGGTTCATCTTTTTAGCCTAAAACTTGAATAGTTAGTTTTGTTTATATACAAGCTGAAGCTGTTACTAGTGTTAAAAGTTTTCAGGTCCTAACTAGTTGCAGTATTTCATTTTTTATTTTTAAAAATGTGTTTTTCTTAATAAAGAGTGCAATTTATTTAAAATATCACCCAAATGTGTCACTTTTATTTATTTTATGCAAGAATTCTACTGTGTATTGGCAGCTTTTCAAAATAAAGATTATGTAAGTTCTTATTGTTTTGTACCGAACCGAATGAACCGAACCAAACTCTCCAAGACACTGTACCGAACCGAATACGATTTTAGCGTACCGTTACACCCCTATCATATACAGTGAATGGATGTCAACACTGAATCAAACTGTGTTTGGCAATATCAACATAATAACAGCACAACTTCTGTTTAACGGTGAAATTAAGTTAACTTTGTCTTTAACAGATGAAAAAAAGTCGAGTACATCAGCATCAACAGCTTTGTCCTTGACAAACAGCTCTTTAGGAAAGTGTTTTTTGAGGATCATAAACAGCCAAATGCTGTTCAGCTTCGACGATGAGGTGAGTGACCGGATCACCTCTTTATCTCTAAATATAATGTTTTAAAATAATGGAATGTGGGAATATTTTTTTGATTCTTCAAACCTCGAGTTATAAATGAGGAGCAAGCCAGTGCATCTTTTTATCTAACTTATAAAAACAAATTTTATTTTCATGTAGTTCACAATGGCTCAATTTTCTTCAAAAAAAAAAAAACTAGGCGGGAACATTTGATTGACAGCTATGACTGATCATTTATGCTGCCAACGATTCAATTCAGAGAAATTGTTGTCAAATTCGCGTTTATAATTATAAAAATAAGTTGCATGTGCGAGCCAGACTTTGAAACCATGACGGTCCCGTTCTAAGTAAGCATGTGCACAATGGCAGCTTCCAGGAGAGCTCTGTAGTGGCCTCATGTTAGCCCAATGGAAGCAAGCGTGTCACATCATTCCTATTTTCAAAGTCGATGATTTCTCTCCCTTAATGAGAGATTCATGTAGCCTCAGCCATGTACGCACCAGCCAGCACTGACGACAACATATTGAATCAAAAAGCTTGAAGAACTGGAAAAAATACTCACTGTGAGCAGACAAGCATTTTGGTGTGTAGTGCGCAAAATACTGGGAGTTGCAGGGAGGAGTATCTGGGATTTCATGATATGCAGCAGCTACACACTGCCTGTCACACTGGGAGCTACAGCGGCGAGCTTTATGGTCATGGTCCCACAGAGGCTCTAAAGGACATCAAGAGAGAGATCAATCAAGGTTTCTGAGAATCTCATGGTCATCTGAGGACCAGTCTCCATACAACCAGGGTGGAACTAACGAAAGACTCCTGATGCTCACATGAACTTAGCCGTCACATTCATACTGCTCCTACTGTGTTTGCGTTGCTAATTGATGAAATGGCACAAGATCAATCACATTTATTATCAGCAGGGACTTTTCTTTTAACAGAAACGTCATAGCTGATGTTGAAACCTCAATGTTAAGTATGGCCTACAAACACTGTTAACTTGTAAATTAATGCGTTTGTAGTGGGTTTGCCTCACTTTTGACAAACACTCACAAATGTGCATTAGTAGTTATCCATTTTGATACGTTCTGGCGTCTGTGTTGAAAATGTATCAACAAAAAACTAAAAGCAACAATGAGGTCGACCAGGTGGATCTGCAGGTGTTAGGACTCGACGAAACAACCATTTAAACCACTTTAAACTTGAAATTTTTATTTGAAACAAAACACATGTACACGGTTGGAAAGAAGCACTGCAATGAAAGCAAACCGTCGCAAACAAGTAACGGTCTCAGGTAAACACTCCAAGGTTGAGGTCCAAGGGCTTTTTTAGATGACTTTAGTACTCGCCTGAGCTCTCGGTGGACCGTCGCCTCCGACTCTCAACATCAGTTGGCAAACCTGGCAAAGTTGGTTTGGCGTGCGCCATCCTGACCCAGCTCTTGCTCGTTCTGCTAGTGGTGAAGCAAACCTACTCCACCACAGCTGCATCCCCATTTCCAATGGAAATGGGGCGTGGCACGTGGTGATAGGGGCGTGTCAAGAGGCGTGTTTAGACGTTGGGGTAACGGCTACGGTTTATGATAGGGCTACTCACCTCAGTAATGCCCATTAACTAGATATTGCGTCTCCGTGAAGTTGGCCCCTCACCTACGCGCTCCGCCTTCCTCTTGTACTTGTGCTCTTAGTGCTAGATTTGTGCTGATTTGTGCCGTTGGAATCATATTTTGTGCTGTTATATAAAAGAGCCAAACACAACATTAAATAAACAATAGATAATCTTATGATTGCAGGTAATCTCTCGCCCCAATAACGCTAATATCTCGAAAGATAAACTAGCACAATTAAAATTTTTAGCGGCACAAATCAGCACAATCCTAGCACTAACGAAGCGTGCCGTTTTCGTGCGATTTCACGTTTGATGGGGGGGGGGGAGGCGGTGACCTTTGGATGAGCTATAAAATAATGTTTAATATCTCAAAATCTATAACAGCACAAAATATGATTCCAACGGCACAAACCAGCACAAATCTAGCACTAAGAGCACAAGTACAAGAGGAAGGCGGAGCGCGTAGGTGAGGGGCCAACTTCACGGAGATAACGTAACGTTTATTTTTTGATCTTATACAACTGCTAGCCTAAAATGGTCTCAGAAAATGTGGTAAATTTGACAATTCTGTAATACAGATTTCTATTTAAGTTAATAGCAAAAAAAAAAAACTTTTACCAGTTATGGCCATTTGACCAAAGTTATGATCATAAAAGTTTTATTATACATGTACATCGAATAAATGAGTACCACAGTGAAAATGCATATACCTGTACAGTATAGTAAAATGTGAGGTAAGACGCAGTGTTTTTCAGATTTATTTTTGACGTCATTTTTTTTAATTTTTTCTCCATTACAAGGACAGCAAGATTTTCCAGTATAAGAAAACTTTTCATTTATATACGTTTTGCAAAGTTTTTTTGTACGTCACAAACAACTGGCGTCACCTATAGGTTTCCCATGAAAGGAAAGGCATCACTTCAGCATGGTGTTGGAGAATATGTTAGGAGAAAAATTTAGGTAGTTACTTATCCATCTTGTATTATCCATCAGAAAGGTGTTAGACTGGTCCCAAATTTGTTCTCCAGCAGAACAATGACCCCGCACATACTTCCATTAAGCTGGGTTCAGACAGCATGATAGTCAGAGTAGTCCCACATGATTTTACTCTGAAGGACTGTCTGGAGCAGCATCCAGTCATTGCTGAATTCCCAGATCAGCGACAGGGGATTTCACACTGCATGACCTTTGACAGAAATGCGAAAAACTTTGTCCATGTTCTCAAACTGTGTCTGGCAACGATAAAAAACTATGAACAACAAAGTCCTTAAGAAAGAGCTTTAATGTAAAGATCCGGAGGTACTGAAAGTGACTTACATTGCGTAATTGTGTTTATTTCAATTTGTTTCAACTTAAGGGATGCCTAGGTCTTAATCAACTGAATGGCTTTTATCTGTAACCTGTTGTAAATTCAACATTGTTGACAACGTTTCGAAAAAATGTTGATCAAGAAAAAAAACGCCGAATCGATACATGAATCGCGATTCATTCGAATCACTGCTGACAGGAAGCAGGCTTCAAGATATTCGTACTATAACAGCATATAGAGTGTTGGCTTACTTACTGAAATGATTAAATAATGGCTGAACCCTAAGACTAGTTGGCCTTAGTAAACATTACATTTTCAATGGTTTGACCAACATCAGAGGAAAAGATTTGAATTTGAAATGTAGTGTAGAGACCATTTCATATGAATCATTAATCAAACAAAATCAACAATTTAGTTGGTTTTCATTTCAGTATATTTCATTTAATAATGTTATTATTCTATCCAATGTTCTATCTATGCTCAAAATGAAGGAAACACTTTACAAATATCATGTTTGATCATATATTCTCTGATATTTTTATTGATGTCAGCGAAAAAGTATGAAACAAAAACAATCAAGCATGGGACAAGCAGATTAACTGCTGAAAAACTGAATAAACTCTAAAATAAAACACTTTTTGTTTCATGTTGTACAAAAAATGTCAGCTAATGGAAACAGTCACACATATTTAGCTATAGCTATAAAAAATGTTCTAAAATAACAAACATGATGATTTTAATTATTCTCTTGCATTTAAATGAGAGGTTTAAGATTGCACTAAGCAAATATCCTAAACAGACAAGCAAAAATTACACTTAAAAACGAAAAGAACTTAAAACAGCAACATGTATACATTTTACAAAGAACAACTGCACACTATAATTTGCTTTCTATAATCCAGAAAATGCTACTTTGCTTAGACTTTTGTTTTATACAAACTGCCCATAAAAACAAACAACTGTGAAAATCCTTTAAAAGCTATTGTTTTCGCTAACCAAAATATACCAATGGAAAAAACACTGGATCAACCAATGGTGCACCATAAAGTACCGTCCTTTAATAATTAATTTATTTTTGTAGATAGAAAGTTGATAACTGGAGCAAGGCGATATTTACACTATACAGTTAAAAAAAAAATTATGAAAGTTTTGACAGGTATACAGGTCTCTGGGTTTAATCTGTAACTTAAAAAAAGATGTATACTTCAATCTTTTAGAGATCATTGCCACTTAAAACAGTCGTGTAAATCTAAATCCACTTGGTTCTAATGTAAACCATATTCACAGCATCAACCAAAAGTAGTATGCTGAATACTTTGATGCAAAACTTGCAAAAAAAATCCTTTGGATCCTTGAAAGAGAATGCTAACTCGGTCCCAACCCAATGTTTGACTTCTTTCAGTGATGGGTAACAGATGGGGAAACCAGTTTTGGAACCGTAATACCATTTGGTGGCTGGTGTTAAAGAATTTCCCCTTTGATCCAAGATAGTTTGAGCCATGATCGTCTCTCCAATGTCGAAAGAAGTCAAATTAGCTCAACCGTGAATGTAAAACTGTGCAGATACCTTTGTGATTAAAGACCCACTTTCCATCCATTGTGATTGGGTTCTTTGTTTGGTCCCAGCATCCAGTGCTGTTAATATTTGTAAAATTGAGCTCTTAAAAATCAGAGTCAGCATCTAAAAGCTCAGCCTCCATTAGATTTGTTCTGGAGTGTATTTGGAGATCCCTCCGGCCATCTGTGTGTGGCACAACAGCAGTTCTTCCAAGATCCATCGCAGAAGCTTCCTGTCCAGCGTGCCGGATAAATCCCTTTGCTTGCCAAGATGTTTGCGGGAAATATCTTGGATCTCCATCTCTTAATGTAAGAGGGTTAGCCAGAGGGAGCACAGAGGGTAAATATCCCATCCCACCATACCGTTCCTGGTACGGAAGTGGACATGAAGGCCTGAACTCTGGGAAGGCTCCAGGAAGAGAATTCTGTTCCTCCTCCTGCTGCCGCTGCTGCTCCCACAGGTTTGCCACTAGACTCCTGTGACCGGGAAGTTTTGGAAGACGGGGGACCGCACTTGGCCCAAACTCCCGTTGGTTGGGAGGATTTCCCTCATCTGCTGTACCACCCGTGGGCCGCATTTCCTTCCTTCTCTTTTTCTTCTTCCTCTTTCTTTTCAACATTTCAGGAGAAATTTCAGCTTCAACCAACCAAAGTTTGTTCCTTTCTTCTGGAGGAGGAACTGTAGAAATACAAAGAAGTTTACCAGTCATTTGTTCACATTATTTTTACTGCATTTAGGGTCCTGCCATTGACCTTCATGTTGCCAGGTTTTTCTTAAAAGCTATTCATAACGCTTTTGGTCACTTCATTAGGAGGAGGCAACCTATTTCGTATACCCATCTATCCTACAAACTGTGATGGTACATCCAGGACATTTTTACAAAGGGCCCGACTGACCAACTGAACAAACGGCCGACCAAACATTCCAATTGATTGGATAAGGAAATAACAGAATGAAACAGTTTAAAACAGATGATATTGGAATGCATTTTACCGGTTTGTCAGAAGCTCCTCCATTTCTCTGCTCTTTGCGGCATGGACTAGCTATTGAGCGTACCAGGTTAGTTGACGCACATTTGTGGTTAGTTTAACATTTTTTTATAAAGTCTATTAGGCCCATTTCTATTGGGCTGTGATGATAGGAAACCAAGACATTAGTTGTGACCCATTGGTTCATTGTCTCAAAGGACACTGGGCTAGTTCAATGAAATCTCAGGCCTATCTATCCTTCAGGGGCCGGCCTTCATCTCCTCCTTGACAAACTGTCAGTGTATTTTTGAAGATTGTTCAGATTCTGAGTAACGTTCGGACCATTCGTTAATAAAAATGGACAAACATAAGACCAAAGAGAGAGGCTGCGAGAGAAAATGCGAAAACAAAAGGTACAAAACAATGTAATGCTTAGAAGAAGAGCAACGTGACTACAGGAGTGTATAGAAAAATATTAAAATGGAGCTCATAGTCAATGTTTTCATGAGTAATGTTAGAGCAGAGTTGTGATGGTGAAATGCAGTAAGATTTGTTTTGTGAATATGAAACTTGGCCAATAAAAAAATGTAATTACAAAGTAATAACGCACTTTCCATGGGTTGCTATATACTTTCAAAGCAATTACTTTGCTATATTACTTTACACGTGGACACAATTTACCAAAACTAAACACAAGCATCAGCATCATTTTTATCAAAGTTACTCGCTACTTTGGTGTTTTAATTCTTAAATATCCTCTCATCGATCCTTGTATATATCCTTTCATGTGTCACGTGCAGCCGAGTAAATCATTTGCAGGAAGTGGATTTGCATAAAAAGAGGACTTGCGGCACATAAACCGTTTCCTCGCATGCTGTGAGATGCAGAGTGACTGGGAGGATTGTTTTCAACCACACCCTTTTGTTAACAGTGGGATCACAATCAAACAGAGGCATAAATTGTGGTACCAAAATAAATTTGCGAAATTCAGATCATTCCATAACCCGAGCGAGAGATCAGGAAAACTGACACACATGCAAACGGAAAATGATTGCGGCAGGCCAAATGTTTACCAAGACAGATTAGGTAAGCAAACAAAGAGAAGAGAGGAGACGAGCTTTCAACATTGAACTTTAGTCACCTTAGTTTATCAGCACAACGAGCTTTATGACAAACAACATCCCGATTGTAAGATTCAGTTCACCGCAGCACCATCTAGTGTTCAAAGAGGATCTGTGCACTTATTTTTAACCTCAGAAAATTAATGCAGGCAGCTAATGTGCGTAGCAGATGCAAAGCTGTGTAAAGATCTTTTTAGTGAACGAGTGTGTGCAATGTTTTTCAACAAGCATGTAAACAGGGTGGATGCATGAGCTGTGTGTTTGTCCTGGGTTGAATTTGAAAAAATCTGAACTGAGACGTTCAGACTGTCAGGAACAAATTGGAAACAGTACGCATATGGGCATGAGAGTGATTGGAAAGCTCGCGGTTTGATATGTACCACAGTTTTTAGCCACGGTTTTCGGTTCGCAATGGGCTTAGCAAATAGTATTTTTTTATCTTTGTTTGTATGGATCGCATGAACAGATAAATAACAGGCGTTCATAGAATTCACTTTATTTTGCTAAATCAAACATGAAGACACATCTACGAAAGCTAAATTAAATCAATAAAATAAACAATCGCAGCACGGTGGACATGGCTTCTTCAGCTGCGTGGATTAGCATAGGAAGAGCTGTCTGAAGATGGTGCAGAAGAGCATGTTTCATATGTTGTCTTTGGCATAATAGCCTCTGATAAGACATTACTCAGAGACACACAGGGACATTTTGTTTACCGTTCTTTTTCCATCTTTGTCATATTCTTCTGCAAAGCCTGCAAAAACCGCTGTCTTCTCAGCACTGACGGTTCTTTCCTGGCGGTGCGAAACACGCAAAGTCCCGCCCTCTTCTAACTTTAGCGCTCGCTGATTGGACATTTATACACAGGAGCAGTTCATTGATTGGATATTTGCTCGTGGATGTGCTTTTCATTCCCTGACATCTGCTTTTTCACATGTGAAACTGAGAATAATACATTCAAATGAGGATCCAAAAACTGCTCTTCACAAGGGTGTACCGAAGTGAGGACGGCGTACCGAATGTTTTGGTTAAGAGTCGAGTATTGTGGCATCCCTAGGGCATGAGAAAACATTTTTCATGTTTTCACACATTGATACATGCAAATATTACGTTGCTGAATTAAATTATATTACAGATCCTAAATATATAAATTAAAAACAAACTGAACCTTTGTGGTGTGCTATGTGAAATCAAAAGAACCGCATGCGCCATTGCTCTGCTGAAGCGCTGCTCATAGGCGAAAGAAAAGAGCTCTTACCAGGTGTTCCAGTGGGAGTCACAGAGATATCCTGTGGTAGAATTGCTCCTCTTCTAGCCACCATCTTGGTCACATGCTGAGCCCACGCAGAGGACATTTCCATGGACGGTTCATTCAGCTCAAAGTTGATGCCTGCTGTACATTTTTTTTAAAGCTTATTATTCCTTAAAGGTTCACTAAAAGTGCACTGCTAAAACTGAGCTTGTAAGAGGAGGTCCTTACCAACAGGTCCTTCATGAGAAACCGTGTGCATGCTGAAGGACAACTCTTTCTCCGGATCCTTCTGCAGTTCTTTTCGCTTCGAGAATGCCTTGGCAATCATTTTACTCTTCTTAAGGCGTTTTGGCTCATCATCACTTCGCCCAATAATCCTTGTATTTGTAAGAGAGCATTATAAATGTTATTGTAGCATAAAATATAAAAAAAAAATCTATGTCAAATCTGAAATTACATTTATAAGATTTGTACTTGCTTTCTGAAAATCTGTTTATCTACCTGAACCAAGTGCGTTTCCAGATGAGGATGGTGGCCTTTGTCCAAACCCATGTGCTCATTGCGATGCCTGTGCCAAACATTGAGAAGAGATTGATCTTCTCCACCAGTAGACTGGGTCTGTTCTTGATGGCACACTCTGGGATCGGCTTGTTGGTCTGGTGAGCTATTGTTACATTAGCCTCACATCTGCATGAAAAATATTAAAAACAAATTAAAGCTGCAAGCAGTAATCTAATGGCTAATATGGCTGCCTCTCTGTGACCAGTTTGATGTCCAATCCGTATATAGGAGTAGCATTCAAGCAACAATTGTTAAAATGACAACAAAACAGGCAATTTATTGAATGAAAACCACATCATAAAGTGTCACGACCAACAGATGAATTAGTTTTTTTTAGAATTAGAATTGTTTTTCTGTCATTGTTTTAGACAATACACTTGTGACATATGTAAAAATGGTACAAAGAAGTATAAGATATCAATGTTAAATGTTGTTTTTTTCTGTAGCCCCCTTATAGTGCAATAACCAAGAGAGTACATTGTAGATGTGTTCAAAACTTGGACTGTTAATATACAGTGGTACCTCGAGATACGAAATTAATCCGTTCAAGGGGTGGTGTTTGTATCTCAAACATTTCGTATCTCGAAGCAAGTTTTCCATGTAAATCGCCTAATCCGTACAACGGCTCTCAGAAACAACAGTGTAAGTGGATGAAAAAATCAAGTAACGTTTTTTTCAAACCCTTAAATCTACACATTGTTTATATAATAAATGATAATAAAACAGAATAGAACACAAGCAAAATACATAATATGTTCACAAATGTGAAACCTTTCCTTGCAACTGAAGCGATGTGTCGGAGGAGGAGGAACGTGTGGCAGAAAACATTACGGATGGCGTGCCAGGACCTGGAAGCCCAGCGTGACGTCAGACTTAACGAGCGGATAATAGAGCAGAACTGTTGTTGTTCATATTTACATTTTTTTTCACATCTTGAAGCAAAAAATTCGTAACATTTCGTAACTCGAAGCATTTGTATCTCGGGGAACCACTGTAGTTGGTAAATCTAGGATCGATCAGACATCGTCCTGTTATTAATCATTTCTAATTTCAACGACCGCCGGGCATACATAGTTTAAGGAACGTGAAAAAGCTTCAAAACTTAATATCCCACATGCCTTAAGATAAAACTGATGGAGTTTGGAGATAAATAGATTATACCTCTAGGATTTCGTTAAACTACGACATAAGCAAAACATTTTTAAGAAATTTTTATGGGTTTTGGTGAAATAGCTGACTTCCCGTCGATTTTGGAAACGCAATTCATATTAATTATATTAAAATCTTGCTAGTAGGTACCCTACACATGTGTCTCGAATTTCATATGACAAACTGAGCTCACAACATAAGCTGATATTTGTAAGGGGGCGCTATAGAACCATTTTGCCACACCGACTTTAAGAACCACTTAAATTTTGAATTTTACATTTTGGTGACTTTTTGAGCACGTTTAGTCCCTCAAAAATACACTGAAAGTTGCGAAATGATAAAACTCACAATTACAATAAGGTCCTACGCATGTTTAGTGCTCGGACTATAAATATACAGCATACAATAATTAAGCAATTAAAAGAAGAAAGGTACTTGCTGTAAAATTACTCACAGTACATATTCCCTGAAGCTTTTTTCCCACTCCGCTTGGTTGAAGAAATCATAAAAATGGCACCCGAAAGTAATGAAAACAAAACCAAAGGCCAAGAAACCAAATATACCTATAAAGATGAAAGAAGAAAAAACTAAATAAAAATACAGCAGTTTACACAAAAATACAATTAATGACTGAAATATGAGCTGTGCATAATATCTAAATAGGGGACCATGAACTGATAACAGGCATATAAGAACGGACGTTAGGTTTCAGACATTAACCCTGTTTGGACTGCCATGAAATACAGCCCTTATATACAATATTGTAAATATTGTAATATTTGTACAGTTATACAGGTTTCAAATTATGGTATTTTGATTCTTTTATTATCATTAAATATTGCTCTAAAACTATTTAAAAACCCCAAGTGTACCTGCTCAGGGAACACACAAAACGACTTTGCAGCAAACCATGCAAACTCACACTTACCAAGTCGTAACATTGTTTCGTTGATTTTACTCGCAGCTTTTTCACTGAGTAAACCGGGATGGTTACTTTTAATGGAAAATAATGTCATAACACCTGAAAGACATATTTAATGTGTTAATCCACAAATTACCTTTCTTTACAGACAGTTAAAGCGTCTCTCACCTCGTATCAAAAAATTACCACCAACAACCAGAACCAGCCCAATGGGAGCCAGAACAAACCCTGCACGGAACTTATAGTGCCTGTAACCTACAAAACAAATGCCACTAACGGAATCTCCATCCACCTGTGAAAAGATTTCATGGCATCAGGATGGGAGTATGCTGATGTTAACCCTTTAAATGATGTAGGGTCACCTCTGCGTTGGCCAGAATAGCTACGGTCAGTATGAATGGGATCGACCATGTGACCAGGTGGAAGTATGACGATTTCCCAGACAGGGGCTGATGGGTCGTGCCGAGAGCTTTAAATGATGTGTGCCAAGCGTACGTGAGCATTACGAACCAAATCACTCCAGACATGAGGGAGTAGTACACGATAATGAAGATAATCACGCACGATAATGTCTCTGTTGATCTAGAGAAAAAGACAGTCAATAATTGGTCAAATCAGACATCTGCTTGACAATGAAAAAAAATCTTAAAGGCTACTATTTGTAATTTTGAAATGAGGTTTTTCTGGTTGCTTCACACTTACGATGGCTCTCCAAGGCGCATGGTGTTATCACTTTTGCATACGATCTCCTTACGGGCACCGTCCATGAACTGAGCTAGCCATCCAATGCTTCCAATAAAGAAACAGCCGTTGATGTAAAACAGGATCACTGCAGGGTAACGGTTGGAATTCTTCCAGTCTGCTAGAAATGTGGCCTGTGGGAAATTGTAATTAGGATTGACATTCAAAATGAAAGAGTGCTTGAAGCCCAATTTACACTTCTGCATCAGGCTTTCACAATAGCCCTTGCGTAGACACGGACCCCCAATGTGCACCTCCCAAAAACTGTAACTTCATGTAGCCATGAACAAAGCACACTGAAGTGAATTCACACAAATTCGAGCATCTCGGCCATGGTAAAAAAAAAAAAAAAAAACATTAACACGAACCACATCACTGATTGATCGATTGACGAATTGGGAAACAACAGTTTTTTTTTCCGAACGATTGTTCGATGGAGATCATTTATAATGTCTATAGTCTATAATCAAAACACCACTTGCTAGGATTAATTAAATGATATTGCAGGCAGCAACACACAAAGGTTACACATGTTGATGCAGAAGTACAAATTGAGCTTAATCCAGATTACATCTCTGATATTGATTCGCCGACTGGTTTAGAGAAATCGCAGATAAATGCAATTTGCATGTGAGGGACAATCACAAAGTGTGAACAGTGAACACAGAGTCAAAAATGACTCTCATATGAGCGGCATACACCCCTGAGATATTTGGGCAGGATATACATCTTTATACATCCTTCCGCTTCATTATCAGCATTAACATAATTATATAAAACTCAACGTCCTTAAATCATTGCAATGTTCAATATAATGCAAATTAGTACATGTCTTGTGAGGAGACGCAAACTTAGAAGGGAACACAAATGTTTTGCAAATATGTCTTGGAAGGACGAGCAAAATTTGCAGGAAATGCAATTATGTCTTGCAAGGACAAACAAACTTTGCAGGGAACCCAAATGCTTTCGAAGACGTGCAAACTTTGCAGGGAATGCAAATGTCTTGCGAAGACACACAAACTTTACAGGAAACACAAATATGTCTTGTAAGGGAACGTAAATTCTGCAGTGAATGCAAATATGTCTTTCTGAGACATGTTATCTTTACAGAGAACCCAAATATGCCTTGTAAGGACACGCAAAGTTTGTGAAGACACACAAACATTGCGAGGGACTGCAAAGATGTTATGCAAAGAACTACCATGTCCCTTTACGGGCTTTGTAAAAATCCAGCTATTCAACTTAACAACGAACCAGCGGAAAAACAACTGGCCTTAAAATGCTTTTTGGGATATTAACCTTCATTTTCAGTCAACCTACCAGCGTGAAGAATGTACATAGCAGAGTAATAGAGCCAAAGATGGCTATGTAGCCATGCATGTCCGAGTGTTCGTCCTCTGTGAATAGGGGATTGTTGCATTGAATCCCACAGCCTTCCACGTCCTTGTACCAGCTAGCTTGGATGTCAGTTTTGACCAAAGGAGCCTCACACTGGCCTGAAGTGTTGAATTTTATCTTTTGGACCTCATTCTGTTAAATTACAAAGCAAGTTTGGTAATTATGCTGAACAAAAAGTGGGATTATATGCAATAGGTTCACATACCTGGCAACCCTTAGGGAACTGCTCCTTGTTTTCACATTTGAGGAAATGTGGCCAGCCCCTCTCCCGCTCCACAATACTGCAAGGATTGCGTGTAGCTTGGCACAGGTGCTGGCTGGGCAGTTCAACCTTTCCATTCTCACACTTTGGCATGTAGACAGCACACAGCAATGGCTGAATGACAGCCCAGCAGCGAGGAGCATTTCTCAAACCTAAATGCATGAGATTTCAGAGATTGTATGGTTTAGACAACACTATAAACATTGGCTAACCATGAGAGTATCTGGTGTATTTCTCTTTCTCTTTCCTGTGTATAGGAAATGGCCTTTCAGGAACAATACAGGGGAAACTGGGATTAAGGATTTGGCTCTCTTAATGGTTACCGTAATTAAGAACAAGCTGGGATTGATAATGCCATTTAATATAAAATAGCACTTATTCTAAAAGAATACCAATCTCTCTGAGTCAAAAGGTACTGCTAATTATTTCAAATGTTAACTCCCCAGTGTAGTATTGCACAAACAATTGTTTAAAATCGGTTGAAACTGAAAGTTTTGCTTAAACAACAAAATCCTATTAAGAAAAAAACTGTAAACACCTGGCAACAAATTTGCAATCTTCTGTGAAAATCCAATTTCAAGTTAATTTTTGTAGAATTGGAACCTCACAAGCGTTCTGCAACTGTATTTATGAACTGTACATTTCAATTGTAACTTACCCGACCACATGGCCAACTTTTCAAAGGCTTCCTCTTGAGTTTCTGAGTCTTCAGCCAGAACCAAAGCCGTGTGAGTGTACGGCAAAGGCGACCCGAGGCACGTATTGTACTTTAGCGCTTCACAAGTGGTTGATTTCTTGCAAAAGTCATTAAATATAGTTTCATTTGGATGCAAAATGACGGCCCGAGCGACCAGAGAGGCGCTTGCCCACATCCAAAGCATCCAAAAGCCTCCAACAATGGAGCGGAGTCGTCTGGAGGACATGTTGGAGGCGCAACAATAATGGAACGATGTTTCATGAAATGTTCCTCGATCCTCTCGCAAGTGATGCGCGAGATCCTTTCAAAACATGCCAAACTTCTCACATCTCATGCAAATACCCACGTTTCAAAAGAAAAGTATTTCGTCCCTTTTCGAAGTTTGATCTCTTCTTTCTGTGGCGAACCCCATTGAAAAGCTGTACATTGCTTCTATGCGGTGCGTAAAAACCGAGGGCAAAAAAGTTGTTAAGTCCAAGCGCAAAGTTTACCTCGACTCCGATCGTATTGTCAAAACCTTTTAGGAAACCAAATAAGATCACCATCCCCCACTTTTGGGATGGAGCAAAAATGTTGCCTTGAAAAGTCTGGAACTGGGATTGTAACTTGATCCTGGGGCTGTGCGCTCCGTCCCCCTTGAGCGCGTTCCCGATGCGCCCCCAGCTCACAGCAAAATAAGCCCCGAGAAGAAACGTCGCTGCTCGTCTGATGGCTATCTGAGTTCCTCCACTGGCTTTCACCTTAAATATAACCAGTTTTTCTCGGTGTGTTTTCCAGTGGAAGGGGAACAGACTCGTACTAACAACAAAAAATCCTGCTCCTCTCCCATCCCCCTTCTTGCTGGGCGAGAGCAGCATATGCTCATTATTTCGTTTGTGTGCACAGAAAGTGGGGGAATAAAAGTTTGTTTACTAAAATATTTCTATATAAAATCAAAGGTTACATTTAAAAAGTTAAAACTATTTTTCGCTTAATTTATCATTTTGAACATTTATTTTAAAATAGACTAGAACAGTCTTGCAGACGGATTACTTGTCACTTGGAATCTCATCATTAAGGGAATCCTGGCCAGCACTCACTGATTATTTTCTTACAGTGATGTGAAAAGGTGTTTGCCATGCTGTTTGATTTGTACTTTTTGGCACATTTTAACGTTTCAAATCAACAAACAAATGTAAATAACAAAGTCAACAAATCATGTGGTTCTAAAACATTTTTTTGTGTTTTTTATTTTTGTGGTTTTGTTTGAACCCCCTGTAAAAAAAACATATCTCCATAACCCCAACAACTCCACACAGATGTACATCTAATGAGGTCACACCCATCCGTGGGAGATTTGAGTGTTTTAAAATACACACTTTTGTATGTTTGAGAGTTCAACTCCCAAACATTTTCCATCATTTTTCAACACACAAATCCACATCAAAGACTGAAAGATAACGTGGTCAGTGGCAGAGTTGTAAAAAGCCTTAAAAGAACAAGAGAGGGCATTTGAAAAACATTTCTCGCACTGTGTATTAAAAATTGCTGCTCATCCACATGTAATGACTCTACCAAATCAACAGGTGGCAGTCTTATCAGCTCTTAAAAAATTATTATTCAGCACTGTATGTACACAAACACATGCTCCTCTGTTCGGTGATTAAATGGGGAAACATGCAGATGTAATCCTGCATATGCTGTAAGCCACAATAGCAAAATAAATAGCAACAGAGTCCGTCGGCTACCATTACGCCTGCTGTATGTAAACACAGCAGTGACAGAGAGTGGCGACAACAACAAACTCTGCCCCCTGAATGCAAAAGTTTCAGTTTTCACGGCCACAGGTTACGTATGGACAGACAGTGTAATCGTGCAGAAAAACATGTGGATAAGGCCAGAGAGGCTTGAAAAATAAGAGATGCTTATTTGTGTTATATTGGTTCTTGCATCTGGGTTCTTGAAGCACAGACTCAAGCTGCAGTGCACTCCTTGTTTATCTCCCCCACATGAATGGGTTTTGTTTCACAATCCTCTCCAGGATTTGGTTATTGCTACAAAATCGTTTCCTTCCCTTCACCTCTCTATAAATGTTGCCCGGATACAAAGCCGTATGAACAGCAGCCTCTTTTACAATGACTATTTGTGTGTACCCCTCGATGTACATGGTGTCAGTGATCATATAGTGAACATATAGAACTAGACAAAAGTCAATTTAAAGGCCTCCGTTATATATCTGATTAGAGTGTGGCACAGTGTGTCTTCAATATGGAACCGTCTCACAATATTCAAATTTACTGAGATACTGAATTTAGAGTTTTCATTAGTTATCCGTTATAATCATAAAGAAATAAACACTTGAAATTTATCAGTTTGACTTTTTCATCTTTTTTCATCTGTATTTATTGACATTTATTACACAAATCTTACATTTTCCAAGTTTAATTTCAGCCATTCATGCAGATCTTTTCATACCTATGCAGATCTATGGTAATACCCCAATTGTGCTGTTGTCTCGTGGGAGAGGAGGGACTAGGTGTAATTAGTGATTTCAGATGTAGACACTAAACCTTTTTGTTGTGTATGTGACTGGTGTTCCCAATCCAGGGCCTCCTTAAAATGCACGCCTAACATGGCTGCCCTGTAGAATGAGTCACAGAGAGAGAGAGAGAGAGGGAGAGGGAGAGAGAGGGAGATAGGAAGAGGGAGAGAAAGAGAGAGAGAGAGAGAGAGAGAGAGAGAGAGAGTAGGACCACACACAAACACACATCCAAACTCCAAAAGGGAGAGCTTGGCCCAAAGCAGACCTCCCTCTGATACACACACTCTACCAGTTGCTTTTATATACATTTACATTTAAAACTTCATGTTTCTGCAGTGTGTTCCACTTCACTTTGAAAGTACATGAACAAACTGAAATCAGGAGTAAAGATTTCTTACGAGGTTTGAACAAGATCTACACTGTTCTCTGCACTCCTGGTTTCTGTGCACCTGGAATGCATTTACTTGCTTGTCTATGAATGTGTCTTTGTAAAGCGCAATAAACAAACCTAACATTAATTTCAAAATATAAGCCTCTATTGGGGAAAATGTTCAGTCTAAAATCTCAGTTCTCAGATCACTGCAATGGAAGATTTCAAGTGATTAATTTCTTTTAATGTGTGGAATAACGCATAATATAACAGACAAGTAATAATAATAATAATAATAATAATAATAATAATAATAATAATAATTTAAATACATTTAGTTGCTTTATGTACAAATTAAATAGAATCGACAAATTATACACAGCATGTGTATATTCAAATATATAAATACATACGATGGTATGCTAAAGTTTGTGCACCCCTGTAAGTGTTCCTGACTTTCGTTATGAATCACTGGATTAGAATTAGAACTGACATTTTAGTTAATAAATATCTAACAGGAGACTGTAGTATTTGAGAAGTGAAATAAAGGTATTATGATTTACGGAAAGTGTGCGAGAATTATTTACCCATCACCATTTAAATTAGGCATATGTGCTAATATTTAGGCGCCCTTGTCATGTTTATTTCAGTGCCTTTGGTAACCTCTGACCTTGGTGAATCCAATCATGAAATATTGTTTGATTGTTGAGAGATTATGGTTTAGGGGAAGGTCTCAGTTTCAATGGAGAGGAACGCTGTGCGGAATTGGAATACCAGAAGCACAGTTCTAGTTAAAGAACCCATACAATAGTTTAGAAAAGTGAATTACTTAGTTTTTGAAGTCTCCAAAAACAAGTTGAAAAGCTTCCAAGGTCAAAAACTTTAATTATCATTTAATATACGGTAATTTATTTGTAAATGATTCAGTAATGAATCATTCAGGGTTAGTTGTTAATAGAATCATGAATCGTTTGTATGAAAGTATGACGTGAGGAAGAGCGAGGAAGCACAATGGACACAAGACTGCTGTAACAGGCATGGAGCACATTGTAGACAGGCGCTCTTTTACTTACCAAAAACCCCAGGAAGAAGTCCCGCAAGCGTAACAGAACCCGTTTCCGAGGAGGACTCAGGTGCTGGTACACTCTAAATCAAGAGATTGGAGCAGGATTCCTCTCAGCGGATACCCTCTCGTGTTAAGGGCAGTTAAGAACAAGCACAGGGACCTTAGGATCAACCTCAAACAGCTTCTAACTCAACTTCTGACTTTAACTCTGATTCTGATTCAGAATATGTTCCTGACTTGGACTCCATGTTTGATTCAGAACCTGTGTGACGGTTTTGAATCACTTGGAGAGAGATCCGGTGATCCAGAACGTTCTGCAGCTTCACCTCAGTTCAACAGCAGTGAAACAACAGGCTCCATGAAGAGAAAAAAAACGCCAGATGACAGTCTTAAGGTACCAGAACATAAAAGAAGAAGATCAGAACTGCTGGAATTCTATTGTTTCATCTCCTGGCAACTCATGATAATAAACAACCTGCACCTTCTTGGCTTCACAACAGTGAGATCCAGGCACCTTCCGTCCAAAGCTCTGGGAGTCCACTTTTAACCAAGTGTTAAAAGAAAAAGAAGATCATCTGAGAGCTCAGAGAGAGAAGGGCCAAAAAAGAGAAGACAACATTGTTAAATCTGAGTCTGCGAGTGGCTCCACCTGCTCAATATTTTCTCCTACAGCATCACATGACGATAAACCTGGAGATGATGAGATGGGACAGCAGGGCAAAGGATCCAGAAAAAAAACTCAGGCGGATTAGAAAGAATGAAGATATTGAACCTGGATCCTCATTCCTTCATTCAAGGACAAAAGAGCACTGAAGACAATTTGAACGACTGCTGGACGACCAAAAGTGACCTGTTGAACTGTGAGAGTTTAAATGTTCACAGAGGGTACAGTTCAACAATGAAAGCCTTCTGTTGGCAGTTATAGTCACAAAGTTTGCCATTAATTAGATGAACACAGAAATAATCTTAATATTGATGTATTGTTTGTTTTTTTTTAAATTGAGAAATGTTTTTATGTGGAATAAAGTATTAAAAGTTCTACATGAGACTATTATTGTTGTTTGAAATAATAATGCTTTTCTAAATCAATAATGGTGTATTATTAATGAATTATTAATTTCAAAATATATGAATACATTAAAATACTTTAAATAGCTCACTTTAATTGAATTTTTACCATTTAATATCACAGTGAATTTGCTAAATAAAATTTAACGGGTGATAAGCTAAATGATAAAAATGTTTTTTGTTTCTTAGCTATACATGTGTTAAACCCCCAAAATGAGAAAAAGGGATACTAAAAAGAATAAAGAAATGTAAGGCAATTTTGAGTTCTTTAACAATAAAATTTATAGAGACATCGTATAGAATAGTCTTTACCCTTTGTGCATTAAATGGTAACTCCCTCTGCAGTGCAGTCACAAGTTCATAAATATAAAATGTATAAAAGTTATTTACAAAGTTAAGTCATTTTCCAACCTTTCAGGGTCATGGCACACATCGGGTCAGAGGCGGGGGTGCACCCAGGATTACACTGCAGGGCAACACACACATTCAGATCATGGCAGATCATCAGCAGAAAAAGAAAAGAACAAAAAAAATAAACAGCCAAAAAACATGGAGTACAAGATGCATCCGTTTGTAAAGGGGAAGAGAAAAGCCACTGAAGTCGCACAGACCCAGGTAGGTCATTCAAAAGTTAACGTGGTTAAATGCAGAAAATATGACGAAGCAGGGTTCAGGGAGCTGCGTGAGTGATGGGGGTGGGGGCAGATTCTTTTAAAGGTTTAAAGGGGGGCGCGACCAAAAAAGTTTGAGAACCACTGCATTAAGCCATCATATATGGTTGGTTTAGATATTGGCTGTCATGAAACCATTATAAACAACACCACACCCCCGGGCCGGGGCGCCCCCACTTTGAGAACCACTGGCTTAATGTCATGTTAAAGATATAAAACAATACTTTCTTACAGTTTGACAATTAGGTCTGCTATGTCATGTTCATGACAGGTTATGTTGTCTTGGTTAATGTCAACTTGTCATAACAAAGACATCTGAAACAATGTCAACTTTGTATCAAAAGTGTCATAATTTACCGATTGACACCTTATGACAACTGTCATAAGCATTCATTGACGTTCATGACAGTGTCATGTCATGATTATAGCAGCGTCATGTCAGCATTATGCACACCCATTCAAGTAAAGTGTTACCGATTATTCTATTAACCTAACCGCATGTTGTTGGGATTGTGGGGGAAACCGGAGTACCCGGAGGAAAACCACACAGGCACCGGGAGCAAACTCCTTCCAGGAAGGTCACTGAAAAGCCACCGTGCCAACCTATATTTACAAATATGCCTTTAAGAAATACGGAGTTTCTAACAAGAGATATACAATTGTTTAGTACTGCACCTTGTATTCTGCAGGAGCAGTTCCAGACTAATTGCACAGTGAGTAGAATATAGCACATTTAAGACCTCGTCTGCTTCACATTAAAAGTTAAGATGTTGTAAAGGAGTTCAGAGTGGCGATAGCTTCCAGAAAGTTCTTCATCTGCTCTCATACACCTGTAGCTTCTTCTAGATGGAAGCAGCACAAACAGCTGAAAACCAGGATGTTTGCGGTCGTTGAGGTCATGTACTCCGCTGATGCAACTTGTGGAGGAGATCCCATCAGTGAAGAGAGCAGCCAGTCTGAGCTACTGGTACTACTGGACATCTTCCACTTTCACAGAATTGATGTGCTTACATACCCATTAATTGAATTTTTGCAGATTAGTCAAAACAAAGTTCAATCTAACATTTATGCACCACATCACAGAAGATGTTTTAAATGAAGTAGGAATGATGCGACCGACCTATCACTACAAATACAATGTGTAGGTTTCAAAAAGGTTTTCAGTTTGATGTTTTGGTTATGAGTTATGGTGGATAACTTGCAACGTGATAAAAAAAAAATGTGAGAAAATGTGCGATCATCTTTCAGTTTCATTTTAGAGACTCCGAACCAGTGCCATCTAGGGAGGAAAAGAAGAAATAACCATTTGAAGAACAAGACGTGAGATGTTTTTTGTTCTTGGAAGGAATATTGTGTAAGGTTTAGGAATGGTTTGTCTGCTTTTCACCTTGTCTTTTTTTAAAATTTGTAAAACATAAAAACTGCTCATTTTTTGCAGTAAACAAAAATCTAAATTTGATAATTAAATTTTTTGTACAATTTCTGGATTGGTGTGTAATTATTGTGTAATGCAATGAAAAATATGTGTAAAAATATGTTTTAGAACATGTTTTAAAGATAATTTATTACAGCAAATTGTAAATTAGTAAAAAAAAAGCTTAACAAGGCCTCAGACCTTGTTAAATTGACCAGGCCCAAAGACTTAATTTTCTTATTTTGTCTAGATTAAATGAATCCAAAACACATGTGAACATGTGAACCCCCCCCCCCCCCAACATCAACATCACTTTTAGAAAAGTACAGTAGTCTTCTTAGTAAAATGCTAAAATATATTTCCTAAATATAACATAGACATCCAGCCATTTACTTAGACGTGATCCAGTGTCTGTGCACCTTTTTCCAGAAATACTGTTCTTTTCTCCACTGTTTTAGCTCCAGGGATCTGAGCGATGTTGTTGGTTGTAATTCTGTAATTTAATCTGATCCTTGATTTGATTTATAAGTACTTGCGAGAGGAGGATTCCAACCAGCTAAAAGAAGAGAGAAATGCAGTCAGGGAATGATAGATTATAGATGCTAATATGGGCATTACTGAGGGTACCTGTGGTATCGCCAGGCCTAATGCGATGCCTCCCAGCAGAAACAGGTTGCTGTGAATCCAGTTCACTAGCTTATCGATGCAGCCGTTGGTATTGATGAAGGCACTGGCGTCTAAATAATTACGCTCCTGCATCCCATGACCACACATGGTATTTATTATAGCCTTCCAAAACAAAAGCAAAGTGCTATTTGGGGAAGGGACATTAAGAATATGGTTAAAATTAATTTAATATGCAACCTCGTCTTTGGAGATCAGACAGCATGAGAAGGGGACAGAACAGCGTTCTCTGCTCGGGTTGTCTTTCGAGCAATTGAAGTACATGTTCTTAGACCAGTCCATGAATGAATTTCCTCCGCAGCAGTTAAACTGATCATATAAAGAGGAAAAACAACATCATGAACTTTGACTTGGTGCCTTGAAAACCATTTATGAATAAATCTCACCTGCTTTTGTCCATAGTCAATGAGGTTCTGTAGGTCCATATCATCTCTGTAATGCTCGATGGCATTGTTTACCATGTCTGTTACTTTGACATGTGCCTGTAAAAATCAAATGGAATTGAAAACTGTATTTAACGACTTGTAAAAATTGTGGTTTCTGATATCTGACAGTAGAGGGCGCACTATCCAAACTAATAGTGGTGAACCTTTGGAAGTTGTCAGACGTGAATGTTTTAAAATACTACATGCACAAAAACCTGTTTGTACAAAGCCCCCACAAAGAGATAGGTACTTAATAATAAACTAGACATGGTTTTTACCATACCATGGTTAAACCAGGGGCATTTCTTGGAACTGAACAAAGACACCTATAGGGAAGTCATGGCTCCTATCCAGAGATAAATGCTTCTCTTTGATTTCATAAGCCTTGAATTGTCTGGTCAAGAGCCAAATACTGCCAATAATTACTTCAAAATGTGTCAAAATTAAGGTATGTTATATTTGTAGAAAGAGGATGATGCACTAAAACATAGCACAGGGTTAAAAATAAGCCTGTTCATATGAGAACTGTGAAAATGTATGTCTCATTGTGGTTCAAATAGTGGGTGTGGCAAAATAGGTCTATATAACTCATTTCAGATTATGGTGCACTTACAGTTTGCCATAGGCAAGTGAAATTCGTCTCACATGTACATCCAAGACTTAAAATATATTTAATATTGGTCACGTTTCCAAAATTGCAGGAATTTGTTTATTTTGCAAAAACCTTTGTGAACGCCAACTTTTTCTCATTTCATACATTGACGAACACCTCCTATAGATTTTATTTGTTCATCTCCAAACTCCATCAGTCTTATTTTAAGGCATATTGGATGCGAAGCTTTTGCCATGCGGGTTAAGAGTCTGTACACCTGTACAAATCTATATAGAAACTTACAGTGTCACTTTTAGTGTCACCACCTAGTGGCCACATGGAATATGCATTTTTTTTGCTGTTTTATACTGCTATTTCCGAGTGTATTTGAAGTACATGCTGGAAATTCTTAACACTTCGGCACAGCCTCGAGACACATATTCAGAAAGGCTTCTTGGATGATGATGATGAACTTAGTTTATTATCCTTCAATGGTGCAAATTAAAATTAAATCTCTAAAACTTGTAACAAAATGATAGCTCTCTTAGGCTCTTTCCAAACAAATAAACAAATAAAGTTCTAAATACGAACTCTTCTGTTCAAAAATCTAGTTTCAACGATATATCTCTCAATAACTGTAATAAGATAAATAATCCAAGAGTCTCTCAAAGATACTAAATTAACAAAAAAGATGTATACTTTTCATCGTTCAAATACCTCTCGGTAATTACGTGACAATAAAGTAGTACCGTAATATTGTGTGCAAAGCGCTGCTCAATTTACGCACACGCATAATGGTTCTATTCAAAAGAGCGATCACCGGACACTTTCATGAATTTAGAAAACCCGCCCGACTCCCCCAACCGGACATATTGAGTGGACATGTCCGGGTAAAAGAGGATGTTTGGTCACCTTGCATTGGTTATTTTATTTTACCCTGTCTGAGAAGACAAATCCCATAACTCCGGCCAGTAGCTGCAGCAGAAAGATGATGGTCAAGAAAATGCAGAACTGCAAAATAATTACAGTTGTATAAGACTTATGTTAAATGTATCTGATCTGATGCAGTGCACATTAATTGAAATGGCAGGTGATGAAGCGTTGTCTCTGACCGTCTGCAGTAAGCATATGTTCTCTCTCAGAGATCCCACACAGCCACAGAAAGTGATGAAGAACATGAGAATGCCCACTATCATCAGAATCAGAGCCGGGTCAACCGTCAGACAGGCAAGCTCGGTCTCTGAAAAGAAAAAGACATAGCTCCACATTTTAAACTAAAGGAATATGACAAATCCTTTACTTAAACCTGTGAACAATAATATGTTCCAACATCACTGTGGACTGAAAGAAGATTATGCTGGATGCTATGCTAGAACCAGTATTGGAAGTCATACGTAATGGTCACAAGAGCACTGCTGACACCTTGCAGGTGCTTTCACAGCTCAGTTTTGAAAACCCAAGGAAAAGAGGGAGGAGAGCTGTCCATTAATGAGATGTCAGGGAGCCCATTTGCATAAAAATAGGCAGATATAAACCACTGCGGCATGATTAACCCACTGGAAGTTTAGTGCTTCAGAGAGCAATGTAGAATGGGTGGATGGCTCAGATTTTCATGGCCTGCCAAATTATAAATTTACCAGATATTAAATAATTGTTGATTGAAACGCATGCCTAGTCAGGTATTAGTGCGACATCTGTCTCCAAATCTCTTCAACCACTTGAAAAAATACTTTTTCAAAAAGTTATCCTGTGAGTGTTTGGTACAAATGACAAGAAAACTTTCATGTGCGTTTTTAAACTAAACTAATTCAATCTCGGAAATAATTTAAGTACCGTAGCGGTATAATATTTTTAAATGACGCTCCAAGATATCACAAAATCATAAAATATGTAAATAAGAAATTGAGAGAACTGACCTTTGATCTTCCCATGCCCTTTTAAAGATTCAAGTGATGAAACTTCCTGCAGAAAAACTGACTTATAGAAATTCCCCCTTTTTCAGGAGGGGGTATGGGTTAGGGTAACAGAAATGAGTAAAAAGCAGGGGCCATAAGTAAAATATTTGTTTTTGGGTTTTTTTTTTATCTAAGAAAGTATAGATATTTTTGTAAATAAATGTATTTGAAAGAAATATATTGATTGACATATCAATGCAAAGAAAAGTTCTTTTAATCAGATTACTTAATCATTTTATTTTATAAAATGGGGACAGGGGAGAAGCGATAAATGCTATTTTTCAGTGTTTGTGGATTTTTTATCAATATTTTAAATGAATAATCCTTATTTAAACAAACTCCCAGAGACAAAATTGGCACCCATTCGGTGGAATGGCTCATTAGGCCAGGGGTTCACATACTTTTTCCACCCTGCACTGTGATTGTTTACAAGTTATGTTCGATTAAAACAGGGGAAGATTTGTGTTTTCAGAATGCAGATAAAGTTCTTCTGATAAAGTTCTGAGCACATTTTATGACCAATTCATAAAACTCCAGCATATTGTGATAAAGTTCAATATTTTCTGTAATGTACTGATAAACATTGGATTGTCATATATTTCAGATTCATTTACACACAAATGAAGTTGTTCAAGCCTTTTATTGTTTTATTATTTGATGATTTTGGCATCTCAAAAAATGAGCATATTTAATCTGACCAAAAAAAAAAAAAGTCAATCTTCAAATAATTATGCTCAGTTATGGTATATGCTCAATACTTGGTCTGAAATCCTTTTGCAGAAATGACTGCTTGAATCAGCCTGAGGCACTGCTGAGGTGTTATGGAGGCCCAGGATGCTTCGATAGCGGCAATAAGCTCCTCCAGAGTGTTCTCTTCACAATGTCCCACAGATTCTCTACGGGGTTCAGCTCAGGAGAGTTGAGCACCAGTAATACCATGGTCAGGAAACCATTTACCAGTGGTTTTGTCACTGTGAGCAGGTGCCAGGTCGTGGGGAAAAAATGAAATCTTCATCTCCATAAAGCTTTTCAGCAGATGGAAGCATGAAGTTCTCCAAAATCTTCTGATAGCTAGCTGCATTGACCCCGCCCTTGATAAAACACAGTGGACCAACACCAGCAGCTGACATCGCGCCCCAGACTTCGTGTCCTTGATTTCTGAATGACGTGCAAATTTGATCAACAGTCCAGTGCTGCTTCTCTGTAGCCCAGGTCAGGGGCTTCTGCCGCTGTTTCTGGTTCAGAAGTGGCTTGACCTGGAGAATGTGGCACCTGTAGCCCATTTCCTGCACACGCCTGTAGACGGTGGCTCTGGTTGTTTGTTTCTACTCCAGACTCATCCACTGCTTCCGCAGGTCTCCCAATGTCTGGAATCGATCCTTCTCCATAATCTTCCTCAGGGTCCGGTCACCTCTTGCCGTTGTGCAGTGTTTTCTGTCACACTTTTTCCTTCCCACTGAGGCGCCTTGATACAGCACTCTGGGAACAGCTGATTCCTTCAGAAATCTCTTTCTGTGTCTTACCCTCCTGCTTGAGGGTGTCAGTGATGGTCTTCTGGAGAGCCGTCTTACCCATGATTGTGGTTTTGAGTAATGAACCAGGCTGGGAGCAGGTGTTTAGAGTTAATTACTTGATTCATTTGATTCAGCTCGTTTAGAGAACCTTTTCATGATATGCTAATTCCTGTGTGCCAAAATCATCAAAACTAACAGAATAAAAGGCTTTAACTACTTCAGTTGTGTATAAAATGATCTGAAATATATGAATGTCTAACGTTTATCAGTACATTACGGAGATATTATCACAACATGCTAGTTTTTTTAGATGGGCCTGCACTTTTATTGCAACTGTACCTTTTATTTATTTTTTTTATCAAAACTATCATTAAAATAATGGAGTCAAGATTTCTTGTCTGTTGGTTGCCTCACTATTCTGCTGTAAAGAAAGATTGTGGGGTTCAAGGCTACATACTAACCATGTTTAACTATCCTGGAATAAACACCAATAGACATGAGGACCAGTGAGATGACCTGTAACAGAAAGAAAAAAAATGTCACGTAAGGAGATGCCTACTCTGGGGGTAAATGAAAATGACTGTTTAAGAACTAGACCAAGGATAGGACTGATGCTTTGCATACAGATCTTTGTCAACATCACAAATACTGTAGCAGAACTGAAGAGAGAATCCCGTCTAGTGAGAGAAGTTCAACAACCAAATGCTCACTTTGTCTTCAACAATGTAGCCCCTCTCTCTGACACAGCTATCAGGTTACCATGAAACCTCAGCGGCCTTTTCCCAGAGAATCAGTCCAAGAACACTCGAAAACCACAAAGATGCATCCAAGGGAGCTTTTACATTTTCTGTCGGCTGCAAATTTAAAAGATAATTAAAATTGCAAGCAGCAATCAAAGTGCTCAAGCACCTCCGACGCCATAGTCTCGCCAGTTTGTTATTACTCTGGGTCCCTCACATACGAGCAATAAACTTTTTCAACTTTTGCCGTCTGGCAGACGCTACAGAGCAATGAGCACCAGGACAGCCAGACACAAGAAAAGTTTCTTTCCTCAAGCAATCTACCTCATGAACACTTAAATGCTCTATTCAGCAATATATGAATATTCATATTTCAGTGCAATATCACGCATCTATTTATTTCTTGTGTTGAATGTTTATCTATTTTTTTTTTATTCTTCTTCCTGTCGATTAGGAATGTGCAACTGGTAGCTTCTGTCACCAAAGCAAATTCCTTATAAGTGCAAACCTACTTGGCAATAAAGCTCTTTCTGATTCTGATTGTTGCACTATGCACTACGACCAATTCTGATTCAGAAGACTTACTCAATAACTAAATAATGAAAATAACCCACAGGTGGTGCAACCGTTTAAAAGTTTTGAGTCACCCAAATAATTTTGTGTTTCATAAGAAGTCACACTTTAATTTACCACAAGAATTGTAAAATGAATAAAAAATATAGTCACAACATTGACAAGGTTAGAAATATTATTTATTCGAAATAATAATAATTTTTTTCCATCAAACTTTGCTTTTGTCAAAGAATCCTCCATTTGCAGCAATTACAGCATTGCAGACTTTCATCATTCTAGTTTTTTTTTTTTGTTCTTTTTAGAAGAATCTGGAGAAATTTCACAAGTTGGATTGGCTAAACCGGCACTTGTTGCGTACCATACGGTCAAGCTGGGTTTCGCTCTGGTGACTAAGCTATCCACTCCATTACAGAAAGAAGACCAGCTGCTGCTTCCTCTCTAAATAGTTCTTGCAGAATTTGGAGTTGTGCTTTGGATCAGTATCCTGTTGTAGGATGAAAGTGACTCAAATCAAGCGCCGTCCACAGGGTAGTGCATGCCTTTGCAAAATGGAGTGATAGCCTTTTTTACTCAAAATCCCTTTTACCCTGAACAAATCTCCCGCCTTACAAGCACCAAAGCAACCCCAGACCTTCACGTTACTGCCACCTTGCTTGACAGAATGTGCCAGGCAGCATTCCAGCATCTGATGTTCTGCATCTCACAAATGTTGTTCTATGTGATCCAAACACCTCAAACTCTAATTCGTCCATAACACTTTTTTCCAATCTTCCTCTGTCCAATGCCTGTGTTCTTTTGCCCATATTCATCTTTTTTGTCAAATAGCAAGTCTCAGATGTTTTTTTTTTCTTCGTCACTCTACCCTTAAGGCCAGCATCCCGGAGTTGCCTCTTCACTGTAGATGTTTACAGAGTTTGTCAAAGTACAAGGCCTGTAACTGTGCTAAGTTTTTACAAGAAAATAAGAAATTACTTTCTTTTTCAGTTTTAGAAACTCTAAACTTTTCGGTTTTAGAAACTTTATTGACTTTGTAGTATATTCCATGTTAATTGAATTTAATGAAAATGTAAACCTTTGCATGGCTGAGTTATTAGCAACTTCCTGTTTATGACAAAACGGCCACCATGTGCATATAGCTTAAAGTTTGGGCAACACAATTTATATATATGCTCTGAGCAATTACAATAGGTTTCCACACTCCATGGGTGCTTGAGCCCTAAAAATGTCATATTTCTTTACAAGAAACGGTATAGTCCCTTTCAGCTGACTTAAGTTTAGAGCATTTCCTGTCCTCAAACGCTTTCAGTTTTGCATGAGAATACTGCACTGCTTTCAGTTTCACAAATGAATCCATGACGTCTTTCTGCTGCTTTGAAAAACTGCAATAAAGCTTTGGTGGTTTTGAGTGAATTAAATCCACGTCGGGAGCATTGTTATTTGAAAAGTGATTTTTGTCTAGGGGCTTATTCTTGAAATCTCCTGAGGTATTTGCATGTGCATATTTGGAGCACGTCCTGGTAAGTATTGCACTTTAAAAGGCTAAATAGAACGGTTGTAGCATATACATATGGGTATTAATGAGTTTATAATCTAGAAATAAATGTGAAGGGATGCACAAAAATGATTCACAAACACATAAATATACATGTAAAAATTAAAGCACATTCCACAGATATCTTTTCAAGAGTCACAAGTACACATTTGTTTTGATTTATTTGTGGATCTGTTACTCTGCATTCGTGGATCTCTTCAGCATTTGTGATATTGGCGGAAGGAGGATCAACAGGTGAGGTGAGTGGAAACAATTTAACACATAAATATTTTGAAGAGGCTAGCCTTTCACAGTTTCGACCGGTTGTTTGCAGTGATTTCATGGTCTCGTACTAAATTCAGAGCCTCTTTCTTCCCGCCGATAACCATGACGTGAAGTCCATTGTAATCTGATTGGTTTACCAGGCAGTGGGCAGAGCTCAGCTATTTCTGCATCTCTGGCTCTCTTGATGGGAACAAATGCTTGTGTTTTAATTTATAAATGTATATTTATGTGTTTGTGAATCTGATTTATTTTTGTGCATCCCTTCACATTTATTTGTAGATTATAAACGTATCTACCTGACTTAATAATACCCCCATATAAACCAACTGCTTGTGTTCTTTGAAATAATCTTGATGGCCTTCTGCACACAGCTTTTCAATATTTTGGGTGTCCTGTTCTCCCACTAAAGAGGTGGTATTCAACTAGGTCCATTATGCAGCAAATTCTACAGGGCAACAAATAAAAAAAGCATGGGGCCTCCACTCGTCCAAACACCCTCTATCAGCATATGAATCAATGAGAGTCGTTGCCTAGCAACAGACACAGGGTTATAAAAGTCTGGCAGAGTAAACTGCTAGAACGAAGAGCTTCACAAATGGTTGCTTTGGTAATATTAGTATTCTACTATGATTCCATCACACAGCGGGTCTGAGTGCCTTTAGGCTCAAGGCGTGCTCCTCAACCGATCAGCTCAAGATTGAACAGGTTAAACTGTGCTTACAGCGCTCTGTAGTTTTCAAAGTATTCAGAGAATGTTACCCGTGGTGCTGGATTTTACCTGGCTGTTGAGACATGCCCATGGGTGATGTTTTTTGTTCATATAAAAAGTGATGTCAAAAGTATTATGGGCTTTTTACTCAAGTAGCAGTATGAAAGCACATAAAAACAGTATAAAAGCACATTAAACGTACATAAATAATAGTTCTATAAGCTTAGAAAACATTTGAGGTGAAATTCAAATCCCACAATGAGCCACCGAACGAGTTTGCAACATCACTGTTACTTAGGTACTATCAACCAAACCACGTTTTTTCTTAACATTTAATATCAAACATTACAAATGTACATTTTTATTATGTTATTAGGTCACTAAAATTACAATTTAACAAAAGAAAATGTAGCGTTGCACAAATAACTTACAAATATACAAAGAACAATAACATAAGCAAAGAAAACGTTTCAAATCTGGTAATAATCGACTGAGATTATAAACAAAACGCCATCTTATCTCAATATGAACGGACATCTTCTCAACTAATCAAAACGTTGTCTATCGCAAATTCTAATGTATTCAAACGCACTTGCTGAAGCGTGTAACATGACGTGATGCGCAGGTGGGATCATGGATTGCGCACCAACCAATAAAGAGTCAGAGTGGTATACTTTTATTCTTCTCATCCAACCTCAATCAAATTCAGTGTTTCCAGATGGCACAGTTTTTCAGGATATATTCTTTAATGACATATAAACTATAAAAAGATCAATTGATTGAAAATGTAGGTACAGATGCCTAAAATTTCTACTTAAGTAAGGTAACAAAGTAAGTATTTGTACTTTGTTACTTGACACCTCTGCATATAAAGAAGGCCATGAGAGCAGGTCTGTTTGTACCAAAGTCTTGTTGGATCATCACTCTGTTGACTAGAGAGACCACGGCTCAGTCTGCACTATGCCTTTTGGTAAAACATTAATCATTAAACCTGATCAAGTGAGTTAAAAACAGCTCTAAGTGTGGTGTGTTCAATGCTCTTTCTCTGTTTTAAGTGTCCACATTCTGAATTATCTGTATTTTAGTCCTCGATAATTTTGTACGTTTTTTTTTTCACAGTAAAAGACACAATTTAATAACGCATTGATTTTAGCGGTGAAACTCTGAAACAATTCTGAGTCCTACTTTGAGTGAGCAAAAGTCGATTTTGAGCGTAAAATCGTTTTGCGCATGTTCAGTCTTGTGCAAAACAAACCACAGTTACAAACTGCACCAATTCCAGCCAAACAGAGTCTTCTTTATTCTGATTGGCTGGTCTGTAAACCAATCACAGCCTTCTTTTAGTGGAAGCGGAATTGTTTTTTCTTTTTATTAACAATTCAAGGCACAGTACAATCGTACTAAGCTGAACAAGGATAGAAAAAAAGTACCATAAAAAGATGTGCAAATAGAGTACAGAAGAATTGTCACAAGTGAGAAAATGTTTTACGGTCTATAAATCAGCGGCACTGGGTAGCACTGTGGCCATTCAGTGAAAAGATTGCCAGTTCGAGGCTCGCCGGTGATCCTTCCTGAGAGGAGTTTGCATGTTCTCCCTGTGCTTGCGTGGGTTTCCTCTGGGTACTCCGGTTTTCTCCACAATCCCCAAAAACATGCGGTTAGGTTGAATGAATAATCTAAACTGCCCTCAGGGAGTTTGTTAGTGAATGTGTGAGTTGCCTGTGATGGACTGGAGACCTGTTCAGGGTGTTGTACTAGAACAATTATTTTGAATGTCATTGTTCTGAGGTAGAACAGGAAGTTGCATCACAAACAGGAAGTTACATCACAACGATTAAGTTAACTGATATACATCTGGCCTATCTTCTGAGTGAGAGACCATATACTGTAAAAAAATATGGACGGTGTGACACCGCCTACAGCAACTTTCGAAAATCATCGTTTGTGTAAAACATAATTTCTAAGGAAAAAATTGTAAACTTCGTCTTTCTCCTTAGACTTATATTGGGCGGAAATTATTTCTACAGCCAGCTATGTGGGCGATCACCGTGGTTTGGCTTCACTCCAGCAGCCGTGTGAGACACACTTTGGAGAGACATTCAGCAGGCTGTTCTCCCATGAATCCCCCCCCCCTCCTCTCACTTAATAGTTTGCTACTCTCTCAATGAAGTTTGTTAGCTATTTGGCATTTTAAGTGTTTTAAAACTAATAAAGAAGCATTTTCTATGATGCCTTAATAAATCTTGCTTCCATCGTCTTCATAATAATGTAGATCACAATATTTCCAATAAAAGTAATAAAAAATACCCCCAACTTTCGCACCAGCAGACCGCCTTGACCCTGAAAGGGAAAAATGACTAGAATAGACTTCCGTAGTCAGTCAGGTTCCAAAAACTGGTCTGTCATTATGGGTTTTCACTGGACAATACTGATATTTCAAAATTGGGTGGCCAATTTAAAGGGGGGTATTATATGTTTTTCAGGCATATCGTGTCATTTTATCGCACACTCAAGTAACCATTTCACCTACAGTTGGATTGTAATCGCTGTATTTGTCATGAACAACCTCATATAAATTTGACTTGGCATCTTGGCTGCGCGTAACGCCCTGATATTCTCTTTAAGAGCCCCCTCCTTCTTTCCGACACACCCCCTTCAGTGCATCATACTCCATGAGCACTGCCACCGTTTGTTTTCAATTTTTTTTGCTTCGTTGACACGTAGTGAGACCAGCTGTTGCTAACAGTAGCTCTCTCCGTAGACGGGGGACAGAGGCGGAGCAACGCAAAAGGGCCGGGGCTTCGGGGGACAGAACGTTTTAGCACCCCACAATGTCTACCGCAGGAGATTCAAGATTACTCCAATAGGCATGAAAGTCACGATTCAGATGTGTTTTAAATGAGGGACTGACATTATAACACAACATAAAGCTCAATCAAGTAGATTTTGCATAATACTCCCCCCTTTAATGTAATTTGATGAATAGTATGATAGAAGTCATGCCACATTTGAAAAACAAGACATATGCAGTTTCTATATAATGCCACTATTTAGTTCCTGCGTGATTGTACTTGACAAAAAAATAACATTAGGGAGAGAGATGACAGCTCACAGAGGTGGTTTTTAACATAAACACCTACATTTGCGTGCAATTTGGTAGACCATTTTATACAAAGCGACTTACATTTCAAGAAACTAACAAGTCCTTGCTTTCCTTGCAATACTTTTTGACTGAACTCATGGTCTTTGGATAGATATGTTAATGTTCTACTGACAATGCAACAGGAAACCCCATGTGGAGTCATTGTGGTGTTTCATCCAGGGTTTTCTCTGGTTTATTCACTGGTTGATTGTGAAGTTTGGAGAAGGAAAGAAAAGAAGAATCACATTTTGACCCTTTTTACCATCAGGCAGCTGATACAAATTTTATACAAATGCCAAAATTGGAACTATTATCAGCTAGCGGATATATCAGCAAACTTCTAATAAAGTATCAAACATGGAGGTGTAAACATTATGCTTTGGAGTGTTTTTCTGGCTAGGGAACAGAGTGACTTCACTGTATGATCTACTGGGCCATGTACTGTCAAATCTTGACAGTTGGTGATACCAGAAACTTGAATTCTGTTGCGCTGCAGATTGTACGGCAAGTTCACGTTGTCCAAAACACACAAAAATGCATTTTACACCAAAATATTTACTTTAATCTCAGACATCTGCAATCTGACGGGATTAGATTTCTCAGACGAGTGTTGAGTTAGCCGGAAACCAGTAGTTTTGCTCTGGAATTTTTAAAGAGGTTGTGGGAGAAATAAAAACCACATTCGGACAGTTTTAAATATACGAAGTACTTGTGTTTTCTGTTTCGTCCTCCTATGAAACTAGTCCCTTCCGAATAGGGCTATAGTCCTCGCCTCGACTGCTTTAAACTTCCTGTTTGTAAACAAATCAGTGAGAGAACTTGATGACAATGCCAAACCCCACCCGTCAACTCAAATAAACCCCTATATCACCAATCATACGTACCCTGGGTGTAGATTATTTTAAATACGATTCACATTGCAGTTACGTGAAAACAGTGCTGTAGTTACATGTGGACGGACTGCATGACCAGTAAAAAAAACCTGGTTCAAAATAACCGGGAAAGTGTGGACAGGGTCTGGGTTGCTACATGCCAGCTTTCAATCCTTTTTTGCTAGGAGAGATTTTTCAAAATAGGAGTGGGACAAAATCCCACCTAACGTGGGCAATCCTGGTAACCAACAACAAGAAATGTCTGGCATTTTTGTTGGCCAATAAGATTTATTCTGTTTCATATTTAGTGAAAGGGTTAAACAACACTTATTAAATTAGTATAATGGCAAATAATTTTTTCCAAATACATTTTAATGGTTTTTTTTTGTCATTTGTGGAACTTGGCTAACTGGGATGTGGTGAAGCCAAAGTTAAGTTTCCGTGTCTCATGTTTAAAAACAAACTAATATAATTTCTTAGTTTGTACTAATTTCGTAATACTAATTTCTTTGATTTCATTTTAGAAAACGCAAAAATGCTGTGTGCACTCAAAAATTTTGGTTAAACGTATGCATAAAAAGTAAAAAAATAAAATGTGTTTGTAAGTCTAAATAAACAAATGTTATGGCTATAACATATAATTACTATGGCGCCACTATAATAAAAAAAAAAAAACATTTTGATCATTCGTTAAATTGGCATATTAACTGTGCATATGTTATATATTATTTTGCAAATATTAATATTAATAAAAGTTCCAAACATAATATAACAGTTGTCAGAACTTACCCAAAATATCATGTTGAAGAAGAAGAGTAAATATTTCACCACTGGGCTGACGAAAGTAAAGTCCTCGTCGTTCTTCGTTCTTGCCATGATTAAAGATGTGTGATGATGCTCCTCACCTTGAAAGTTTCAGGCTTCCCCTAACTTCTTCTACCTAGATTTCCATCCTGCCAAGCTCGCCCTGAACCACTCGGGTGTCTCGATGTTTAAGCTGACAAACAGTACGAAAGCACGGCACTCAAGGCTTGTTTTAAATGTTTTTCCGATCAACTCGAGTCATGCCTCGTGTGTCTGGCCGCAACAGCGGTGGGCGTTTCTGTGCTTTTCCGCTACATTTTGACACCTGTCCAAGCTTCGAGTCAAGCAGCGACAGATCGTAACATACTCGTAAAAAGTCATACGCTCTCTTGCAATGCAACCCACTGAGAACATTTGAAAAGTGATGCTGACCCCTTCTGGAGAAACTGCCTCCATTGTTCAGGTGTTTTAACGAATTTCCTTACCCGTGCCATGATGTAGGCCTGTCACTGCTTCTGCGCATGCCCAGCACAAACGTTTTATTATTCTAATCACTTTGTACAGCACAAATATTGATTTTTTTCCACCATACTTCATTGACAATTATTGTTCTTAGTGGAAGGTACATGTCGATTATTGATGTCATTTTAAAAGTATTTTAAAAGTCAATTAATATTATCAAATTCATGAGGAAGATCTGACGAACTAAGATACATTGTTTGAAAGATTAGAGACACCCCCCCCCCCCCAAAAAAGCTGCAATTCTAATCACGAATTTTACATTTTACTCCTTAGTTATTTTTCTTTTTATTTAATTACCAATATACATAATTTAGAGAGGTGGGCTTTATTGTTTACAATTAACCATTAGAAGTTTAGGGCATTTGAGGATTTTTACAACTATTCAATTTGCACTCATAATTTACCTTTAAAAACGTTTTTGTTGCAATTCCTGAGTACACAATAAATCTAAAGTTGTACAAAAAATACAATTCAGAATAGAAAACGAACAATTTTTTTATGTATTATAACAAAAATCAAAAGTGTTGAGGCAAAATATAAAGTCATAAATCCCTCCCAAAAGCAAAGACAAGGTAAAAAATGTGAACATTTAGTTTAAAATAAACAGGTAATCTTCTCCTACACATTATGCAATGTTCCAAGCACTTTTTGTTCCATTGTGCTTTTTGTGCCAGAACTTTGAAAAACAAAAGCCATTTCACAGGCCTCGTACTTTTGCACAGGTTTTGCTTCTTTTCACCACTAGAAAGAACTGATTGCATCAACTGGGGTCTGTAAAATGTAACTGTAAGACGTCTCACATTTTTATTTTAATTACTTTGCAAATTATGTGCCATAACTCTTGTAATGTTTGTTTAAAACAAAAAAATGTCAAACCTACTAACCTTTTTGCAACCTACACATTATATGTGATTGGTTGCAGTCACAAATCAAGAAACATACAAAGAACTTCACATTTAGTGTTGTACTTCAAGGTGAGCACAACTGTTAATGTTAATTTTTAATATGAACCCAACTTTAATGTGCTTTAAATCAGACACACAAGCAGCTTTTGCAAATTGGTGCTTTAAAAAGGAGACCTGAAAATCAGAATAAAGCATTACTCTTCCACTAGATTAGTATGTGCCCTCTCAACCGTTCCTTTAAGTCAGTGGTTCTCAAACGTTTTTGGTCGAGCCCCCCTTTAAACCTTTAAAAGAATCTTGCCCCCCCAGATGTAAAATAATAATTTAATAATTCATTAATAATTATTTTAATGTAAAATAAATGTAACTACTCTGCGATGGACTGGCGACCTGTCCAGGGTGTACCCCTGCCTCTCACCCAATGTGTGCTGGAGATAGGCACCGGCAGACCCCCGTGACCCCGAAAGGGAAGAAGCGGGTACGAAAATGAATGAATGAATGAAAAATGTAACTACTCCTTAATGTTAAATAACTCATTATTTATAACTTATTCAAGTAACAATTCAGTTGCATGGAAACAATTGTATGCTTATTGTTCTAATATAAATCCTTTTGATTTTTGTCAGCTTATGAAAACCCACATAACTCTATTAATGAAGGATCAAACTGTCCAAGTGAATAAAGAAAAATAGCATTTTTGTCATTTGTTTAGCGAAAAAAAACCCTCACAGACTGAAGACGATGCATATGGATCATAATCTTTTATCATCAGGCTCAAGAAACAGATCACAGATAAACTATTAGCTCCGCCCATTTCACATCTTAAAATTTATTTTAGCGTGAGAAATCGCTCAAATTCGTAAGTCTTACATTCAACGTGTGAGTTGGCAGATCTGCAGTTTCAATCATGAGTATGGATGCGGAAACATCGTTGCAGCCAAAGGGAAATGTAGTTTTTTTCCGTTTTCGTTTTTTTTTTTTTTCAGACACTCAAAACTTTTAAGCCCACTTTAAACCAAATTACCTGGATGACACCAGTATTGTGCACAACTGTGAACAGATGTGAACACATGCTGTCAACACACATTGCTTTCAAAAATATTGACAATGACTGTTTCTTTTATCAATTTATTAAAATCAAACTGCGGTGGCACAGTGGTGCAGAGAGTAGCACTGTGGCCTTCCAGTTGAAAGGTTGTCGGTTCAAGGCTTGCCGGTGACCTTCCTGGAAGGAGTTTCTCCCTGTGATTGCGTAGGTTTACTCCGGGTACCCCCACAATCCCAAAAACATATGTCAGGTTAATAATCTAAATTCCCATTAGGTGTGAGTGAATGTTGGCTCCAGTAGTGGGAGAGTGCCAGTCGAAGTGTGCCAGTGAAAGTCTTGGAGAGTTGCCCTGCGACTGCGACTGGTGACCCCTGCCTCTTGCCCAATGTGCACTGGACACCCCTTTGACCCTGAAAGAAAAAAGCGGCTGGAAAAGCAACACATGAATGAATAATGCAAACAGAGCGAACAAAAGTAAAATCTCATTGAAATGTTTTTGGAAGTAACTAATTTTTGGCTTCAAAGCAGCATCAATTGCACAAGTTTTGTAGGATTACAGTCAGGTGTGTGCTAATGATCATCAAAAGCTGTGTCCCAATCCAGGTTCTGCATCCTTCTGTGGTTGTCAAGTTTGTCAATTTCACAATGCTACGTGAAAGGTCTTATTTCGCCTAATCTCAAATGTGTTCTCTTTTCGGAGGATGCAGCACTCCTTCGTGGCCTCACATATCCCAAGATGCTTTGCATGCTTTTTTTTCAACAGAATTAAACATATAAACAAAAAGTTAGCAAATAATTTTGAATTTCTATTCAAATGTAAGTTTAGCAGTTTTTTTTTATGAAGGACAGTGGTTCAAGGGGATTCCTTAATGCAAGGCAGGCACGTGATTGGCCCCAAATGTATTCTGCAGCAAGACAAAAACAAACAAATTTAAAACTTTCTTCAGAGTGACGAAGAGTAAGAAGTACCTGAAGTGATGGCATGATCCCCACAGAGCCCTAATATCAACATCATGAGTGTGTCTGGGATTGTGTGAAGAATGTGAGAAAACCAAATCCACAGAAGATCTGAGGTTAGTTGAAGCTATAGTGAAGCTACGAAAATTTGCTACTGTTCCGAAGTCAAAGGAAGCTCTTGCCATATATTGATATGATTTAGATTTGTCGTTTGTTCATTCACAGCAATTTTGTTCATTGATGAAAATAAATGATTAACACTTTTTCAATGACGTCTTTTCGTTGGCCGTTATCAAGGGAACGTCATCAGTGCTGCACTGTTTGTACAGCTGAAAGTCACTCTAGCACACAAAAACAAGAATACAAACAAAAGTGAGGTGCACAGAAACAAATGACAGCACGTCTATCAGGTACCGAACAGCCTGCTGTTGTGAAATGTCTTTCATTGGAATAAACTGCCTGCAGTAAATTCAGATGAGAACGTTTTGTACTGTAGCCTACATTTTATGTGGTTTAGGGTGATACAGACGAAGCACATATAAAACATGCAGAGAATTTATACCAAAAAAGAACAAATAAGTGGATACATGAAATAATCAACTGTTCAGTTCGTGTTTAGAACACAAGAGGGAGTGCTAACATTAACAAAGAAACTTCGTTTAGGGGAAAAAAACTTACTACGATATTTAATTTGTTCTTTATTGCTGATTAGAGTTTTGCAACGTGTTTATATTTACCACCATTATAGCTGTAATTGTCATATGAAGCCTGTACGGGTCTATTTTAAACCATGACGCCGTAGGCGTGTAAAACTACAAGTCCCAGGTCACGTGTTTTATCGGCGTAGTAAATGACGCAACCGCAGTCGGATTTAAAGGGGTTTCACATGCTAAACAGTAACAGGAGGACAGTCGATGCTCGCGACCTTGCTTCATATTTATGCCTCAGGCGTGGAGAGGTAAGATGCTTAGGTTTTTATCATCATTTAAAATTAGATCCGTCGTGGAAATCCTTCGGTTTACATGTCTGAGGGTCGAACAGAAAGAAAAATATTCACTCGAAAGTGAGAGGACACTGAGTTGGTCAGAAAATCATCTATTTCGTTGTTGGGAAATATTATTTCATTAGATTGGAATAGATATTGCCTTTGGTATTTGTCATCTTTACAGAGGCAACGCTGCGGTGTTTTCCGACAATTTACATAATTTTGTTTCCTGGTTGACATGTGAGACTTGAGATTAGGACCTAAACAAAACAAAATAGAATTACTATATCAACACCGATAGGTCAATTATTGTTCACCGGTTCTTTCAACTCGTACTCTACGGTTGGAAAAGAAAATACCTTTGTTGTAAACATATTTTGATTAATCAACATTTAAATAAAAAACCTATTGTTTTCTTGAAATACTTAACCATTTATCTTCAGGTTAACAATTTATATTGTATTAGTAATACTGTTGTAATAAACATCGGCAATGTGTTGTGAATGCAAACTTTCCAAGACATTGCTAATCAGACTAAAATTATAAAAATACGTGAATAAAAGATCTTCTACCCTTTAATTTAATGATGTTGAAAACGTCCTTAAATATAGTACTGTGCTGAAGTTGTCCTTTTTCAAAGGAGCTTGATCAGACACCTAGAAACCCCAGTGCTTAGAAATGTTTGTCTGGGGGAGACCTTGTCGATGCTGTATAACTACCTTGTGTCTTGTTGCTGTTCTCAAATGTGCCTTGGCAAAAATTCGTCTTTCTCAACCTCACCTTTGGTGGAGTTTTAAGCCTCTTACACAGCTTTTTCTGTTTTTGTTGACTGGGTTTCAATCTATGTTTGATTAGGTGTCTTTTTGCCCACCTTTTTATGGGCATTTTGGAATATCTCATAAAAAAAAACCCTGGATGGAAACACCAAGATGTGCTTACATTTTGAAAACCTGCATAAAAAAACATTAAAAAAAGATTTGCACAACCGAGTAGGATAAACATTTTATCCAATAACAAAAAATGTGCATAAATGCTGTTGGATATGCATATACAGTACTCAATAAATCACAATGCAATGTCAATGTGTTTTTCTGTTGGAACTGCGGCACAATTGGATTAAAAAAAAAAACGACTGAAATGTTACTGGGTCATTCTAAAAAAATATCAAGGTGATTCGTGATGATCGTCTCCCAGAATTGGTTGCATTCCCAAAAAGCAGTCTCCTGCCTGATGTCATGACTGTGATTATTGTATTTCGTTTACGTATTCTACGATCTAAATTGCCAATAACGACACAACCACTTCCATTTTTCTTTTGATAATTGGTGCCAGTTTATCAGGAAGTGACTATTTTGTTCTCTTGGTACATGTGGATGTAAAGGGATCTATATTTATTATAAATATTTTATGTGATTTTTTTTTTTTTTTTTTTTTTTTTACCCCCCAGTTTTGAGCATTAATATTTTTTTTTTCTTTTGATGGAAACATGGCACTTATCATCATCAGCAGCTGTTTGGAATAATTGGTGGATCGTCCAAATATATTCTACTTTTTAATACATAATATTATTATTTCTTATAACCAACTTTGAGGATTGACCCTGTTATGTCACCTGTTCATTGTGTGTAGTTTGCCCAGTTTATAAATGTTCATACCTCTGCTTGGTAAACATTGGTCTTCTCTGGCAGTGAAGCAGTTATCCAGAACATTTCGTGTCACTGTGCTTGTGGTCACCTGTGCACAATGCTAAATTTGGACTGCATTGATTGGTGGATTTCTTAAGCTTTGCAGTGTGTGATCTGAGCACATGCTGTTTTATCAACTAATGTGTGGAGCTGGTTGAAAGTCAAAATATTTAATTCAGGATGTCTTTAAGAATTAAGTTCAAAATGCATTTATGAGACTTTATTGGGACTTTAAAATGGGTTTGAAAGTTAATAAAAAATGATCTGGTAATGACTTTCTGCACCCGCAACAAGTTAATCAAGAAATAGTTCTTTAAAGTTAATGCTTTTTTTTTTAACCAAAGAGAAGCTTTCATTGAGATGCAATCCTTTTTAATCGTTTTAGAGTGAAAGCTAGTTTTGCCAGAGATTTAAAAATTACCGCAAATTAACAGAAAATACGGTCTGAGACAATGGGAGGTTGGCCGAATATTCAAACATAAGTCAATCTAAAAGGACTACAAATCAAAATTTTTGATTTGAAATTTTGTGCGATAAGTAGTGACGACTAAAAAAGTTTCGGATTTCCATATTGATGCGTTTTTCACAAGGAGATTGACCAATGAGAGCTTGGGACGTAAAACAGGCGGCTTTTTGTCTGGGTTGAGGGGAAATATTGATGCAATGATGTTCCCTGCCTGAAGATGGTGTTTGCGATACAACATATGCACTTTGTGCCAAACGAGGAAAGAAGAAGACGACGACAACAACAGAGAAGAAATCAAAGAACACATAGAAACAATCATGGATGTCAAGAGGTTTATACTGTTGGTGACTGATCACAGCGAGCTGTTTGACAAAAATGTGGAGAAAAAAGAAGATTTATGTTTTCTACTTGTGTCATTAAAAGAGCCGGCATTCATTGGTCATTCTCGTTGTGAAATATTCCTCTTTTAGTGAACAGTTGATTATTGTTTCGAGGTAAATATTAATTAAAACACGAAAACAACGTAAAGAAACTGTAGAAGGACCTTTTCTCCATGAAGCAATTGGATTGCAAGACTTGCGCTCAAAGACCATTTATCCCATTAGATCTGCTGCTTATATTGTGTTATATAGTCATCTCTAGTAGATATCATGTATTTTCAGATTTTTTTATACTTAATAGTTAATTAAATACTCAATAATTAATATTTTCCCCAAATAGATAATTCGAAAATATGTTTTTTATAAGCTTTGTAAGCTGCTGTTTTCTTATTTTTAATACAAAGTGAAGAATGTGAATTTTCTAGTCTGCCATCACATGGTGCATGATTTTTTTTTTTTTTTCAAGGGTGTGAACTGAAACTGGCTCTCGTTCAAGATTATTTTGGGGGCTTGTAATTTTACACCCGCCATGTTTGACCGGTGCGGAGGACATTATAAACATGGCACAAATGTTTCGTTACCCAATAGCTGAGGAACAGATCATGCTTCAGTTTGTTGATTTTAAAATTTTAAAAGAGTGCTATCTCTCCAGTGCTGAGTGAAAACAGGAAGTCAAGCAGGAGCACGAGTGGAAGCCTGATATGCATGCGTTTCCACTGCTGCTATGGAGCATGTAACTTCTAGCGACGAGCCGACCGCGACACTGATGTACCGCGTGGAACGGCCCGTCTTCAATGAAGGCTTTCTTGAATCAGAAGTGTTACACACAAAAAAGAAGACTCCCAAACCCCTTGGGTTGAGCATATCCAAGCATCTCAGGTGAGTTCCTGCCTTCATTTCCATTGGTCAGAGGCCTGATGCCAGGTTCTTGAAGTCCAAATTGAGAAATGATTCATTCAGGCTGTTGGCAAATCTGGTGTGTGAAAATGTGAATCCTTGTACCTCAGCTTACAGAAACACTGTGCTGCTCACGGTTTGGGATCATGTATCCAGCTTCAGTGATTCAATGCTCTTGAGTGCTATAAAACATGATTTTTAAAAAATTTGTCTAATATCTCAGTTGTGCGTTGGTACTGGAGGACTCAGGAGTGTTATCTAAACTTCTGAAATTCAGCGCTTACTGATAACTGTTTCACCGAGTCATTTAATGCTGATCTCACGATGACATGCGACTTTAATTTTTCCATATTACACACAATATACACGACACTGCTTTTTAATAAGTTTCTACAAGACTGAGCTGTATAAATAGGTAATATATAATTTATTTTTTATTATTAGATATTATGATTACTGCTCAAATGCTTCCATATAAATCCATGTATTACCACCTTATTCAGGCCACACATCACTAATCTAATCCTTGACCTATAATAAAACTCTCAAAATGTATTAATTTTGAGATCAATTGCTCCTGCATCACTGTTCAACATGCAGCCAGTCACATTTTTCTTAGTTTAACTAAAAATATTGGTTGCTTCACTAGACAACAGTTCTCTTTTAGAGCACTTGGTTTATATAAAATGTGTTTTTGATGGGAAATGAATTATTATTCAGCTTGTGTTTAGTTATTTATTCCAAAATGTTTTGAATGTATGTATATGGTCTGAATTAAATGTATTTTTACAGTCTTTATTGACCAAAATGCATAGTGTTAAATTAAATAAGTAAACAAATAAAAACATGGCTCAATAAACGCATTAACTTAGTTACTTTTTGAATGATGTAACTGTAACTAACACAACACTGCTCAGCAGTCAGAATGGGTTTCTGGGAACCTGGATGAATCCATGTCACTCCTCTCCTCATTACTCTGCCCCATTGCAGCCCATGTACAGTTTAAAATACTGTTACTTGTGTACAGAACAGTCACAGGATCAACCCTCTCACCAGCTCTTTTAGCCTTTTTTGATAGGAAACTACGAAAGGACAGGAAGTGAATTGGGAGAGAGAGGGGAATGGCTGGGAAATGACCAGAGATCGCTAATCAAAACCTTGTGCAACCATACCCAATATGTGTCTTGCTCACTCTCCTCTACACCGCAAAAGCAACACTTACATACTTAAAAAACTACTCCTTCAACTACTTTCACTTCTAGGACCTTTTCTATGAGCTCTTATTTTGAATAAATGTTGGTTAACCTGGTCTTCAGCTTCTCTCTGATTGGTCAAGATTTGCATATCCGTATTTGGCTCTGGTTCAAGCCCTGTCTGCCTTCTGAGTATATCTGGCAACACACTGTGCATTTTCTTCAGTCATGTGGTTCAGCTCCTGCTTAAAACTTAAATGAGTGAAACACAAGTTTGAAGCTAATGATTAATCTTTTTACATTATACATCCACATTTTGTGCACTATGCGTTCATACATAACTAACCTAACCCAATATAACTAGCAATGTCCAACATTATTCAGATGGCTTCATCTAATAGAAACTGGGACAAAAAGCAGCTATTGCTATTGGTTCTCTAATCATGTTGAAGTCTGAGTTATGAAATAACGTTTCTTTTTTTTCAGCTGTACTTCTGAAAAAGCCAAATCTATTTTATTTGGAGTTTTGCCTATTCTAACATGGCTGCCGTCCTATCCATTGAAGCAATACCTGTTTGGGGACATAGTGTCTGGCATAAGCACCGGTGTAATGCAGCTACCTCAAGGTAAAGTGTTCATTTAAATTATTTATGTATATATCTGTTTCGGTGCGGCCTGTTCGGTTCGGGACACTTGCGTACCGTTTCGGTATATATTTTTTATTAAATAATATAAATTTATTATTAGCGCGATATTAAGCACAGCGGAACATTGTTCCTAGGCGAGTTTCCGCACGGACACTATTGAGTGACGCACAGTAGAACTGCACGAGTAACTGTGAGAAATGGCAACAGCGAAAGAGAAGCCAGAGCTTGAAGACCCTCCCACCTCACTACGGTCTCCTGTTTGGGAACACTTTGGCTTCTCTGTTAAAATACATAACGGGGATAGACGAGTGGATAAATTTAAAGTTGTATGCCGACATTGTTCCACGGAGATCGGGCAGGCAACACATCTAACATTTTCTACTGCTGGAGATATTGTCACTGCAACCAGATCTGTGCTCTCTTCAGAAAATGTGGACAGGTTAATCTTTTTAGCCTAAAACTTAAAACTTGAATAGTTAGTTTTGTTGATATACAAGCTGAAGCTGTTGCTAGTGTTAAAAGTTTTCAGGTCCTAACTAGTTGTAGTATTTAATTTTTATTTTTAAAAATGTGTATTTCTTTATAAAGAGTGCAATTTATTTAAAATTTCACCCAAATGTGTCACTTTTATATATTTTATGCAAGAATTCTATTGTGTTTTGGCAGCTTTTCAAAATAAAGATTATGTAAGCTCTTATTTTTTAGTACCGAAAATTAACCGAACCCAGCTCTCCAAGACACTTTACCGAACCGAATACGATTTTAGCGTACCGTTACACCCCTAATATATATATACTTTTTTTTTTTTTTTTGCTTTTGTTTCTGCACTTTTTTTATAACTATTTTGCTATATTATAATCAGACAATTTCCTCTTAATTCCATTTGTTCCATTCTACAGGTCTTGCTTATGCAATGCTGGCAGCTGTTCCTCCAGTGTTTGGGTTATACTCCTCTTTTTATCCCGTCCTTTTGTACACATTCTTTGGTACCTCCAGACATATATCCATAGGTGAGAGTTTTGAGATTATTTTTTTATAGCATTCATGTGACTTGCCAGTTATGTTCTATTCATTGAATCAATGGAAAGACTTTAAAGGTCCTCAAAAGACAAAATCTAAATCATCTGAACTTGTTCAGTCTTTGTTTATATGACACAATGTTAATTTTGTCACCTAAAACATTACCAGGTAAATGGTTGTGCCTCACTTTATACATTGCCAATTTAGTTTTTGTGCATCACCAACAAAGCTGATGAACACAGAACAACAAATAAAGCATCGTTTGACAAAGTGGCTTGCTGAAATATTGTGGAAATTGAGCCATGGATGTCTGAACCAAGTTCAAGGCCTCCACACACCAATCCACATTTTCCCTGCAAAGTTTTGTGCAACAACATGCCTTTATCAAAAATCATGGTCGCCAACTCACACATCTCATGGGATCTCACACATCTGATCAAACAAGTGGTGCCAACGCAATAAAGTTTTGCACTGACGTAAAAGAGCTGCTCTGTGGCACTTATCTCACATTTTCATAGTAACTTTGGTCAGGAAAGAAATGGCAAAGATGGCATTTGTGGTACAACATATGCTCTCTAAGGGAATAGAGTGCCACAAATCCACCCTTTTCTCCACATTTTTGGAACCTCTATAGCGTTTGTCAAACAGCTCCCTGTAATCAGCCACCAACAGTATAAACTGTTATTTTATAAAATCTTGTTTTTTTTTTTTATTTGATTTCTTGTCATTGTCTTCTTCCTGCACTTCATCTTCTTTCCTGTTACCTGTACAAAGTCGCTATGAAAATGTGGGATGAGCGACACCAAGCAGCTCTTTTACGTCCTACTCACATCATCAAAAGAGGCTGCATTGTTCGTTGCCCTTGCGAAAAACTGCTGGCACCATTCATTCGTTGATCGGTGGTGACCATGGTTTTCAATAAAGACATGTTCACACAAAACCTCGGATTGAAAATTTGGATCGGTGTGTAGAGGCTTTCACAGTGGTAGCTATGAAGTATAGCCCCAAAATTGTTTTTATGGAACTGTTGCAACAGAAAACCCTATGATCTCCAAGGTGTTAGGAAAAACTCTAGCAGAGTTCTTTTAAAAACTGTGGAAGTGTAGTTTTGAAGAATTGGTGCTGTTTTCAAGGCAATAAATAATTAAGACACCCATATTTGGAAGCATTGTTTCCTTACAGAAGGTTCACACCTTCCTGTACGTCAAACTGTTATAGGGACTACTAAAACCAAAGTATGATCCTTTAATTAGCATAATAGGGGCAGAGTTTTGTGCAACAACCTGTAATGTGACATTCCTCTGTGTACATTTGCCAAGTCAGTGTTATGAAGCAAATCATTTCTGGGAGAGAAATACAGCTTAGTTTAATCTGATCTGTTATCTCTAGCCTGTTTTTCACAGAACTTCCGTTGTCTCTGAGTGTTCTTGTGCTAGTCAAACATTCAGGTTGACTGCTGTAACATGATCTGACTGAATGTCCTTGGTTTTGTAAGTCAGAAAAAATGTGGCATTTCACTGAACTTGAGCCCTGAAGTGTTGTTTTGTGTGGAGATCTATGCACCAATAGGCTTCACTGTGGGGAGTTGGGAACACCATTGGGAAGAGAGATCAAAAAGTCAAAAGGTTACCCAAAGCAGAGTTGTGGCTTCAATATCTTGCTTTCTTAGCCCCTGTGGCTAGCATTGAGAGCAAGGGAACTGGCGCTAGTATGAACACTTGGCAACAGAGGCTTGCTGCCTACTGTTTAAACAACAATTATCCTGCCTCCCCCTATGGTGTATGACGTGGTCATAAAACCAAGTCGTTTCAGAAGGCTTTATCTTGAAGCCGGGACATAAGTACAATCTGGATATATTTGCTAACATGTTCCAGCAGCTCCTGCTCTCATGACAACCTCAGTAATTCACATTACATTGTGTACTGAGCCATCTGCTATGTTCTCACACAATGGTACCTCATAGTTAAAACCTCTCAAGCCAACATGGAATTAACTCAAATGAAGGCATGTCTTTAAAATGTTGGAATGTAAAAGTATTCAAGTCATTCATTCAGCTTCTAACCCACTTTTTCCTTTTTGGGGGGGGGGGGCAAGGGGGTCTGCTGATGCCTATCTACAGCTCACTTCGGGCGTGTAGGTTTTTTTGTTTTTTTTTTGCAATCCTGAAATTTACATTAAAATCCCATTGATTAAGCACTCAGTGCTTATTTAATACAATGTCGCCCGTGTATCCTCATAAGAGTAATACTTAATCACTTTTTCGCATGCATTGGGGAGACTATTCGAGATGAAAACAACCCGTTGTTTGCATAAAAATCAGTTCCTCGTTAAAAATTGTGGCATTGGTTCAAAAAAAAGTCATGAATATTACTTAGCTCTTTATCTAGGAGTGCCAGATTTTAATTGTACTGTGACTGACAAAAGTTAACCATCAGCGGAGGAGGAGATGAGTACCAGTCAGGGAGAGTGACTTATCCTTGCCGTCAAATCTAGTTCTTTAAATGGCATTCCAGCTTCATTATAAAAGAGGACCTTTGATTCTGGACCGTGACTAGATGTCAAGAGCACGGTCAATCCAAAAGACTGTCTAGTTCTTCCCTCTTCAGAATTGGTTTCTCTCAATCATCTAGTATTTCATTTATTCACTTCAGTTGATACTCTAGTGTCAACATAGAAAAGGACCGTCAGTCAGGAAGAGAGAGTATAGTTCTCTTCATTGTCTTCTCTTGGAGAGTGAGTTGGTTGATTTCCATTGAAGTAAAATGTTTTTACAGGCACGTTTGCGGTCATCAGTCTGATGATTGGGGGAGTTGCTGTAAGAGAGGCTCCGGACTCCATGTTTCTTGTCAATGGAACCAATGCGTCTGTGGTTGTGGATTTTGTGACAAGAGATGCCAGGAGAGTGGAGGTGGTTGTAGCATTGACCACTCTTGTAGGAATCATCCAGGTGAGCTATTCCCTGAAGCTAATCATTGACAGCATGGCATGCTCTCACTTAAGTGTAACCTGAAGGTCATTTTATGTCCTTTAAGTGTTTACTTCAGTATAATGATATAAAAAGAAAGATTTCTGTGTCCGGGTATTGTGCCTCCCAGGGCCCTGCCTTTCACTATCACCCATTCCCCAAAGCACTGGCCCCTTAGGACCCTTGTGGCAGGTGGTGGGGTAATGGGAGTTCACCAGGATTTCCTGAATTCCGCAAAATTCCTGGATGTTATGGAGCTGTCTTGGTTGAAACGCCTCTGCAACATCATGTGGCAGTCAGGAACAGTGCCTTTGGACTGGCACACCGGGCTGGTGGTCCCTCGTTTTAAGAAGGGGGACCAGAGAGTGTCCTCCAACTACAAGGAAATCACACTCCTCAGCCTCCCAGGGAAAGTCTTTGCTAGGCTTCCGGAGAGAAAAATTTGAACCTCAGATTCAGGTGGAACAATGCGGTTTTCGACCTGATCGTGGAACATCAGACCAGCTGTATACCCTCTATAGGGTTTATGGAAATTTGCCTGGCCAGTCCACGCGTTTTGTGGATCAGGTGAAGGCATTCAACTGTGGCCCTCATGATGTCCAATGGGAAGTGCTCCGGAAGTATGGGGTGCAGGATACTTTGCTGAGGGTTCTCTGGTCTGCATAGTTGCCAATAAGTCAGACCTGTTGCCATGCGTGCTGGCTTCTGGCAGGGGTGGCCTTTATCGCTGGTCCTGTTTATTATTTTTATGGACAGGATTTCCAGGGGCCAGCAGTTTGGGGACTTCATCTCTGCTTTTTTGCAGATGATGTGGTCATGCTGGCTTCATCATACCAGGGCCTTCAGTGTGCACTGGGGCAGTTTGCAGCCCAATGTGAAACGGCCGGGTTGAAAATGGCCATTGTTCTTAGTCGGACAAAGGTGGAATGTTCCCTTCAGGTTGGTGAAGGGATCCTGGCTATAGTGGAGGAGGTCAAGTATCTTGTGGTCTTGCTCATGAGTAATGTGACTATGGAACGAGAGATTGACAGAGATTGGTGCAGCCTCTTCAGTCATGCGGTCGATGTACTGATCCACTGATCGTGGTGAAGAAGGAGCTGAGCTGCAAGGCAAAGCTCTTGATTTACCTGTTAATCTAGGTGCCTAGCCCTACCTATAGCCACGAACTCTGGGCTATAACCAAAAGAATGGGATCCAGGATGCAGACGGATGAAATGAGTGCAGGGTGGCTGGGCGCTCAATCACTTGGGAGCTCAGAGTAGAGCTGCTGCTCCTCCACATAGAGTGAAGCCAGCTGAGGTGGCTCAGACATCTGTTTTGGATGCCTCCCTGATGATTTCCCTCTGGGAAGTGGCCCCAGGGAAGACCTAGGACATGCTGTAGAGACTAGACTCTCGTCTGCCCTTGGAAAGCCTTGTTGTTTCCCTTGGATGAAATGGAGGAGGTCCCTGTAGAAGAAGAACTGTAGATGATCTTAGCTTGCACTATCTCCTTATCATTGTCCCTATCTGGCTTTCAGTTCACTGGCGTTAAAGAATCATGTTGCCATCCGAACATCCTACACGGCAATTGTTGTAGAAGTTTACTAGAAACAGTGGTACATTCTCCTCTTGTGTTTATCATATACACTTTTACTTAGTGGTAAACTTTAAACCTGCTTTAGCCGAACAATGATTTTTGTTTTCACTTGTGGCCTAAGGTTCTGTTCTTATCTCTTCTAGTTTGTTTTGGGTCTTCTGAGGTTTGGCTTCCTGGCAATTTACCTGACCGAGCCATTGGTGCGAGGTTTCACTACGGCTGCGGCTGTTCACGTCTCTGTGTCTCAACTCAAGTACCTGCTGGGAGTGCACACTGCACGTTTCAACGGGCCTCTCTCAGTAGTTTATGTGAGATACACCAAATCGTTTGTTTTGATTTCAACATGTCACATGAAACATATTTAGAGCAGTTGTTAAGCAGGTTATATAACGTAAGCCACATTTTTTTCTGACTGCTCCATTTTAAAATGGAGTACTTCTCACACTTGACATGGACACTCAATATCCTAAAGAGACAATAAACTGTTTTACTTTTTTTCCAGCCTTATTTCAACTCTGGAGATGGAGTAACGTAGCAAACATTGAACCTGGTTAGACTGCAATAGCTTAAAATGAAATGTCTTACTGAAATAGTACTGGTCTAATTCACTTCATAGATATCTATATCTATGTTAAGTCATTCTAAATATGCCATCACCAGATTAAAAAAAAATGGGTTCTTTGGGGTAGATGGAGAATGAGTATGTGTGTTTATTTAGAGTTGCAAGAAAAGTATGTGAACCCTTTGGGATTGCGTGGAGTTTTGCATGAATTAGTCATAAAACGTTAAAAGAACAGTACACAAACATATGTCTTCATGTTTGATTGAACATAACATGTAAACGTTCACTCGAAAGGTTGGAAAAAGTATGTGAACCTTTGGATTTAATAACTAGTCGATCCTCCTGTGACAGCAATAACCTCAAGCAAACATTTTCTGTAGTTACAGATCAGACTAGAGTAATTCTGGACCTCTTCATAAAACATGTAGCAATATTCTTGGGATGTCTGGTGTGAATTGCTCTATTAAGCTCATGCCACAGCTTTTAATTCCGGCTAAATAGAGGACTGAATGGGCTGCTCCCAAAGGAGTTTTTTGTTGAACTGGTGTGAACTTAAATTTTGCACATTCTTTTTCTACCCAGAGGAAACCAATGCAACCGTTGTGAGAACATGCAAACTCATTCCGGTAAGGTCACCGGCAAGCCTCAAACCTTCTCACAGAAAGGCAGGAGTGTTACCCACTGCACCGCCGTGCCACCTGTTTACAAGTTTTGTTCGAGTAAAAACATGGAAATATATGGTTTTCTGTTGCTGTGACATAAATGAAGTTCAGAGCACACATTATGACCAATTCATGCAGCCCGAAGGGTCCACATATAATGTTTATTTCTGTTTAGTATTAGGTGTTGATTTCTTTACATTTTGATCATTATAACTGACTACCAATCAAAATCCTAAATTATCTTAGAAAATTTGAATATTGTGATAAGACACCTGGAGCCACACTCTAATCTGATAATTAACTCTAAGCACCTGAAAAGGTCTTTAAAGGGTCTCTCTCAGTCTAGTTCTCTATGCTACACAATGAGAAAGACTGCTGAATTGACAGTTGCCCAAAAGGACAGATGGCTGTCTTTTTAACAGCTCTGTGTTCAAGCACATTAATAGAGAATTGAAGGAAGGGAAAAGATATGGTGGGGGGGGGGACTGCACCCTGGAGAGGATTGTGAAACAAAACCCTTTAAAAAGGGAGTGGTTTCCCAAAGAGTACACTGCAGCTAGAACCAGTGCACAAAAAACATTCTACCATTCTGAATTTGGGATTGTCCATAGTGGTCTGTTATAATACTAAATGTATCTGTCTGTGTAGAATGAATAAATAAATAGAAGTAGAACGTAGAACCTAAATAAATATTGCTTTATACATACACAAGTTAATTGCATATACTTTAACCCTAAAGAATTAAATGAATTCTTGAGTCATCTATTTCAATGGACTCACCTTAACCAAAATGATTTTATTTTTATTTTTTTCTTCCTCAGAGTCTGGAAGCTGTCTTCAGTAACATAACGAACACTAACGTTGTTACACTGATTATTGGACTGGTGTGTATAGTGTTCCTCTATATCATCAAAGATCTCAACGAACGTTTCAAAAAGAAGCTACTGATCCCGATCCCTGGAGAAATTATTGTGGTAAAACTTAAAAGGACTTCATTCATTAAATACTCTCTCGGTGCTTGCCCTCAGTCCCTCTGAGATGATGTTTGTCATGTTTTTGAAGGTTATTGTGTCCACTGGAGTCTCGTACGGGATGCTTATGTCTCAAAACTATGGTGTGGAAGTTGTGGGGAAAATTCCAACCGGGTAAGAAGTTGAGAAGAAAGGCTGCTCCGAATCTGTTTACATTTCTTTCAAATGTTCATAATGTGTATATTAATTCTTAATCCTTTGAAGACTGCTGCCACCCAAGATTCCGGACTTCTCCATCTTTCATAACCTATTCAAGGATGCCATCCCTATAGCAGTTGTTGGCTTCTCAATTACAATATCCCTAGCCAAAACCTTTGCTCTCAAGTACGGATACAGTGTGGATGGGAATCAGGTAAGGATGGAAACTGTTGTTTTGGATCAGTATTTTCAAATGTCTTGTTTTATATGACTGCAACATCCTAAACCCTTCATTGTCTGTTGTGGCCTCACACAAGGTAAGCTTCTCATAGACTGACCACAATAAGAAAGGCTCCTAGAAAGAAGTCTATTCTAGGAGAGGCATGTCCACATTTGATTCTAGAGGAACGCAGCCACAGTTTAGACTCAAAATCCATGACACACACCTAGTACATGTTCTCAAGCATGGTTGGAGCTAAAATGTGCAGTGCTTCGGCCCTCCAGGTACAACTGTGAACATGTCTGGTCTAGGGAATGGGGCAAGGTGTCAGAAAACCAGCTAGTATTGATTGTGGCTGGTGGAATGTCGGTTCACTTCTTTTCAAAGGCTGCTGGATATTGACAGGAAATTGAACGCGCTTTAAAAAGTAACATTCTAGTTTTTGACACATAATACAGTAAATCTACAGTCACACATGTGCAAAAATTATGTGTAATCTATAGCGCCACTTAGCTGCCTCACTGGTAACTGGTGTTAACTAGCTAAAGCAAGATCTAAGGGTTTCATCTGTTGCACCTCTCTATTTCTCTTTTGTTTATCAACAAGAAATGGAGGGAAACGGGGTAACAGGAAAGACAAAGATAACAACATAGTAGAAATTGAGCTGTTTATACTGTTGGTGGCTGATCACAGGGAGCTGTTTGACAAACTTTAGGAGAAAAGAGAGGATTTGTTGCACGCTATTTTTTTTTCCTGTTTTTTGTGCAAAGTCACGATGAAAATGCGGGATGAGTGCCAGCTTTCATTGGTCATTCTCCTGACGAAAACCCCTTTTTTTGTTGATGCACAGTTAGATGTGTGAGCTCCCGTTGGTGCCCCTGCTTTTCGAGTGAGGTACGTTGTTACATGAAACTTCGCATTGAAAATTCGGATCAGTGTGTTGAGGCCTTAATCGAGGCGCCTATAATTATTTATCATATTAAAGCAGGTCCAATCCTTCTTCAATTGACTCACTGCCTTGCCCCACCTTTCACCCCTTTTCCACATAGGGGTCACTCGGACACATCCAAGCAAACTTTTGTACCGGCCACAAACGAACAGAGGCGCAGATGACTATCTCCTGAAATATTGTTGACCGAGGGTTCACGAGAATATAGAAGAGCAACATTTCGAGTACAGAAGGTGTCTAGAACCCTATTGTAATTGCTCAGAGTAAAATTGTTTCGTGGTCTTTGGTGTATTTTTGAGGGTCACCGAAATATCACACTCGTGTCAGAACTGGTGAAAATATCCGTCTGATTGGGGTTTGAAAGGGGAGTGTCGAAAGATGGCTCTACTGCACCCCCTGACCCCTTTCAGCATTTGGTTCAGCACAACAGTCTGTATGTAAATTGTGTAAGACTTAGATTGAGCGTCCAAACTTGACAGGAAGTCCTTTATTTAGCAAAAATTCCTGAAGACCTTTTGCTTGTGTCCTACTTTGACCATCTCTTCTTGTAGATTGTGTTTGTTCATCCCCGAAATCCATCAGTCTGATCTTAAGGCACATGTGGCTGTTGAAAAAACGAAATGTCACCATAAAGCGCAAGTAGTTATAACTCAAGGTCCTCTTAGGGTCATTCTTGCCTCAATCATGCCTAAAGATATCGGTATGGGAACCTACAGTATGCGTTATAGCGCCACCAGCTGGTGAACAAATACATTGTTTAACATTCATAATGTACTTCTTTTCATCTTTCAATTGACATTTGTAATAACAATTTTATGTTTACTATTATTGTTTACTATGCCCGTTTTTGTTTAGTTATGGACCAAATTATATTGCACAATGGCTTTCGAGCTTCATCACAGGACCTATAGGAGATTATGACTTGTATTTATTGTGTTCTTAACTTTATTGAAGCGAGCATAGCCTTCACTAGACACTTTTAACACTAAAGTATTAAGTAACAAACTTCATGCATCAGCCCCCTCTTCATACTCATTAAGCCTTAATTATTTCTAAATAAAATTTACAGCAAACCATAACTTTATAAATTAATAAATACAAACCAGACATGGATTATTTAAAACAAAATAAACGGGAAGCATGACTTTCATACATTCAATCAACTTCTTTATCCGCCTGTGTTGAATCTATATTATATAGAAAAGAGTTCCATGGATTATAGTGGCTCTGTTAAAATTAAGAACACAATATGAACTTTCAGTTTGCTGGTGGAAATCCCAGGCAAACACTGAGATTTTAACTCCACAATCTCCTGTCAGCCTTCCACCTATGGCGTATTTCCTGTTTGTAAAAAGAAAGTGAGTGCAGGAAAGGGGAGCGTGCACGTTTCTAGACACGATGGGGACATTGCATGCATTGTGTTGTGAAATGTTATCACTGTGGCATGCAATAAAAAGTGCTCACCAACACAGATTTAGACAAAAGTGTGAACAATATGTACATCATCAAAGTTGTTGGTGACATGAAGTGGTGAATTGATGCTCTCTATATGTTATATATGTGGATGATTGACAAGCAAAATGACTGTTAAATGGAATATTTCTATTAAATATTATTTGTTTTAGGTGTTGATGTTGGTCTTTGTTTAAGTATTTGTGCTGAATTGAGGCTGGGACGTAACTTTTTTTATTTATTTATTTTTTCAGTTGCCTTTTGTTTAGGTTTCCATGGCCTAAATGTCATTATCTACATGAACTTTTCTTTTGGCAGCCATGTTGTACTGAACGACGGTAATGGAGATTGATAGAGTTCACTTGGTTAATGCCAAATCTTTATGTTACGTACTTCATACTGTATTTAAAACAGCAGTTGCTCAATAACTTTAAATGTCTATTTTCATAATGTTAAGTGTTGTGTTCTGTGATTTTTATAGGAGCTCATTGCGTTGGGACTTTGTAACTTTGTAAGTTCATTCTTCCACACGTTTGTCGTCACTGCCTCAATGTCTCGCAGCCTGGTGCAGGAGAGCACGGGAGGACACACTGAAGTGAGTGTCAATAAGAAATGGTGTTCTCCTGATAATGACCTCATCACAGTGGCTTTATCACTGTAGTAAAACTCAAAAAGATAAGATAACATGGGTATGTGTTTGTAGATTGCAGGACTTTTGGCATCCATACTTGTGCTACTGGTTGTGGTGGCTATTGGTTTCGTCTTTCAGCCATTACCTACGGTAGGTGAAGCGTCTGTATTTTTTTTTTTTTAATTATAATTTATGCCAAATGTTCTATAAGGTTACATTAATGTGTCTTCACCAATGAATCACATTTTGTTAACAAAAAAGTGTGCTCCCAACTAATAGAATTCAGATGTTCCTATAATTTCTATGGTGTGAGTTTGTAAAAGAATGGCCCACTCTCAGGTGCTCCGTGAGTTGCACTGTGGTACTGGCTTAGGACCCTGTGCGTTTCAAGTTTACCACATTTCAAGATTTCAAAGTTAACCCTCAGTGAAGTTAAAACAAGTGCAAATGAATTGGAATGAGTGTCACAGTAGCCATGTTTTCATCCAATTAAATTTGTGCACAAAACTGGAATATTGCATAATATATTTGCGAATAAAGCACTGTTACCATACAAGAAGAAAACCCTATCTTCACGTCCTTGTAAACTGGTGTCAACTATTAAAAGAAAAATGGAAGTTGCTGCATTAGGAGAAGGTCTTTTTTCGTATATACCTCCTTGCGTCTTAGAACGCCCCTCGATTTCATTTGTGCCCCCCATCATGCCCTAATTCTGACCGAAAAAAGCACATTGCATTGGAATTTATTCAATAAATGCATTTCCATCGTAGTTTATTTTTTCTTGTTTGAGTAAAAAGTTAATGCACATCTTGGTGTTCCCATCCAGGGCTTTTTATGCATTGAAAAGATCAAAACCAAACAAAAGTCTGCTACAATAAACCAGTCTTCACTCTAGGTTGGAGACCACTGGTGTGAAGCAATACACCTCATGACTCTAGATGAGTGGAAATCTGTTCCCTTGAGCAGTGTGATAGGAAATTGTAAGCATTGCAAATATAATAAATGATGTTATTCAGTTCCGCTAATAATATGATGTGCTAGCGTGTCACTGTAACTTAGGGGTATTTACTCAAAGCCGAGTTCCTGATCTTGCTCTCTTTCACGACTGACTTAAGTGAGTGGAGCTCATCACAGCAACAGAGACAATGACTTCCATGCGACCCTCGGATCCACCCCCCCATGTCATGTCATGTCATATCAACCGTCAGTGGTTGTGTCAGTGTGTTCTATGGTTGTTTTCATTTTAAGTTGTATTCTGTTTATAAACTTATATTGCGTATAATAAAATAATAGCATATTATAATGACCTCAATATCACCCAATACGAATTTTTAAACAACTATAAGACCCTGGGGTCAAATTGACCCCAAAGAAACCGATGTGACAAAATGTTTACAGGCCATGAAAAAATATTTTTATATAAAATTCACCTGAAAGTCCTGTCGACAATGTTTTAAATACAATCCAAGACTTGGCTGAATGTCTGCTTTGGATATTGTATGGTTGGCAACATATACCGGTACTCTTTTTTTTTGACTATTTTTTTACATTTGGAAATAACTGAAATTTCCAAATTTCAGAGCAACCTGCTATGGAATTGCAATAGATAGAGGTAGTCTGCAATTTATATATATATATATATAAATATATATTGAGCATTGAAATTTTAGTTAAATGCATACAGCATCAACTTTAGTTTCCGTTCTGTTCATTAGCAACTGTTAGCGAAATGTTACATGATGCTGTTAATATTGAAAACTCGAGAGAGACGGGATTGTAATCACTTTTCTCCATCTGGGAATCAGTGGATGGTTCTAGATTTGTCAGGGGAATGCTACTTGTTTAAAATGCTACTTGGAAACTTTTTTTTCAATTCATGAATGTTAATGTTCATATAAAGTAAATGTTTGGTTTCACGGTAACAAGATGATTTTTCTCAGTGTGCTTCAAGATGAAGAAGTGTTCTTAGTGTAAACGAGACGAGGGTCGTTCCTCATGATGTTCTTGGTGTTCTCATTAGACTGTGTTAGCAGCCATCATTTTGGTCAATCTCCTGGGGATGTTCAAGCAGATGAAAGACATTCCACTTCTCTGGAGAAAAAGCAAGATTGAGCTGGTGAGTATCGTTCACTTTGCAGTTAGCTGCTCATTAACATTTATCGAATGGAATTTTCCAGTGCTTGATGGATTTCTGTGACATTATGCTTCATTTTTCACTGTTAATATTCAACATGTTTCCTGCAGGCAATATGGCTGGTCTCCTTTATTGCATCAGTTCTTCTGGGTCTTGATTATGGTCTGCTAGTTGCCATGGCATTCGCCCTACTCACCGTAATTTACAGGACACAACGGTAAAACTTTGGTTGATTAAATCATTGACAAATGATTATTTATTTCCAATAATTTTCTTTAATGTTTTGATCCTTTGTTGTATTAGATTTCTCTTTGAAGTGAGATTCCTGAAGCTTTTGTCTGATTAGCTTCTTTTTTTGTTAATAGCCCTAAGAATGTTCTTCTTGGACAACTGCCAGAAACAGGATTGTACTTTGATGTTGAGGAGTATGAAGAGGTAAGAAATACAAACTTTTTAAGAAATCAAGCCAGATTTGACTTATTAAAGTGAAACATCTGACTAGGACGCCAGTGTAGGTCTTTAACTTCTAAAAATATAGTTTTCAGCTCATCTTATGCTCCCAATGGACTACTTGCACGTAGACCCGCACTGAACTGTGTATGTATACGAGGCTGCATATAATTGAAATCCCTTTTCATGGCGCTTTGGATGTTTTTTTTGCACATACGATGCACGTGAATCTTGGAGAGATCCTGGAGACAGCCGATGTAAAACGTAGCCATAGTGAAACCCGAACTTACTAAGCGCTTTTGCGAAGAACGTGGAAGTATTAGTGCAAGTAGTCTATTATAGCTCATTTAATCTTATTTGTCACAATCTTCTGTTGCTCTCTTGCTCTAGGCTGAGGAATGCTCTGGAATTAAGATTTTTCAGTCCAATTCCTCCATCTACTTTGCAAACAGTGACCTGTATGTGAGTGCCCTCAAGGCAAAGGTGAGTCTAGACCATCAATGTTCTGATTAACTCATGCTAGAAATAAAAAGACTGTGTTGTCCTTGAGTTTTTCCATGGACGAAATATCCCATGAACAGCAGGTGTTTGTTTTACAATGTACCAGAGTGCAAGTTTTGGATTTTTCTGTGCAGACTGGAATAGACCCGGAAAAGCTGCTCACCGCTAGGAAATCCCAACTAAAATATGCCAAAAGAGACAATACGGAGAAAAAGACTGGACACCAAAGCTCTTTTCCCAAGAAAAATGCAGTTGTCTTATTGGTATGTTCAGCATTATTCAGATAAATCACATGGAATCTTATGTTATTTACATGCATTCAATGTAATAATGTGTTTTGGTCGGTCATTTGTAATTTTGAACATAAATGAACACATATCTTGGCAGTAGTTCCAGGTATATCAATGCCATGGTTTAACTTAACTTGGGGTTTCTTCCCCATAGAGAATCTCTCTCTTTTCTCTCTGTCTTTCTTAAAATTGTTGCCACTGCCGCCAATTGCATTGATTTGGTTTTCGTTCATTTTGCCTACAATCACATTGAAATGTCCTTGTTTGCCAGCCCAAAGTGTTTATCTTCGAAAAACTTGGCCCTGTTTTTTTGCAGTCATATTTGTTACTGGTTTTATTCTCTCTACATGTTTTTGTTGTTTGAGGGTGGTTTTTCACCCTGTTGAGGGTGGTTCTTGGTGAGGGTCATCTGTGAAAAGTTTCTATTATAAAACTCTCAGTATTTGGTTAATAAGGCCTCTACACACCAATCCAAATTTTCAGTCCGAAGTTTTGTGAGAAAACGAACCTTGATAGAAAACCATTAGCGCCAATGAGAACTCGCACATCTGACTGAACAAGTGGTGCTAGGGAAGGAGTTTCGCACTGCTATATCAGAGCTGTTTTTCTCAAGGAGAACAACCAATGAAGCAGGCTCTTTTGATCATGTGAGTAGTATGTAAAAGAGCCGCTAGGTGGCGCTTTTTCCCAAAATTTTCATAGAGACTTCGCACAGGAAATGGGAAGGAGCTAGCACAAATCCTCTGTTTTCTCCACATTTCTCCCTGTGATTAGCCATCAGCAGTATAAACCACTCGATATCCACTTTTTTTTCGTTGTGATCTTTGATTCTTCCCCGTCATTGTTTCCCTGTGTGCACGAAGTGCATCTGTTGTACCGTAAACGCCATCTTCAGGCAGGAAGTGTGATTGCATCAGTACGAATTTTTGTCATCTGAATATTTGTACGAATCTTAATTCGGATCGGTGTGTAGAGGCCTTTAAAAGAGAACCACAGAGTGAAATCAGTGTTCCTGATATCCCCAACAGAAATGTGGCTAAATGATTTGATATCTAACTGTGATGCCTCAACAGGATATGGAGCTGGGCGTCACTCATGAATTAGTGAATGGGCCTCGGAAACCAATGCACGTCTACACCAATGGCCAGATGACCGAGAGCCACACGGAGTCTGAGTCCGAGGATGACTTCTTTCTCCAGCGTCTGACCCCTATTCACTCCATCATCCTGGACTTTACTCCGGTTAACTTTGTTGACTCTGTTGGAGCCAAGACCATTAAATCAGTAAGTCTATGCCAAAGCAGATACTTGAGATGGGGGTTGAATTGTTGATCTGGAGCTGTGATGTTGCTGAGCTTTGATTTCCTTGTTCTCCAAGTAAAATATAGATAGAGCACATCAGGTGAACATTGTGCTGAAACACCGCAGCATTAGGATCAAAAGACTTGGGCAAACACCCTTGAGATTGTAGAAATCAGTTGTTAAACCATTTTGGATTGATTTTCCTTATCTTGCAGGTGATCAAAGAGTTTTCAACTATTGACGTGAAGGTTGTACTTGCTGGCTGCAGCAGTAAGTAGAGCTCCTCATTGTTTACATACAATACAATTTAAAGCTGAATTGCGCATTAGGGTTCGTGTGCTGTAAATAGGTGAAAGTTCATTCACATCTCCTGAAACCTGGAAACATCTCCACCCATGGTTGCAACCACAAGAGTCATGTTTCCTCACCTACTTGTGCTTTTAAAAAAGGAGCAATGTGTAATCATGGGTATCATTTGTGTTATACAGGGATCCTTCTGTCTGATCTCAGGAGACTGGAGTTCTTCAGCGAGCCTGTGACCCCTAACCTCATTTTCCCCACCGTTCATGACGCAGTTTTGCACTGTACACGCTGGAGGGACCTCCCTGTTTGTCCTGGGATTCAGTGAACACAAACACATTTCACCTCTGTGTCTAAGCGATGAGGTTTCAGTGGCAGAAGGTGGAGTGGAGAGGTGCTGGGACAAACACATGTGCTGTTACTGCTAATGCTAAGTTACGTTAGCATTGAGAACACGAAGAGAAATTGGTTTAGATTTGGAATGCAAAAGTTGGATTTAATGTTATGTACTGTTGTTTAGTTGCACTAGCCATGGTTTTACAACTATAAAACACTCTGCTCCTTCAAGTGCAATTATGGTAGATGGATTCTTGACGGATTACTTTAGCGGTCAGTCTCCATTGACATTCCAGTCAGCTTATTTTAATGCAAAAGTGTAGTTGCACAACTAATGCAAATGTGTCCAGTCATGAGTTTGATATTATATTTTATTGTTCTATGCCTGTACTATTTAATACAAAGTGGCTTTAATGTTACATTTCGAATCACACGATTGCACTGTTGGTAAAGATGCTGCTTTTCTTTGACATATTTAATCTGACTTTTCTGAGAGGTTTGTTTTTGCTGTATGACAATGATCGACCGTGTTTTTCACATTGATGGTTAAAAGCTTGTCTTGGTCAAGATTCATAGAATTTTTCTTATCTCTGTCTTGTAAAAACAAGGTGTTTCAGATTCTGACTTTCTTTTTGTTTGTTCCAATTCAAGTTCATTTGACAGCCGCTGCCTAGGAAATGTTCACTTTTGTCAAATGAACATATTTCGGTGATGCAGTTTTGTAGCGCTAATGAAGACCAAAGTTCCACAGTCAGTTTCAGCTGCAGTGCTGTTTGTCAAGCTTTCGAAATATTTTTGTACTATAAATAAAGACAACTCTGAATATTTATGTACTGCCTAAACATCTTTTCTGAAAGCAGGGGTTTACAGGGTCTTACTAACGATGTATAGTTTATAATCAACTTTTCCAACAGACAAATAACTATCATTTTATGAGGGTTTTTACGATACTTTTGATGAGCTTCTTATCAGCGACGTTCTCTTCCTCCACACCTTCTAAAGTAAGATTTAAAGTGAGCTGTTTTGAAGTAGGTAGGAATCATACGACCAACTTTGAAACCTACCTGTGAAATTAATATTTACAGTAAATACAAAGTTTTTTTTTTTTATCAAAGATTTATTGTATAAATTCCAAGGTAATTAAGATGTGAGAAAGAAGGGATGACCCTTGAAGCAACTAGGCTTGTGTTTTTCAAAGTGCTTGGAAGGTTTAGAAGGGTTTTTTTTGTTTTGTTTTTTGTTATACAATTGTCATATTGTTTTACCTTCGTCTTTGGTTTTTGTGGGGGATTTAATAATTTTAATTTTGTCTTGTTTGATTTGTATGAAATTTTGTTAAAAAGACAGAATTTAAATCTCAGAATTGTGTTTATATATGTATATATATATATATATAGAGAGAGAGAGAGAGAGAGAGAGAGAGAATTTTTTTTTGTAATGTAATACTAAAAAATAGTGTGAAGTGATGTCACAAAAAACAGTTTTAATATTAAAGGAAGGTCAGTTTATTATAAAACTTTGTTTCAAACTTAAAGGTCACTTTGTACAAATATCGAGAGGCTTTGTTTCCATGTTGACCATTATGGATTTAAGACATGCCAAACCCAAAGCAGTACTTTCAAGATTATATTTTGTGATCAATAGAAAAACAATCTTTAGACACATTGGCTACAATTGCCTGAAAGCGGCATCAACCATCCACTTTTTTTTTTATTTTTTTTATAAAAGACAATGAACTTGAGCAGATGTCGCAGCTCTCCTAACCATCACCGACTGGGGTAACTTCATACTGGGCTTTAAGCAGCTGTGCCTTTCTGATCTCCCTCTAGTCTAGACTCTTTGACCTTGATAAAAATTGGTAGAGGACCTGGGAGAACACGCGCCACTCCTTTAACAGCTAATACAATGTACCTCAAGTCACAAACCACCTCAGGCATCTTTACCTGAAAGTGTAAATGTGTAAAGTGAAAATTGGTCACTTGTGCAACTTTAAAAAATATCTTTGATGCAAAATTATTAGGATAAAGGTTTGAAATATATTTATTGTGTGTGGTGAGCTAATGTTACGTGCATGTTTCATGTTTGAAACACATTCCTGCTGACTAGAGCTTGTTGCTTTTGAGAAAAAAGGGAGGCAATACATAGATAACATTTTGTTGGCTTCTGAACTTTTGTCCAGAGGTTACTGGAATAACCTTTTGTGTACTTATTCTTCCTGGAATCATTAGTTATAATCAGAGAGCACAGTATATAGTATTGATCGGTCAATATTGAACATCAGTATTTATACAATGCTTTTGATTTGATATTTAGCTCTGTTACTTCCAGCTCATCTCTAGACGCTTAAGTATGACTTGTACATGTCTAGCGCTCCGTCTACTATTCCACGGGGCCTCCTCGTGAATTTCAGAATCATTTCAAACTGAAATAAATAATTAGGATTAGTACTGCTGGATTCGTTTCCCCAAATTATGAGTGCATCAGCAGTGAGTGTACGGTAATTAAAACCACAGACGCAAAGAAAAGTGGTAAAATAATGCCATGCAAGCACATTTACTACGGATAATATTTTATTTTGACCAGTGACAAAACAGGAAAGATGAGAAAGTTTAAATGATCAGAAAGAGAAATCAAGCACATGTAAAAGGTTTAGTTGTAGGTCATGTAGCGAGGGGTGGCGCTGAACTTGGCGTAAGACTTGATGACTTTGTTCACTGCCTCCAAAAAGTCTTTCTCTGTGGCGATCTTTCGACGAGCTCTGATGGCAAACATCCCAGCCTCCGTGCATACACTGCGAATCTCTGCACCTGAGGGGAAAAAAAACAACAATAAACCATGACTTCTTGTGAACACACCAGATTTAGTGATCTGTGCACCAGTAAGGTCTTACCTGTGCTGTTAGGACACAGACGTGCAAGAAGCTCAAAGCGAATATCGCGCTCCACACTCATCGAGCGCGCGTGAATCTTGAAGATGTGAGTCCGCCCCTAGAAAGAGCCCAAATTGAGAAAACCCTCCCAATAGCAGACAAAAGGTTATCCAGTCAAAGATATTTTGACACTCACTTCCAGGTCAGGCAGACTGAACTCGATCTTTCGGTCCAGTCGGCCGGGTCTCATCAGGGCTGGGTCCAGAGTATCGGGTCTGTTGGTGGCCATCAAAACTTTAATGTTTCCTCTGGGATCAAAGCCGTCCAGCTGATTGATCAACTCCAGCATCGTTCTCTGCACTTCATTATCACCTCCAGCACCATCATCAAAACGAGCCCCTAGAAGCGGGAAAGGGTGCAAAGCATTTTATTGAAGCTTTATGAGAATTAATGACAAAATGATGAGCTCTTTGGACACGGGCATCCTCTGCTTGTCGTTCTGCCTCCCCTGCGTTTTCTATTTCCAAAGAGGTAAAGCCCCTAAAATGCACCTCGTCTTAATTTCCTTTGTTGGCTGTATGTGATTTTGCACCTTCTCTATTGGTTGGGTTGAGTGTTCTTCAAGTGTCTCCGTGTTTCTAATTAATTTGGCAGAACAAGTGATCAAGGTTTTAGCTAATGCAGCCTCACGCTAGCTTTTAGGGACACTGTAAACCATGGGGATTCTTGTATCGGATCATTAGCTACGTTTCCATCCACCTATTTTTGAATATTGTATAAAAAAAAACCCTGGATGCTCAGTTGAGTAGGTTAAACTTTATATCCTATAAGAAGCAAACTACGATGGAAATGCTTAAACAGCCACCACAACGGCAATGCGTTTGTCTGTCAGAAGAGTGGTGCGATGGAGCGCCAGTAATGGACTAACCAACACACAATTTCATTGCACCACATCTGTAATGTTGTTTTGGTCATTCTAAAATTGCTTTGTTTGCCATAAAAGTGGCTCGGGATCATCACCTTCCAGAACTGTCTGCATATTGCGTTACATCTTTGTGTTTTAAGACACGAGTAGGTTTTTATAGAAAAAAAAGCCTTTTCCTAAAGCAGCAACTATGTTTCTTTTGATATTTGGCGCCAGTTTATAAGAAAGTGACGACTTTGTTCTCTTGGACTCTTGGATGGAAATGGTGCTTTATTCGCAAATATTTTATAAAAATTAATCTGACCTTTTTTACATTTTTGGCCGGCTAAGTCATAATTTAATTATTAAATAAAAAGACTAGTATATCAATTTCTATTTTGTATCAGACACAAAACCCAGTTGACAGGGAGATGCAGCAGCACCTTCCTCCTACATGCAGATTACGCAGTCTGTGTAGAGGGGCACTGCCTGAAGGGGGCACCATTGTCTTGTTTGCTCACGAGAAAAAAAAATAGTTGATAAATAAATATTAATAGTTATCTATTCAAAATAAATGACTGTTGTGAAACGCATATATCTGTATATTACATTGAGAAGGCACTGCACACGGTGTGAGAAGGGACACATGGTGTGATCACATGATGTGGGCCACATTGGACATGATGGTTATTCAAAAATGAAAAGACATTAGCAATCCGGTGCTGAAAAACTGCACAAGATGAAATCTATGCTCCACTCAAAGGTGTTCATTCAAATTCCTATGATTTGTGGCTGTTTATGTTAAAAACGCAGAGTAACACCAAAACCAAGACATTTGCCTCAACAGGACTTGGCACAAGTACTTGTTTAAATGGTTCAATGCTGAACTGTGAAAAAACAATATGAATTAATTATGGTAATTGTACATTCCTACAATTTTACACATAACTAAAATTATATCCATTGTGGAAATAATCCTGAAGCTACTGCCTTAATAATAATAACAAAAAAAAAACTTAACATTTTAAACAACAAACTATGTGCAAATATCCTCTGGTGTGGCACATACAGTCTTATATCAGTTCAATAATAAAGGTGGGCTAAAATGACCAGGGAAACATGGTCTCAGTCAAGTCTTGAGATCAATCAACTCAACATTTATCGAAAATTGATGCAGACATGAGCCGAGGGTGCCATCTTCTGGGGAAAAAAAAAAGTTAATTCATGTTCCGACAGGACATCAAGCGAATTTGACCTCTTGAATATAAAAAAACCTGTACCAAACTTTTGGTAAATCCAGTAGTATTGAATTAATTCCAGAGTGGCTGTGGGAAAAGGCAGCAAATCGCTTAACTTCCAGTAAATACAACTGTGCGTGACATGTTTGCTACAAAGAATATAGTTATGGTGTAAAATTTACACAACCTTGAACCCTGTCTAATGCTAAAACACCGATAAAGTATTAGAATAGAGCTTGGAAACAAACATATGCATTCCATGTACGTTTAAACGTTAACACAAACTCGTCAAAAAATAATAAATCGACTCTTTTTATGCCAAACATCTGTAAACATTGAAAATCTTTACCTCCAATGGCATCGATTTCATCAAAGAAGATCAAACAAGCTTTCTTCGTCCTCGCCATCTCAAACAGTTCTCGAACCATCCTGGCCCCCTAGATTAGTTACAGAAATTATGTAGACCTTTTAGCTTCAAATCAACCTTTTGTAAACTACAGCTTCAGTGACATCAGAAAATCCTACCTCTCCAACATACTTCTGCACCAACTCGGATCCGATGACTCTGATGAAGCAGGCATCTGTACGGTTAGCCACAGCACGGGCACACAGGGTTTTTCCTGTGCCAGGAGGTCCAAACAAGAGCACGCCCTTAGGAGGCTCAATCCCCAGGTTCACAAAGCGCTCAGGCTGGGATTCAAAAGATGCTACCTCATTAATATCTCTACAAATCTCTGATGCATTCAATGCAGACATGACTCACATGGAGCAGTGGGGTCTCAACTACTTCTCTGAGCTTCTCGATCTGCTCTTTGCAGCCTCCAACATCACTGTAGGTCACATCTGGCTTTTCCTCCACCTATTTAAACACATATGTAATATACTTCTGCAGTGTTGCCCTCACTAAGTTTGGGATGTGAGAGCCTTACCTGCATCATAGTGACGGTAGGATCGATTTTGGGCGGAAGGGGGATATGAATCTGATACTTGTTCCTGTCAACTCTGTGAACAGAGACAAATCTCTTTATACAACATAGCTTTCAAATACAGATATGGCTGCGCCAGTATTTCTTGCTTACCCAACCCTCATTCCTTCTTCAATGTCGGTTGGAGCGACCTGATCGCTCAGGTCCACCACAAACTTTGCAAACTGCTTCACATTAATGATATACTTTGGATCCTCCGAGTCAGCATTGATAATCTTGGTGCATCTGAGAACAAATCTTGATTTTAAACCTCCACTTTTCTTTTTTCCCCAACAAAACCTAGTTGTAATGATGCTTTTACTATTCCAATTCATTTCATTCCATACCTGGCAACCTGCAGAGGCTGTTCGCTCTGTAGAGTCTGTTTATCTGCAGCCAAATCCCATAGTGCTGGAGGTGCCAGACCAGTATCTGACTCTTTAATACCTGTAAAACACATTGCATAAGCAGTAGAAAACATAGAATCATCGTCTTCGTGTAACAGTTGACCTCTTACCTGTAAGTTCATTTATTTTCTTAAGCAGCTGCTGAATATCATCTTCCACTTGTTTGATCTGTCTGGAATATGTGCTTTGACCCTGAGAAAAATAGCATTAGATTGCAAAAAACGTGTAGTATTAAAAAAAAAAACAAACAAAACAAGTCTCTTTAAACAACACTCTTTAAAACAACTTACGTATGTTTTCAAGAGGGCAATATCTCCTTCATCCAAAGCTGGGCAAAATATCAACGAAAATGATTAATATATTTGGTACGCTGTTTAAAAGGGATCATAAATAACTCGTCAGTTAGTTATTATGTCAGTTTTTGAAAACAAACAGGCGTTCATGGTCAATGCAGAAAACCAAACGACAAAGATATTATTAGTAATGGTGGGACGATAAAGAACAAAAAGAAAACTTAGTGACATTACATGTATAATTATTATTATTAGATGAGACAACTTCTGTTGAAAACTGCAGAGGTGAAGCTAACGTCATATAGCAAGCGCTAACTGCTATGGTTCATTTATTTTCCAAGCGAAATTTCGGGTTAAAATACCTCGAATTGGTTTGTCTTCTTTCTCCTCTTCTTTTACTTTACGTTGTTCTGATCCTAAATAATCAGGCATGATGTTTTATTTTTATATTCTTCTTTCCTTTGATCGTGGAAAGGGGGATTACACAGCAAGTTTTCGGGCGAACAGTTACAGCGCGTATCTGTTCCGGTTGCGACAGGACACAGGAAACTGAGCTGTCAATTTCAAAATAAAAGCTTTTTTTCCGTCAAAACCCAGAACAACCCGTCAGCTCTGCGGCAATGAACTTTTATTTTGATACACACCGCTGTCAGGGAGTCAGGCATCTTTGCCTTTAGCCATGTTTTTGTTTTCATACCCCAAATTTTCAACAAATGCGATAAAGTTTGATGTTTATAATAAGCCGGTTATATTTTAGACATTATATGTATCTAAAACATCTTGAATGCTAGTGCGTTTTCTTTGAGACTTTTTAAATACGTTAGCTTCAGAATGCTTCTGTACTATACTACAATGACTAGCTTTACGGGTAAGAAATGTTGAAAAATTCCGTATTATTTTTTTGTTTGTTGTTTGAAAAAGTAAGTAAACTTAATGTACATCTGTCAAAGTGTTACTTTCACATTTAGTGTTGTTAAAAGGATTTTTAAAAACTTGACCAAATATTTGAATACCTCTTCTTTTCTAGACACCAATGCCTGAAATCAATGCCTTAACTGATCTGTGTAGTCAGGTAAATTCTAAAAAAAAAAAAATCTTATGTTGGGTAGGTAAAAAACTTATAAGTGGAACAACAGTTGGGTGTTTTCTCTGCAGCATGAATGATATGAACCTCAGCCCAGTGGGGATGGACCAGCTCAGTGTTCCACCTGTCAGTGCAAGTCTTCTGGGCATCCCCACATCCCCAACTCACTCCATAACCACCCCAGGTCAGTATTATGTCCTTTTGCAATTCCATTTGGAGCTACGGCTGTTAAACTGTTATGGTCTACTTTTATTTCAGGCATGCCGGTAGCCATACCCAGTTTAGGTCCATCACTGGGGCCTCTTCCTTCTGCACTTTCGCTGATGTTACCCATGGGTCCTTTAGGAGATAGAGGGGTAATGTGTGGCCTTCCAGAGAGAAATTATACATTGCCACCTCCTCCATACCCACATCTTGAGAGCAGCTATTTTAGACATATCCTTCCAGGTTTTTATCCTTTTAACCCGTTGACAGCATTGAGTGGACTCTATTAGGTGAAAACTAAACTTAATGCCCTTAATCTCTTCAGGTATTCTATCATATCTGGCAGATCGACCTCCTCCTCAATACATTCACCCCAGCAGCCTTAACATGGATGGCACTCTTTCTGTGTCTAACAACAACCCTACAACCCTAGACCCATACAGTGGCCCTCTAGAACAAGGTTTGGTGACCTTAGATGCACGGCAGGTAGGAGGCCAAGCTGATATCCACCAAGGAGCCTCTCATGAAGTCCAGCTGGATGGTACAGGACTTGCTATGGAATCACGTGTGAGTAGCCCAATGTCTCATGATGAAATGGAAGAGGATTTGGCAACCATGGATGGAGTGGTGGTGGTCGCAGAAGCCCAACAGCAGTTGGCAAACAGAACCCAGACTCATGAGGTTTTGACAGTTGTAGACTCCTCAGGAGGTGTAATACCTCTGCATGGAGCCGGTCTGGAGCTACCAGTGGTGATGGAGCAGGAGCACATGTGTGCCAGAGTGGAGGCGAACACTACAGGAGGTGCTGGCCCCAGGACACTGAGTGAAGCCTTGCACTCGACTGGAGATCTGAACTCAGGAGTGATCAGTGTGGTGCTCACAGGGGCAATGCCACAGACTCAGCTCGAACCAGTTTCCATACATGGACCTTCAGGCATGGGACTAGAACCAGTCACTGTGTCCCCAATTACTGCAGAAGTTTCCCTTGGACCAGACAACAGCTTGGTTCTGGTGAACTCTACCCTACACCTGGAAGACTCAACATCTAACAAGGAAAATATGGCCACTGCCTTCAACATATGTAAGTTTTGTCTGGGATTTTGTGCTCAGGCTTCATTGAGACCATTTCCTTTTATTTTAATCACTAGGAAAAAAAAATGTTTGTTCACAACACCTCCCATATGTTTTATCCAAGTGTGTCTCTCGTGGGCTGCTCAGTGTGGCCACCATGCCACAACTTCTCTTCTGAATACGGTTCCCTTATGATTTTTAAATTCTGCCCCCTCATTTAGCTCAATGGGGGAGATAATTTTTCCTTTCTGTAGCCTATAGATTTTATTTAACAAAGAGGACAGTAGAGAAAGAGACAGGAAGCGAGGCAGAGAAAGAATTGTGTGGTATGAAAGACAACAGACTTGGGTCTTGAAGTTGCACCGCCCTGCTCAAACGCTCATATATGTCCTGCTGCAGGGCATAAAAACCATACTTGGTATATTGCTCTCTATTCATTTCAAGAGCGGTGCTCCCTCAGTCAGCGCTATGAGGAGCACCGTCAGGTTTTAAACCTGTTGTTTGGGGACATTTCGCTGTCGAAGCACGGTACACAAATGTCACCATGTGCAAGCACTGTTTTATCAGATGTAAAAAATCATCACGCTGCAAAAGTGTGTTGCAGTATTGCTAAGATTTCTTTATATTGTTGATTTTAATTAGCAAAGTAATGATAATTCAAAAATGTATAATTTGCTTAACCATCAGAACCGAACTGAAATGAAAACAGAGCTTTGGGGAAAAACAAGCAGATCAACTGTGGCATCAGAAAAAGTCCCTTGTGGAAAATCATCTTTTCTGATACTCCAAGCATCTTTTGTCTCGTTCCACAATCAAAAACATGCCTTAATTTTTTTCCCTAAATCATTCATGCATGTTTGTGTAACCTTGTATTCCTTTTTTTTGAGCTGAAAATGGCTCTATGTTCCTTGTAACACCCATAGTTCTTATCTCCGCCCACTGACCAATCAGACTAATCGCTAGTACAGCTAATCTCTATGCAGATCGGGTGTGCTGCCTGACTCAGAAGTGAGAACAGCAGACCCGAGCCGAAGAACAGTGCAGACAAAGAGTGTTTTCTGTATATTGCAGTGTAATAGGTGCTAGGGTTGAGCGATGTCAAGCAATTTGGGCATCGGCGATGTCCAATGTGAAACATCACAATGGACGATGACGTCATCCTAATAACCAACTTATATTTGGGCTGAACTGCGCGAAGCGTGTTGTTCTTTCTACATGTTGATGGTGGATTCATCAGTTTGCAAAGTGATGAGACTTGCACTGAATTCTTTATGGCACTTTATTTATGCTCCTTTCCAGCCCGGGTGACAGACAGAAACTGTTATTATTTGAACAACTTCATGCTCTTCTATTTAACTTCCGACTGGCGGACATTATACACTACATTACCCATGATTCCTGAACTACTAGTCCAAAAGGGGTGTGGTGAAAGTATTTCAGGGGAGGAACGGGGGTATACTGGTTTTTGCAGAGGTAAAAAAAGTGAGGTGATTCAAAGACGTTTTTTACTATTAATATGGCATTTAGAAAGTTACTAACTGTGCAGTGCTGGAATAGAGGGCTCAAATATTTATTAGAAGTGCGTTAACAATTGCCCCTTTAATAACCATTGTTATTATTAGTAGTAATCAATAGGAGTAATCAGTAACTTAATTACATTTCTGTAGTAACTTGGCCAACACTGTTTATGTATGGAGTTTGCAGGCAGACCAAAAAAGGATGAGGCGAATGCTTGAAACAGTGTAGCTGTCGAGATTGAGAGAAGGATAGAAGGATGTGAATGTTATGTATGTGAAGATGCTGAGCTTAAACTGGGCATGCTATGAAGAGGAGTAGGTTCTCATTAACTGAAGGTTGCTTTTTTATTGGTTTAGATTTCACGGCTTGCAGAAAGCATCACCAGTCATGGTGTCAGCACTCAGGAGCCATGTTTCCTTCTGAAGAAGCAAAATTATTTTAAGTGCAAAATATTAATTTTATTTATAATTTTAATATGGCATAAAATATTTGCAAATAAAGCACCATTTCCATCCAACGAGTCCAAGATAACATAATCTTTACTTCGTGAATAACTGGTGCCAAATATCAAAAGAAAAAGTTACTGCATTTGGAGAATGGCTTTTTTCGAATGTAATAACGTACTTAAGTCAAATGTAATATACGCAGTCATGTCAGCTTGCCAGACAGGAGAGTTATGGGCGGTGATTGATCCGAACCACTTTAGAAGAATAGAATAGAATAGAATAGCCTTTATTTGTCACATACACTGCTACATGTAGCGAGATGTGACCCCTCTAGCCACAGACATAGACAGGGTGGGAACAGGCCAGTGTTGAGAGGTAGTGTTTTTAGAGAGAAACAGAGAAAATGGATATACATTAGGTAAAGTAGCTTAAAAAAGAGCCTTTTCCGCACTGTCCTTCATAAAAGAGCACTGTGGAGCAGGTTAAAAAAAGCCATAGCAATCAAGCACATAGACAAATACAGGAAGAGAAGATCGCAGGGTCCGGGGGAAGTGGTGTAGCCGTTGCAGTCCGCAGCCGAAATTTTCCTGCAGCCAGATGGCGCTGTACTAATGGCGCGTCAGATTACAGCGGTGGAGAAAAAAGCAGGCGGAGATAAGTGGATGAGGCGGAGGGTTCTGAGAGACTCTCCTTATCAGGCCCCTCAGGGGGAATGTGTTTAGACTCCTCTTCTTGGCCTCCAAGGCCTGAGGAGATAAGGGAAGCCAGATGGTAGAGAATGACAGACTATGGATTAGGAATTTCACAATGACCAAAGCAACATTTTAGATGTTGTGTAATGAAATCGCTCCATTGGTTAGTCCAATAATGCTGCCCAATAGTGCCCCAGTTCTTATATTTGGCACATTGGGATTTATTCAATAAATGCATTTCCATCAGAGTTTATGCACATTTTTTTCTTTTATCGGAAGAGTATCCTACTCAGTTGTGCGCAAAAAAATTTTAATGCGCATTTTCAAAATGTATCTTGGTGTTATCATTAAGGTTTTTTTTAATGCACTATTCCAAAAAAGGAACATTAAAAAGTGGATGCAGCTACTGTTTTTGATCACAGAAAAATGCATTTAAATGTGAATGAAGCATTTGAGAGCAAAGTTTTTCTAAAGTTTCAAAGCCTATGTTCAAATAAACCATGCCCACTTATTGTTATAAATGTGTTCCTTGTGTTATTGCAAGGTCTATTTGTACTAGTTAACTAGAAGGGAAACAGACAGCAGACTAAAGTAATAATTTGTTAATGGAAGTATTTGATCGTGTATAATTGTCTGCTAATTCAATGTTTTCTCTGCTGGGAGCAAAGAAATCTATATAGCAGTCTAATGTTGAAGGGGGATGTGTGTAAGATCGTGAGATTCTGGGGGGTTCTTCTGTTGATCACGCATTTTCTTTCTTACGGACATGGCAGCACTCTATTCCCTTTCATTTATCACGTGGACGAATGGCAGGAAGCAGTGATGCATGGTCTCTCGTTGAAGTCTAACCTCAACCATTTTGTTTTTATCCAGGGTGCACCTTATGTGATCGTTCATATCACTCAGACTGTCCAGAGCATGGCCCTGTCACTTTTATCCCGGACACGCCCATTCAGAGCAGAGCCCGCCTCTCTCTGCCCCGCCCACTGTGCCTTCGCATTTCAGTAGCTGATGAACCTTTTGGTAAGATTTTAGATTTCTTCATCGTTTCAGGTGCAGCATAGAGGTCAAGACTTGACTTCATCTGGGATTGTTTTTGTTTTCTTCAGGTGTGTTTGCTAGAGAAGCCATTCCCTCCAGGACTTGCTTTGGGCCAATGGTTGGACAGCACTGCAGCAATGTAGATCTCACAGATTGGCCGGACAAAGACACGCCTCAGATATGGAAGGTAACTTCATTGCATTGCAAGTTTTTCCATTTATTTAAAAATGAGCTGTTTGCACAACAGGCTTCTTGTCACATGGACCTGTCTCATTCTAATTATATGAACTGTCTGTTTATTGGATGCAGATGTTTCACAATGATATCCAGGAATTCTGTATCGTGACGACAGATGAGCATGGCTGCAACTGGATGATGTTTGTACGTAAAGCAAGGTAACTGCTTCACTTTATTGTGTTGCAATTGCAAAAATGATCATGTAGATTTTAAATATAAATTGCATTCACAGGACAACAGAAGAGCAGAATCTTGTGGCATACATTGACAACGGGAAGCTGTATTTCTGCACATCCAGAGAGATCCTCCCTGAGGACGAGCTTCTGTTTTATTTCAGCAGGGAATACAGCAGGCAGCTTGGTGGGTCTCCTTTGTTTATGTGATGATCATTGTTGTGCAAGTTATTTCCAAACTATAACACACTATAGATTACTATAGGTTACTGTGACTTAAAAGTAATCAGTTACCTTACAATACTACTGTCTCAGAATTGTAATATATTACACGTATATTACTTTGGAGATACTTTTACCAAAATAGCTACAGAATGAGAACTTAACATTGTAAAATGTCAAAAGAAGTAGAAAGCTATATGATGTAGCATACTGACTGTTGGCTATTGACAACATAGTTTATAATTGACAATGTGAAGACAATGCAAGAACGGATGACTGCCAGAATTATCTATGATCTAAGTGAGATAAGAGGTAAAGTGATTATCTGGCAGTTTCTGTGAATAAAGTGTGTATATTTATCTTATTCAGTAGTTTCCAATGCCACAATATAATGCAGAATTTTTCTTTTTCAAGTGTTGCCATTGCTTTATTAAATTTAAGTAGTTCACAACACAAAACTGTTCAAAGTGAGCATGATGAATATAGCTTTCTCAGAATAGATTAATTTAGGTATACAGTGGTACCCCGAGATACGAAATTAATCTGTTCCAGGGTGGCGTTCGTGTCTCAAAAAAATCTGTGCAAAATCTCAGAAACAACAGTATAAGTAGATTAAAAAAATGGAAAACCAGAAAAAAATTAAGTAACGTTTCTTAAATCCTTAAATCTACACATTGTTAATGTAATAAATGATAATAAAACAGAATAAAACACAAGCAAAATTCATAATACGTACACAAATGTGAAACCTTACCTTGAGACAGAAACGATGTGTCGGAGGAGGAGGAACGGATGCAGAAAACATTACGACACTACGTAGGAAAGTTAACTTTCTCGAGATATTTCAGGAATTACTGACACCAACATGGTTTCAAGCACGAGCGGAGACCGTATTCGATACTGGAGAGAGCGCTTCTGAGAACGCGTCACAGGGTTTCTCTAAGTTGCGCTACAGAACACACAAGTTCTTTTACGACACTTTGACTCTAACATTTGTTATAGTACATTATTGGTAATCTATACATAATGTTTCGCTCGATTTAAAACTGATTTGAAGTATTTTAGGCCGTATCAGCCCCTTAAAGTGCACCAGAACCCAGAAGCACAGCACAGTCAGACTAAACAAGCACATAATAGAGCAGAACTGTTCGTGTTTCTTCGTATCTCTAATTTTTTTTTTTCGCATCTCAAAGCTAAAAATGTCCCGCGAGACCTTTCATATCTCAAACATTTCGTAACTCTAAGCATTCGTATCTCGGGGTACCACTGTACTTTGTTTTGTATACTCTGGTACTATAATAATAATTAATAACCCAGCTCTGCTGTCTGTGTTTTGAAAGCCAGGTGCACGCCACTCAAATGGAGTGTCAGCGGGAAAAGCCAATCATGTGTTAGCTTGACTTCCAGCAATCAATAGATGAACTTAGCTAGACTGAGGGAATTAAATATCAGCTTGAGTGATCATACTTTGAGCCAGAGCGGTGGATATATATGTGTTACAGCTCTCATTGACATCACCAGTGTCTGGAGGGGATATATACTGCCTTTTCAAAAAGTTTGTCCATCTTCTGTCAAAAACATAACGTGTGTATTAATAAACTACAGACAGGAAGAACACCAGCGAGCCTCGAACCGGCAACCTTCTAACTGAAAGGCCACAATGATACCCACTGCGCCTCCGTCTTGCCCCTAATGAGTAAAATATTACTGAAAATTTTGTAGCAATGACTACTGCATTACAGGAAAAGTAATATTTTACAGACATTACTTTTGTAAGATATTACCCCCAACACTGGAAATCATTGTGCCAATTTCAAAAATTTTTAAATATTACTATTGGAAGAAATGTTTAATTGAGCGTAAACTGTAATGATTACTTGTATTTTAGCATTCATTTTCACGCTATCTCATATTATTATCAATGCATCTAAAACATATTAGGGGTGTAACGGTACGCTAAAATCGTATTCGGTTCGGTACAGTGTCTTGGAGAGTTCGGTTCGGTTAATTCGGTTCGGTACAAAAAAAATAAGAACTTACATAATCTTTATTTTGAAAAGCTGCCAATACACAATAGAATTCTTGCATAAAATATATAAAAGTGACACATTTGGGTGATATTTTAAATAAATTGCACTCTTTATAAAGAAAAACACATTTTTTTAAATAAAAAATGAAATACTGCAACTAGTTAGGACCTGAAAACTTTTAACACTAGTAACAGCTTCAGCTTGTATATCAACAAAACTAACTATTCAAGTTTTAAGTTTTTGGCTAAAAAGATGAACCTATCCACATTTTCTGAAGAGAGCACAGATCTGGTTGCAGTGACAATATCTCCAGCAGTAGAAAATGTTAGATGTGTTGCCTGCCACAAACCCGATCTCCGTGGAACAATGTCGCCATACAACTTTAAATTTATCCACTCGTCTATCCCCGTTATGTATTTTAACAGAGAAGCCAAAGTGTTCCCAAACAGGAGACCGTAGTGAGGTGGGAGGGTCTTCAAGCTCTGGCTTCTCTTTCGCTGTTGCCATGATGCCATTTTCTAACTCCTGCTCTGCTACTAGGAACAATGTTCCTTCCTAGGCGAGTTTCCGCACGGACGCTATTGAGTGACGCACAGTAGAGCTGCACGTCACTCAATAGCGTCCGTGCGGAAACTCGCCTAGGAACATTGTTCCGCTGCGCTTAATATCGCGCTAATAATACATTTATACTATTTAATACAAATACTGAATACCGAAACGGTACACAAGTGTACCGAACCGAACAGGCTGCACCGAAACGGTTCAATACAACCCGTGAACCGTTACACCCCTAAAACATATCTATTATTTTAGGAGAGGAAATTACATTTAATTTGTAATTTCCTTCCCATAGCTTCCAGGCAGCATTTTATGCTATTCTTCTTGCATTCTAACCTATAATGTCCAAATAAATTGTCCAATGGGGTCCCTAATGACACTGCAGACCAGCTCACAGATGTGTTGCAGGGGAGCTACACATGCTTCACAGATGTTGAAAGGGAAAATGTATACATTGCTCAGTGTTTCCCCTAGGATCATGGCCTTGGGGGGGGGGGGGGTTATGGGTGGTGCGGCAAAACCCTCACACAAACACTTAATAGTGTTTATATGTTTCTTTTAATTGCAGTATACCAATATATTATAATGTCTGAACAATTACTGTAGAATAACTAAACAACTGTACGCTGAACTAAACACTAAACATCACATTTATTTTAATATGTTAATTATTCACAAAGTGTGCAGCTTTTGTCACTGCAGTGTATCTTTCTGGGCTTCTGAAAGAACATTTCCAGAGCATCTTAGTATGGATGGTCTGAAACTTCTGGCCCATTTATTGAGATCCGCATGCAGGCTGCAAGATGGTCCCCTTGCAGCCTATTGCGAATGTCTGTTTTGACCTGTAAATACATTAACTGTTAGGCTTTAAAAGTGATAACTGATAGTAACAACAGTAAAAATCAACTTAACATAGTGATAGTTTAAAGCAGGAAATGCCATTGTATAACTAACTAGCTAGCTATTAATTAAGCAATTTATTTATCAATTCGTTCATTCATGCTTGTGTGTATTTACTTACTTACCAAGATCAGTCTTGTACAGCCAGGGGAGTATTTCGTCTCTGACAGCCAAGCTGGGTCAAAACCTGTCGTTCTGTGGTGGCTAGACTTTTGCTGCTTGTCAGGGGCAGGACATGCAGCACTTGGGCTCTTTTCTGTACTTTGTTTCGGAGTGGGAAAGCTACACCGGCTGCTGCTCGCAGCAGAACACGTGTTGTCCTCGTCACCACCTTGGGAGCATTTAAAGCGCGGTCTCTGTCCGCTGATGGGTGTGTGTGTGGGCGCGCATCGGAGCGGACCTCCGCGGTGCGCGCGCATCGGGGTAGAACTCCGCCGTGCGCGATACGGAGGACAATTGTAAACGCGCAAACGTTGAGACAGAAATTACATGCCATCGTATAAATAACATAATGCTATTTAGTTTAATAAAAGAAAAAAGCAAAGACCTGTTATATATAAATTACTTCTGTCGTTATTCGACGAAAATAAAATAAAATTAACTTGACCTTCAAGGGGGGCGGGGGGTGCCGTTGGGGGGGCGGGGCGCCCCCCTAATATAATGGTAAGGGAAACACTATTGCTGATGTTGCAGTGTAGTGACAAATGTGTTGCGGTGGTTGCAGGAGGTGGCACATGCGTTGCAGATGCTGCAGGGGAGTGACACATGCATCACAGCTTTTGCAAGGGAGCAACGCGTTCATTGTAGATTTTGTAAGAGAGTGACTCATGCATTGTAGATGTTGTTGGTGCGACAGATGTGTTGCAAATGTTGCAGGGAAGCAACACATGTGTCGCAGGTGTTGCAGGGGAGCATCACATCCATCACAGATGTTGAAAGGGACGATGTATGCGTCGCAGATGCATACATTTTAGATGTTGCAGGGGAGTGACCCATGCCTTGAAGATGTTACAAGGGAGTGGCACATGCTTCATAGATGTCGCAGGAGAATGAAACATGTCACAGATGGTGTCAAAAGTAAGATGATGTCGTGTTGCTCTGTGTTAAAGCTACTACTGCATTTTTGACAGGTTTTTAGGTTAGTGTAGCCCCTTGCAAAACATGCACCACTCACCATTGGTTATAACTCCAACCTGACACAAGTCCAATGTACAAGTTCCATTTACTTTCATCCAGTTGCTACAAACTGTTTTTAGTCCAAATGCATTTTTATGAAACCATTAGCAACTTTTTATGTCTTCTCAGGTTTACCCAGAGTTCCTGAGGGCCAGATATGTCATTGCGGAAAAGAATGCTCCTCCTTCTCCGAGTTTAAATCTCACCTTAACAGTCACACCCAGAGTCATAGTCCCACCCAGGACCATCCCACTCATGCTAGTCACAGCCATTCCCAGTCGCAGGACAAGGTGACCAACGAGCCCCCCCGTCCCACTTCCTCTCCACAGTGGCAGTGTCCTTCTGATGTCAACGAACACTCTAACAGCAGCAGCAGCAGCAGCACAGGGCATGGCCGTCAGAGAAAGTTCAAATGTAACATATGTACACGAGCATTCACTACCTCCACTAAGCTGAATGTGCATTTCATGGGTCACATGGGCATGAGGCCGCACAAGTGTAGCTATTGCAGCAAAGCCTTCAGCGATCCCAGCAATCTACGAAAACACCTGAGAATCCACACAGGTAAATTCTGCATGTGCTTTTTGAAAGTAACTTATTTCCCTATGAGATTATCTGATCTGAGTTGTGACCAAGGTGATTCTTGATTCTTTTTGCAGCCGTCTAAAATTGTAGGTCACTCCTTCATATCAGACAGACTAAAGTGTTATTAACTATTAAAAAAAAAAAAAAAGATATCTTCTTACTACTAGATTTTCCTCTGGGCATAGAGAAATGGCAAATATTGAATACTTTCTCGCTTCATGTGGCCTGAAAATATACAGATATAGGCAATTTGATTTCTTTTGTTTGACTGAAGAAATATAAGGATGCTTTTTTTACACCTGCAGGTCAGAAGAACTTCAGATGTTCGGTGTGTGGGAAGTCTTTTACTCAGAAAGCTCATGTGGAATCCCATATGGTGATCCACACTGGTGCCAAGAACATTAAATGTGACCACTGTGACAAGATGTTCGTACGGAAGCAAGATCTCAAACAGCACATGTTTTCACATTCACTGTAAGAGTGCTTCTCGCGGTTTCAACACAGTAGCCATGATGTTACTTAATATTGACAGACATTACATGTATTTTATTTTGTGCATTCTAGAAACCGGCAGATAACCTGTCCCAAGTGCGATAAGCAGTTCCTTAAGACTGACCATCTCAAAAAGCACTTGAACTCTCATGATGGGAAACGAGATTTCATCTGTGAAAAATGCAATAAGGGCTTTCTCACCAAATACCACCTCACACGCCATCTCAAGATCTGCAAGGGTCCTAAGAGTGGACGAGGAGCAGCACAGGGTGAGGAAGGGGAGGATGAAGAGGATGAGGAGGAAGAGGAGGAGGAAGAAAGGGAGACGGATACACAACCCAATCAGAATTGCTGAATCAGTATGGGACGATCTAGTTCTAAAAGAACAAAATACCCACCACCCCGCTGCCCCAGTTTAAATATTGGGGCCAGTTTAAACTCAGACCAAAATGATCTTTTTTTTTTCATATGTAATCTGTATTGTTTATTTATTATGTAAATTAAATAATATTTCAATATGAATAAATTGCTTTGTCTATTTAATGACAGAAAATAACATGAATTTACTTCATCACAGTACATACAGTTAACTAAATTTATATATCAAATGCATATCAATGTATTTTAAATAAAAATCTAAAATATTGAAAACCACAAAATAACATTTTTTTGGACAATGGAAGAAACTTGAAACTTGATTTGAATTTGATGGAAGAAACTTATATACACGCAGCTTATACACAACTCATGTTGTAATTATAAATAGAATTTCTCACGCCGTTCAGTTCGATCATATCTGTCAATCACATTAGCCCCTCCTAGTTAATGGGGGATAACTGTGGGGCTTTAGCTTCCCGCACAGTTTTGAAGACCGTGTCTGTGGGACCGAGGTTTTGCTGCTCGAAAATGGTGGGGTGTGGAGGAAGATGAGAAGAGGACAATCCTTGCTCTGTGTGTTTTGTGCTCTGGTTCGAACCAGATGCAAACAGCTGCTGCGTTTCCTCAGACGATCTGAATTCATGTCTGAAGCATGATGAGCTTTTTTTTTTTTTTTTTTTTTTTTTTTTTGCTTAAACATACATACAATGATACATATATTAATAGATACAATGACACATATATTAAAACGAGTATTACAATTGAACATGTACAAATGATTGTAGATTAAATAACCAAAAAATAAAGAAAAATAAAAGGATCAAAATAAAAAGGCATAAGGGGCATATTACAATACTATCTATACACAGATCACACAGTTAAGAGGCATCGAATACAGAGAAATATTTACATATTGATAAAGTTCTGGGGGGTATTCCAGGGGGGTATTCCAGAAAGCAGGTTATGTGACATACCTGGGTATGTTTAAGGATAAGTTCGTGGATAACCTCAACTTTCGGTTCCAAAAACGGAGGTAACTTTCTGGGTATGTATGTAACCATAGCAACTGACTCTCTGAAGATAACCTGCTCGGGAGCAGGTTATGTTTCAGTGTAACTTCGTTTCAGAAGGTTGGTGAGCATGGCGTGCCCTTTTGATGAGGATCCTGTGGACGTAGAAGCACAAATTATACGAGGTTTTTTTTTCGTCGGGAGAGGGTTATAAGACCACGTATTGATGTGTTTGCATACCCTAATGAATATTTGAAAGAGCGTTATCGTTTTTCAAAAGATTCGTTAGTTTATTTAACACGTCTTTTAAAACCGCATATCGTGAATGTGACAAACCGCGGTTCTGCGCTTAGCACAGAAAACATTCTGTGCATAGCACTTAGGTGTTTTGCGTCTGGACATTTTTTGTACAGTGTGGGCGATTCAGAGCATGTGAGAAAGGCAACTGTGTGTAGAGCCGTTCGTACAGTATGTCTGGCACTTAAACAGTTCTTACCCACGTTTGTACAGTTCCCTGGCCATAAACCTCTGCTTGTTATTAAAGACGAATTCCACAGAGTGGCAGGTTTGTCCTTTGTAGTAAAATCTATGACGCATATTTAATATTTAGTCATATTATGTATATCTATACATGTAATAATTATTTTCGTAGTGATATAACATATTCAAAAGGCTGTATAAGTCATACTTCATTATTTTGTATTATAATAAAACGGGAGCCAATACCAAATTTGTAATTTAATACACTCACGCATTTACTCTGTCCGTTATTTTTTGCCAAGCCAACTCTCTTGCTTTAGCTGATGCAGCTGTATTGCTTCTTTTTAATATTATTGGCTTAAACTCCTCATAAGCGTGCATTAAAACCTCCAACTCCGCCTCTGTGAAATACGCCGCTCTCTTTTTTCGCTTTGACTTTCCATGGTGACTCGTGAAATCGGCGATCTATTGAAAATGTCTTTATATATGCACCGTGCACGCGCATTAACTCTGGGTAACCAGTTGGAGGTTGATTAAACTTACTCCTCAGGTGTTTTGGAACCGACATACTCATGGTATGCCTGTTTGGGGTAAATCAACCCAGAGGTTATGATTTATCATATGATAAGTTAAGCAAGCTTTCTGGAATACCCCCCTGATGGCTTTCTTGTTTTTACTTAGTTTCATTGCAGATATATGTTGACGAAGCTCACAGAGAAAGATAGAAAAGAGAGGTTCTGAGTTAGAAAATTTTGATTTGTGAATATGAAATTTTGCAAGTATAATGAGAAGATTAATAATATGAAATATTTTACTTTGGGATTTTGTCATAGTCGTAGAAGCCTAATACGCACTCCTTCCAACATAGAGTAAATCTTGCTCTGAAAATGAATCAAATGAATGTTGCTTTGAATAAAATTCACAAATTTTCTCCAAAAAAACTTGGTAATGTGGCAGCTCCAGAAGAGGTGGACAAGAGTTTCACAGGGATGGTCACAAAAAGAACAAATAGTAGGGATGTCATTTTTAAACTTTTTTAAGTAGAAACGACCAGGATATATCCTGTGAATGATTTTAAAAGTGACTTCCTTAACTTTATTTGTTAAAAAGTATAAGGATGGCAGAATCCAAACTTTTTTCCAGCAAATATTATTTCCAGTATTGCTCCAGTAAGCAGTTAAAGCAGGTAGAGATATTATGTTCTGCTGGAACAATGCACGGATAGTACGATTATTATTTTTGGAGGGAGATGCAAAGCATGAATTACCAACAAAAGTGTCATTCACATTGATAGAAATAGGCATCACAACAGGGGAGTGCCTCAGTAAATGAACAAAAGCAGTAGGAATGGCTCCCATTACAATAGCGAATTCTTGAGGCGGAACCGGAAACTCAAAGCAGTCTAAAAACTCATTATATGAGAGTAAATGTCCTTGAGGATTGATTAACTGGCTAATCAACTTGATGTCTTTGTCAAACCAATTCTGGATGAAAATGGATTTATTCTTGTATAGAATGCTTGAGTTGTTTCAGATAAAGGATGAATGTGGTGAAAAATTATGCTTGTAAATTAATGACCAAGCCAACAGAACTTCTTTGTGGAAAGAGGAAAGTTTGACTGGAAGCTATATAGCTACATGTAAGCAGAAACTCAAGGCCTCCAAGTTGAGAAAATACATAATTGGGAATAAAGTTCCAGATGGAGGAAGGATTCTTTCTGCACTGTTTTAGCCAATTTATTTTGAGAGTACAGTTCAGAGTACTAAAATCTAAAAAGTTAAGACCACCTTTTTCATAAGTATTCATTATAACAGACTTTCTGATGTAATGTATTGAACGTCTCCATAAAAATGGAAAAATCAGTTGGTCAATTTTTTTGCCTAATTTATTATCTAAAGAAAGTGATTGGGCTGTATATATTAATCTAGAAAGGCCTTCTGCTTTAGACAGTAGCACTCTCCCCCTCAGTGACAAATCCCTCTGTAACCACTGATTAAATCTTGTTTGTGTTTTTTCAATAATGGGTTGGTAATTAAAGGAAGATCTTTCTTTTGGGTCCCTGACAACAAAGATACCAAGATAACAAACCTTTTCTTTTACCGGGATGTTGCAAATAAAAGGAACATTGCACTTTTTGATGGGAAAAAGCTCACACTTTCGTATATTTAGAGATAACCCAGAGGCTTTAGAGAAAGAATCGATTACATCTAATGCACAAGGAATCTGATTATAGTCTTTAAGAAAAAGAGTGGTGTCATCAGCAAGCTGGCTAATGAGCACCTCTCTCTCTGCAATAGTTATTCCCTTTAGAGGACTTGACTGGATATGTGAGGAAAGAGTTTGAGCTGCAAGAAGAAAGAGATAAGGGGAAATGGGGCACCCTTGTCTAATCCCCCTCATTAATTCAAAGCGATGAGTGGCACCTTGTTTTAACATAACCGAACTGTTACCATTTGTGTATAAAGTTTTGATTGCCTTGCAAAAATAGTTACCCAATCCAAACAGCTCCAGGCACTGAAAAATAAAATTGTGTTCTACAGTGTCAAATGCTTTGTAGAAGTCCAAAAACAGAAAGTATCCATCATCACTGACCAAATTAGAATAATCCAAAATATCAAGGATTAACCGTATGTTATTAGAATTATGTCTGTTTTTGAGAAATCCAGATTGTGTTTCATCTATTACAGAATTTAATGCACTTTTAATTCTTTTGGAAAGTACCGAAGCCAAGATTTTGTAGTCATTATTTAATAAAGTTATCGGACGCCAGTTTTCAATTATAAGCAAATCTTTTTTCGGTTTGGGATGAGCGAAATTATTCCTTGAGATAAACTAGAGGGAAGTTTTTGAGATTTGATACTTTCTGTGAACCCGTTTAGTAGAAAAGGGGCAAGATAGTCAGAAAATTGTATGTAAAATTCTGCTGCGATGCCATCGTTGCCAGGTGATTTATTGCATTTAAGATGTTTGATGACATCAACGACTTCTTTCAGCATTAACTTTTGATCGCACCAATCTTTTTCCGAATCATTAATTGTTTTTATATTTGTGTGAGAATTAAAGAAAGAGGCAGTCGAATCTGGATTGTATCTAGATTTATAAAGATCAGAATAAAAGTTGTAACAAAATGTTGAGATAGATTGTGGGTCATCTATAACACTACCGTTAATATTGAGTTGGTAAAGTTTATTTTGTTTACTTCGTCGTCTTTCGAGGTAAAAAAAGTATGCTGAATTTTGTTCCCCTTGTTCCAACCATTTGACTCTAGACCTGACAAATGCACCCTCTGTTCTTAGTTTATAAATGTCATCAAGTTTACATTGTAACTTGTGTAACTGGATTTTTTCTTCAGGTGAGAGCCTGTCTGGTGGAATCATAGACAAAGATGTAATTTCAGACACGACCTGTTCCTCTGCAGCTCTTCTGGTTTTAGCCAGAAGTCTACCATAAGATCTTAGATATTTACCAACCTCATACTTTAGAAATTCCCAATGCCTGTTAAAAATGCCTTCTCTTTGTGCAAGATCCCAGTAAAATGAAATAAGTCTCTTAAGCTCCTCAATTACTGGTTTATGGCTCAGATGTGAAACGTTCATCTTCCAGAAAGAATTCTGAGGAGTTGTGGGAGCAGAAAATGTTACATCTATATTTACTGCCTTGTGATCTGTTAAAGGAGTAACAAGAATATCAACAGTTACATTATCTTTAGATATGTTGCCAGAAATGAGAAAATAATCTATTCTGGATTGTCTGGTACCACTTTTGTTACTCCATGTATAAGAAAACATATTTTGGTTAAGTTCCCTCCAAATGTCCACCAAGTTATATTTTAGCATAAATGTTTTTAAAGTTGAATTAGAAGAGTTTTGCTGTCTGGGTGGCCATCTATCAACACAATCATTTGGGCTTATATTAAAATCTCCTCCAATCAGTAAAAAGGCCTGTGGATATTTGCAACACCAGATATCAATTCTTTCTCCCATAGACTCAAAAAGCTCATCATTCTCCGTGTTAACATTGTAACCATAAACATTAGCCAGAATGATAATTAAATCGTTGTAAGACAAAAGTAAACAATGAAAGTGACCAAGTGAGTCTGAGAATTCTTCCAAAACGGTTCCAGAAAATGTGTTTTTTAACGTAGCGACCCCTGCAGACCTCTCAGTGCCACACGCAAACCATAAATCATTATTCCACTGTGATCTCCAGAACCTCTTGTCATCATTTACAGAGTGAGCTTCTTGAAAGAAAACAAAGTCAGTTTTATATTGCCTAGCAAATAAAAATAGAGCTTTTCTCTTTAGATTATCTCTTAAACCCCTAGAATTTAAAGAAATTACAGACAAAGACATTAAAAAAACTAATTTAGAATGTGGAACAATAAGCTTAGTGAAGTATGAACAAAGAATAAATCGAATAAGGCACCATAAAACAACCGTATGGTTTGGTTGCATAGGCTTTTGTCTCTCTATGGAGATTGGGAAAACAAAGTAAACGTTTTTCTTGTATATAATGCAGGAAATCTAAAGTAAAACAGAACACTGAGAAACTAATCTCCAAGAGATTAATGTAAAAGTTTGAAACGTCGGCGTTTTTACTCTCAGTCATTGATAATAATTTCACCTTCCCCTTGTATGTAGGCTCTGGCTCCGACATAGTAAGCCGTTTTTCCTGCCGTTCGAGCCTTCTGTATCTCGGGCCACAGTCTTAACCTTCTTTCACGATCACCTTTAGAGAAGTCCTCCTTGAACCTCAAGTTGTTGTCTCGTAGAAAGGATGAGTTTCGCGCTGCTTTCCAAACCGCGTTTCTGGCAGTACGGGTTGCAAACAGGATGATTGTGGCTCTGGGTCTAGCACCGCTGCCCCGCTGTAGTGCTCCTAGTCGGTGAACAATATCTACCAGCTCTGGAAGTTTTTCTCTTTCGCTGGGAAGCACTTGCTGACAGATCCGGATGACTTCGTGCTTTATGTTTTCATCAGGAACCTCGGGAATACCGGTAAGTTTCAGATTGCATCGCCTCGTGTATGACTCTAGCTCATCCAGTCTCCGCTGCATCTCTTTGACCGGCTGTTCAACTTGATCAACGCGTCTCTCCAGGCACGTCACTTTTCCTGATACAGTCTTTAACTCGGCAGCAATCCCCTCCACCTTTTCATTAAGGTTGGAGATTTTTTCCTCAAGTTTGTCTGAGCGTCGGTTGATCAGTTTAGAGATGTTTTCAAATCTTGCCACGAGATCGTCGTTAACATGGTAGCCTATCATTTTCTTAGCAGCAGGTGATTTGCAAGGTGTAACAGGTAATGGCGGAAACTCTTCCTCTGCCATGCTTAAAGTGTGCTCCTCAGGAGCGCCAGCATAGTCGTGCTCACTGGAAACAGCACGTGCGCTAGAGGTAACTCCGGTATCCTTAGCTTCTGTTCGATCAGAAGCCCCTCTCTTACGACCCATTTTCAGTCAAAGAAGGTGTCTAAGAGCTATAGATATAAATTATAATAACGCTAGACGTATATATTTAGCCTATTACAACATATAAGGTTTAAGTTAGTGCACGAAACGAAGAGTGCGTCCGCTCAGGCTGCCATCTTGGCCCAACCGCCTGAAGCATGATGAGCTATACCCGCGATCACTCTTGAGTGACGTGCATAAGAAATAAAAAAACTGCTAACGTTTCGAATTACAATGTAGATAATGAACATACGACTCGTGAAGGGACTACTGCCATTTCCTCGGGTCCACTTAAAGCACTGGGTTTTATGTTCCCTTTAATGCGCAATACAAAACACGAGTAAACGAGGAAATAAGGAACAATACGGAAAAGTTAGGGTTTTGGACTAGGTGTCGCATCCTGTGTTTCTGACGAGAGACCAAAAAGCGAGGTGAAATTCCTTGGAGAGTCCACAGCAACAGCGCCGGACCATTTATAGGGACGGACCACAACATCCGGAAAATCTCAGGTTCTTGACACTATTTAAAAAATAGAGGATTTAGTGCAGTTCAATCGTTCATGTTGAAACATTTGAGGTATTACGTTAGTTAATGGAAAGGGACCCTAGTCCGATGTTGTACCACAGCACAAACGCCGCTGAATGAAAAGTGCGACGATGTGTGACAGATTGACTCATGTTAGATGCCCCCCCTTACCTTATTTATGAACGCCGGGCCACCCAGTTTAATTGGTTTAAACATCCACTGTTTTAGTCGCTACTAAAACATAAAAAAAGGGTTTTGATCTCCACTCTAATCACCATGACAACGAGTGCCCATGCTCCATATCTTCCGGTTCCGGTTCCGCCTGTCAATCAACCAGCCTCCAGTTTAAACAGGGGGTTGGGTCTAAACCCAAGCCATAACCTGAGCACCACTGTTCTGGTTTAAATATGTGTGCCATGAAAGTGCATTGGTGCACGCAAATTATCCACGCCTGGCGCTATATTTAGATTATTTATTTTAGTTTCGTTAGACTGTATTCGGTTTCGTACTACGGTCATAGCAGTAGGAGAAATGACCCTTTAGGGGTTCCGTAGGCTTTATAGTTTTTTTTTTTATTGACAAACACAAAACAGTTTTTTTTTACAAACACAAAACATTACAAAATCTCGATGAGGATGAGGACACAACAATACACGATACACAACCAACAGACTCGTTACAGAGTATTTGTGTACTTTACACATCACAAACCTAAAAGAACAAAAGAATGAAGCAATAAGAGTAATCAGTAGAAAGAATCAGGGGGAAGGACGATTATAATGAGAGCAAGGCTACAACCGAAGCAATGTTATTTTAAGGAAATTAAAACAATAAGTAACTATCAAATTTTTGACATAGAGAAATTGCGACTTTACATTTTGAAACCTTGAGAGACTGAAAAAACCTCTTAAACTCAATAATAAAAACAGCAATTGAGGGCTTGTTATTTCTCCATTTACAGCAATGAATGTGGTATTTACCTAATAATATTAAAATGTTCACAATGTCAGAATATTTGGGATCTACTTTATTCATGTTCAATAAAATGTGATGTAATTCAAAATTTGTTATTGTCATCTTTATGAAAATCCAATTTCTAAGCTCTAACCAAAATTTAGTAGAAACAGAGCAATAGAAAAATAAGTGCTCGGGGGTTTCCTCTGATTCATTACAAAATGTACAGGGATCAACTTCAAATTTGAATCGTTTTTTAAGAAATTCAGCGACAGGATAAGTTTTGTTCGGGATTTTGAAGTGAGTTCTTTAACTTTAGGTAACACTGGCCATTTAAGGAATTTAGAGAAACCATTTTTAACTATTTCAGGGGATAAATTGTTGCTTACATTAAAATTACTTCGATTATAATCATAGAATAGTTTGGATTTCAAAACTCTGGCAATTAGCTTATTGTTACATTTATCATCTATAAGGGCACATCCCTCGATCAAAATATTAGGTTGCATTGGTAATGAAATATTGTATTCAAGATAATTTTTAATCAGATGAATTAACGATGGAGGTATGATTCTGTACATTTTGCTAATCTCTTTCTGTGAACAATTTAAATTGAATTTGAACAAAAAAATAAAAAACACGCCGCAACTCACGGCAGTTAATTCGCCCCATTTGTCGCCTCTTACGAACAGCAAGGGGGTGCTAGGGACCTATTCTACCCCGGGTCCCCACGGGGACAGATGATGGGAGATAGATGGAGCATAGTAAAAACAAAAAACAGACTCTGGATAAAACATTTCTACAACGACTAAAACATGTCTAGGAATTTGCTGCCAAGACGATTAAAATACTGTAATTTTTGGGCAAAATTGCCTCAAACGTTTTATTTTCTTTGCCAGTTTTTAATTTTTTAGTATTAAATTGTAATTTTCCCCTCCTCCTCCTCCTCCTCCTCCACCAAAACCACCACCACAATTCTCATGTTTTTTTTATACAATGATAATTTTGGTTATTGGTCTGTCAACATACGGTAAAATACTGTAAATTTTGGGCAAAATTGCCTCAGATAATACATATTGTCCATATCACACAAACACTATAAAAATATGATTCCACATTTCCCTGGTTACTAAAGTACAAGACAATTCTGTATTTTTTTCACTTTTATTGAAGCTGCATTAGATGAAAAATTACAAGAGTATGTCTGTATGAATATCAATTTTCACCTGCACAAACACGACAAAAACTCACAGAACATTCAATATAAGACTCTGAATATAGTGTCTTATAGTGTTGCTGAATACTATATTTTTGTGCACTGATACTTGCTGGGAATATTTTAAATGCAGGTTTCCCACAAACCACTTAAAGTTTTCAGGCAGCTCTAGAGTGCTTCCATCTCTGCCAAACTCTGTTGGAAAGGGAGGCCGTTCTTATAGGTGCAGCCTGAATATCAAGGCTGAACAGGGTGTTCTCTTGGGTGGTTTGGAAGGAAGTAGGCTGATTAAAGGTTAAATCAAGTGTGTCTCGCATGGTCCAGAATAATTCAACACAATAATAAAAAAAATCAAGTATTGTTTACACAAACCTAACTGGTATAAAATTGCTGCATTTACTTTTTGTTAAAAAATTCAAACTTTGATGTGTTTTAGTGTGATATATGTACACACTCCAATATTTTCATGTTTTGCTGATATTTTGATAAAAAGTGCATACTTTTAATGATGTTTGAAAATAACTGCATTTTTTTTTTTTGTGTAAGCATTGTTTGTTTGGAAAATCTTGATGAACTCTTAGGCTTTGTGGTCCCTGCAGGCTGGACTTCAGTCTGACTGAGGATGGTAACAGCCTGGATTAAAATGTGTACAGGTACTTGTTTTCTTGTTTTCTACAACTTAATTTCTCCGGTGAGCATTTAAGTGTGTTTTAACTGTCATCTATGAGTTCTGTCTTAACAAAAGTTACTCTCACATTTTCTGGATATTTCTCTGCTTGATGTGGATGTCCAGCCAACATATGTGAGAGTGAGGGTCAAAGGAAAGGTAGGTATCTCTATCCATCTCACTCTGATGAGTTTGAACTGTAATGCTGATTACCCAGCAGTATATCTACACTCATTCTTCTGCCTCGTTTCCTCACTAATAAATAGGGATGTCCCGATCCAGCTTTTTGCACTTCCGAGCCGATACCGATACTGGTGCCCGATACCGGTCTATCCAACTGAGCATGTATTAAAGTTATTTAGCCTTCTTACTTAGTTGTTAGAATCATATTGAAAAGGGTTTTAGTTCTCTTCAGAACAACTAGCCAGCTGACTTAAGTGAGTTTGAATAAACAATGGTTGGTAACAAGAAACTGACCTGAAGCAATATGTTGTTGGAATCAAGAGCATGAGCAGTTTTAAAAGCAATATTATAAGTATAATATATACTTTTAAATATAAATTTATATAGCAAAAATTATACGATATGTTGAAAAACGTTGGTAATAAACCCTGTGTATAAAAACTTTTATTACATATGACTGTGATTGAGACAGTGACACGCCCCCTGCTGTTGCTGTTTGTGTTTCACAAAACTCACAGGGGCTCTCGATGATGGTATAAACATCTTATTTCACTATTTACAAGTGTTTTGGCACTGAAATCTAACACTTTAGTGTGCCAAAAACGGCGGAAGAATGCGAGGAAATGAGTAAAAAAAGACATGTGCCGGAATGCGGAATAATAATCACGGATAGAACACGGTAAAAAACAGTTAAATCTAACACTAATAAACCTATTACTACTACTAAGACAATGATTATGTTATTATATAAGAGTATAAATATTATATTTACAGAGAAATCTCCGCTAAACTGTTGCTAAAGCGATCACAGGAAATCAATCACTCGTCTGTCACTGATCTCCTGGCGAAAGGTCTGCTTCTTTCTGTTTGTTGCCGGGGACAGCTTCAGTTTCAAAGGGTTCACTTCTGTTGCCGACCCGGAAAAAAACATGTTCTTTGGACTTTCGTGTTTTGACACGCTGAAAGATTTACAAAAGAGCGGCACATCTCGTTTGGATTGTTTGACACAGAAAATTATAATCTCATAATGGGGTTCCCGTTGATTTTTATTCCTGTCCCATCCCGATCCCGAGATTAATAACAAAAGTTGATCCCATCCCACAGGAATCCCACAGGAATCACGAGACCCGCGGTAAATCCTGACAAATGTCATCCTCTATGAGGTGTCACACTGGCAAAGTCCTGCACCTCTTCATCGCGCAATTTTAGTAGTGAATGGTTCCTGTGCCGCTACTCACCGCTCACAATCACTGTGGAGGCACGCGGAACGTACATGTCACCCCAGCAACAAGCCATACAACAAACTCGTGTTTTGCTACATGATGCTACCGTTCTGTTAAACACCATGGGCTTCTACACCTCACATCTTATGTTCCGACGATGTGACACATGCGCACATCGCGATGTTGTTGACAAAACAGAATATCGTTCAGCCCTAGTATTTGTCGTATAAAAAACACTAAATGAGCCAGTAATTATAGTCCAGATCTCGAAAAGTTTGTTGCTGCACTGTAGTTCATAACCAAATCCTGCTTGATTACATTTTAGTAAACCCATTAATTCTCTTTTTGTTCAAGGCAAAAAAAAAAAAAATCATCAAATTTTTTCCTCGTCCCTGGCTAAGCATACAAGTATTTAAATGGCAGACTGTTTTTACTCATGTATTTTTCATTGGCTGTATGTAACACGGACGAAGCATCAGTGACGTCACCCATTGGTTTCTGGCAAAGTGAAATGGTGCTAAAAGTGTCCCTTTAAAAGTTGTGCCATTGCCTTCGTGAAAGTGTGTCACTTCCCGGCAATCGAAAAGATCCACAGTGTAGAAACCACACTCGACGATCTAAAACGAAACACAAAAAATTAGGGGTGGGCGATATGAGTGAAAATTCATATCACGATATTTTCCACTGTCCAGACGGTATCGGTATTATATCATGATATGAGGGGAAAAAACTTGGACGTCACATTTTAGTAGATCTTAATAACATTAGAGGCAAAATTTGCATTTTAACCTTATTTAAAGTGAGAGATTAGACAGAAAACTGTATTTGCCACTGTTTAATTCAAAAGGTGCAAATGTGCAACATGAGGTAGGCCTGTATGAATTAAATTAAACATTACATCAAATGAAAATACACCTTGTTAAAAAATGAAAAAAAAAAAACATCTCTCA